>WNWU01000066.1:698151-712422 GCA_012654045.1 Ptyas mucosa | reverse complement strand
TCCTCCTCCTCCTCCTCCTCCTCCTCCTCCTCCTCCTCCTCCTCCTCCTCCTCCTTCCTGCAAACCCCACTCCCTTCTAGCACCGATGATGTTACTTAGTTGGGTAATGAAACCTCTGCAAGAAAACAGCCAAACTCGGAAAACACCAAGGACCCCACATTCCAACTCTGAGCTACAAATATTCTATCGGTCTTACGAGACCTTCATCTCCCCATGGCACAGAAATAGAGAGGGGGAATCGATCCTGATCCTTCCCTCCCATTCAAGGTTCCCGTTTTGTTTCCACGCCATGCCACTCGTGTCTTCCTCTCCGAAGGAAGTCATGGTGGAAAGCTTGGCCGTCCTTGCATTCCTGTTGGGCCATCGGTGACCTCCAGCCAGTGATGAAATTCAATTTTTTTTACTACCGGTTCTGTGGGCATGGCTTGGTGGGAGTGGCTTGGTGGGTGTGGCAGGGGAAGGATACTGCAAAATCTTCATTCCCACCCCACTCCTGAGGTAAGGATATTGCAAAATCTCCATTTTCTCCCCACTCTGGGGCTAGCCAGAGGTGATATTTGCCAGTTCTCCGAACTACTCAAAATTTCCGCTACCGGTTCGTCAGAACCTGCTGAATTTCACCCCTGCCTCCAGCCCCTGTATCACAAGGCAGCCAGAACATCTTTACCTAGCAGTAAAGATGTTCAGCCTTTCTCCTTCTCAAGTGTCTGTTGCTAAATCCCTTTCGACTCCCATTTTTTGCAGGTCGATAATCAAATCACGAGAAAGGGACTCGGTGGGATAATTGGCTCAGTTTGTAAACACATTTCAAAGAGAAATTGCAGACAGGTAAGCAAAGCATGAATCACCTGGCAGAAAAACCCAGATGGTGGCATTTTTTTTTTGCTGAACGAGCTGGGGCTCCTTGTGGTTCCTGCCCCATGTTGTGGGTTCCATTTGTCATCCTTCTCTGGTGGGGAATTGTGCCCTGAGCCAAAGAGACATGACAGCCTTACTAATAACAACTTTGAGAGAAGACATTACTCTTCCCAAAAGCTTATAAGATTTCATTACAGCTAATGCAATTCTCCCCAAGACACCAGCAATAAAAACTTACTCTGGAGAGGGTATAATAAGCCTTATTATTCATATAATTGCCACCACCGGCTTCATTTAAGGACATAGTAGATCCTGACAGGGCTGTGGGGTGGGGGAAGGGAGGACAGCAACCTGCGTAATGTTTTGCAGCTTCCTTAAAAAGAAATAAATTAATCACAGCCATTTTTTTTTGTACAAAGCGTGAGAACAGCTGCATAATTTTACCACCGTGGTGAGGGCTTTTAATAGAATTTGGACAAATTCCTGGAGAGCAGATCTATAAACATTTAGTGAGCCGAATTCTAGTTTTTTAAAATATATATATTTTGTTGTTGTTCAGTTGCTAAGTCGTGTTTGACTACGACCCAATGCCAGGCCCCCCTGTCCACCACTGTCTTCTGACGTTTGCTTGAATTCATGTTCATTGCGTCGATGACCCTATCTAGCCATCTCTTCCCCTGCCGTCCCCTTCTCCAGTTTCCTTCCTTCTGTCAGCGTTCCAGAAAACCCCAACTCCAAGTAAAGACATGGAAGCAAGCATTTCCCAAAGTTCTCTTTACTAGAATAGGTAAACTGGCACATCTTATTTTATTTATTTATTTATTTATTAGTCCAATTTATATGCCGCCCTTCTCTGTAGACTCAGGGTGGCTTACAATGCATTATAGCAATAGCCTGCATACTTTTATGTATATACCTGCTTATTAGGGCTTTTGGCCCCCCCAAGCGGTGTTGTTCTATACAAAGCTGGCTTATTGCCCCTACAATCCAGGTCCTCAATTTATCTACCTCGAAAGGATGGAAGGCTGAGTCAACCTTGAGCCTGGTGAGATTTGAACTCGCACTAATTGCAGGCAGCTGGCAGCTAAGTGCTAGCACTTAACAGCACTTAGTCTGCTGCACCACCGAGGCTCTTCTGGGAAAACCCGAATCTGAAAGGTCCGGGTTCTCCCTCAGCAAATCAAAACCCCCAAAACAATCCCCTCACTTCTCAGTTGATCATATGCTCCAATCAACGTCCATCCAATCTCGACTCAGCACTCCGACCACTCCTTTTCCAGATGCCGGATCGCCCTGACCTTGACCGACAGGAAGAATGCTACTATGTCTACAGACAACCCCTCTACTAAATCCCCCCGCCTACTTTCCCACACATGAGAAGGTGGCAGCATGGAAGCTTCCAGCCTAATATGGCTTCCAACGCTGACACCTTCTTTCCCAACATTGGTGTCTTCTCCAATGAGACCTCTCTTCTCATTAGGAGGACCAAAGGATTAGAGCTTCAGCTTCAGGATCTATCCTTCCAAAGGGCACTCAGGATTGACTTCCTTTAGGATCCACTGATCGGATCTCCTTGCAGTCCAAGGGACTCCCAAGAATCTTCTCTAGCACCACAATTTGAAAGCATCAATACTTCAGCATTCATCCCAAATGTGCTTTCCCCCCCCCCTTTTTCTTTTTTTTCAAGAGGCAACTGGACTTCCTTGTTTTTCTTGAAGACATTTCGCTTCTCATCCAAGAAGCTGCTTCAGCTCAGACTGAATGGTGGGGAATGGCAGGATACACTAAGAATACACTAAGGCAGAAGCTTGTCCACCCCAAAGATAAAACACCCAGACACAAACTGAGCAACATGGTATACACAGTACAATGCAGTGAGCCATGTGGAGATCTGTACACTGGAGAAACAAAACAACCACTTCATAAACGCATGGCACAACATAGGAGAACAAAGCCATCAGGACAAGATTCAGCAGCCCATCTGCATTTAAAAGACAAAGGCCGCTCTTTTGAAGACAGCAGAGTCCACATTTTGGGCAGAGAGGATCGTTGGTTTGAAAGAGGGGTCAAAGAGGACATCTATGTCAAAATTGAACAGCCATCTCTCAAAAGAGGGGGAGGGATGCGACATCATCTATCTCCAATCTACAACACAGTCTTTTCAGCAGCTCCACACCTATTTGCACTGCTCAGGTGACCCTGAGGACACAGATAAACCTCCAAGTGGCCTCAACAACTCTCTAAAAGGATGCAAATGACCAGCTGTCTGCAAGGAATATAAATCCTTCCATTCCCCACCATCCGGTCAGAGCTGAAGAAACTTCTTGGATGAGAAGGGAAACATCTTCAAGAAAAACAAGAAAGTTCAGTTACCTCTTCTTCTTTTTTTTTAAAGCACCTTTGGGGCAACCATGACCTGGGTGACTGAGAATCTCCATAGACATTCAACGCTCATCCTTTCTTATGCTTCCAGCTCTCTTTTTATATTTATGGACTTTTCATTCTGAGGCTAACTGTCCCAAATGGTTTCATTGGAACCAGAAAGACCAGATTTGCATAAGCATTGACAATCAAAACATTAGAAGTAGTAGATTTAACAGGAAGGGCCTTCTGGCATTCAGAGAACCGGATGCCAGATCAAGTCAGCTTTGCCCTGCTCCTTTTGTTGGAGTTCACTTGTAAAGAACATGGCTTGAAGGAAATTTTGAGTGACTACCAATATCTGAAAGCAGCAGGTTGAAGGAAGCCAACTAACAAAACTTTAGTCTACCCAATGGGACCTTCCTGATGTTCTTATTTTACGTGAACATGGTGAGCTTCAATTTCCATCTTCTATCTATTAGTTTCAACCAGCACGAGTGGTGCAGTAGCTTAGAGGTAGCACTCTCCCCTCACAATCTGGAGGCTATGAGTTCGATCCTAGGTAGAGGCAGATATTTCTCTCTCTAGACACAATGAGAATATATCTGCTGAACAAAGCTCTGCATTGGTGGCAGGAAGGGCATCCGGCCAGTAAGCACTCAGCTCCATTCAGTTGCCCAGACTCCACCCCACAAGGGATGAAGGAGTCATTAAAAGAAGATGATTGGTTTCAACCAGCATGGCAAATAGCTAAGAAGGATGGGCAGTGTAATCCAACAGCGTTAGGTTGAAGTCCTAACTGAATGTCCTTCAATCAGGAATGAAGTCGTGATAGATAATCCTCGACTTTAAACCACTTGTTTAGTGACCGTTCAGTGTTATGCTGATACCGAAAAAAGTGACTAATGACTACTCTTCACTCTTGTGACTTTCACAGCGTTCCCACAGTCATGTGATCATATTTCGGGCAACTGACAACCAGCATGTATTTACGGGAGTTGCAGCCTCCCAGAGTCATGTGTCTGCCATTTGCAACCTTCCCAGCCATCTTCTGACAAGCCAACTCAATGAAGGAAGCCCGGGGACATTTAACATTTCATTTAACAATGGCAGTGATTCGCTTAAAAACCAGACAAACGAAGTTGTAAAATCAGGCATGGCTCGCTTAACCGCCCCCTTGCTTAGCAACAGAAATTCGGGTCCCAACTGTGGCCATAAGTCAAGGACAACCAGTACTTCCAAATTTTGCCTAATGTTAAGGCAAGAGACCTTATGGCAAAGGACATGGGTGACTATTCATTATATGGCAGAGTTACCATGTTTCCCTGAAAATAAGACCGGGTCTTATATTAATTTTTGCTCCAAAAGAGGCATTAGCGCTTATTTTTCTAGTTAGGTCTTATTTTTGGGGAAATACGGTACTAAATGCATCCACTTGACTGACAACTTTGGTTGGGCAGCGGACTAACATGCTGTTAAAGTAGCTGCCATTTGCCTGCAAGTAGTGCGAGTTCAAATCTCACCAGGCTCAAGGTTGACTCAGCCTTCCATCCTTCTGAGGGAGGTAAAATGAGGACCCGGATTGTGGGGGCAATAAACTGACTTTGTATAAAAAAGAAGACCGCTTTGGGGGGGGGCGAAAGCCCTACTAAGCAGGTATATACAAAAGTATGAAGGCTATTGCTTAACACATTGTAAGCCGCCCTGAGTCTCCGGAGAAGGGCGGCATATAAATCGAACCAATAAATAAATAAATAAATCTTAACTGGGACTTATTGGGGGGGGGGGTAGGGCTTATATTACGAGCATCCTGAAAAAATCATGCTAGGACTTATTTTCCAGTAGGCTCTAATTTTCGGGGAAACAGGGTAGGTTTTGGCATTCATAGGGCAGCCAAACCAGAGACGTCAGGAACAGCTAGGGAGAAGAGATAGATTGCAAGAGTAATATCTCTCCCGTCCATTAAATTAATTGCTTTCAGGAAAGTCTGACTGCCCCAAAATATAAGCCGCGTGGGAACCCTTAAAGTGACTACCGTAGAGCCTTCTTCCAGATGGAGAGTCCTATCCTCAAGACTTAGTACCGTCTGACAAGTTACAGATTTCAGAACGTCACTGGACTATAACTCATTGTATATTCTCCTTGTAGTCTCTGGCTGTATTAGGAAAAGGCACTTCAAAGCAAAGAGAGAACACAGTTGCTATGTTTTAAAGCAGCTGTGTCTTTCTGGTGTTGCCTGATTGCCTTCTCCATCTTGCCCCCAGAACCTGGGAAAAGATGCAGCTGCTTTAAAACATTGCTACCGTGTTTCCCCGAAAATAAGAACCTGTCTTATATTTTTTTGAACCCTGAAATAAGTGCGCTGAAATATTTTCGGGGATGTCTTATTATTTTGGGGCGCATGGAGCAAGACGGGGCTCCTCTTGCCATCTTACCTGATTTCCAGCTCTGTCTCGCTAACCCTAACCAAAGGAAATGGCGGGGACCAGCTGCACATGCAGTTAAATATTTTCAGGGAGGGCTTATTTTCAGGGAGGGCTTATTTTCGGGGGGGGCTTATCTTAGCGCATGCACTCAAAAGGCCGATTGGGCTTATTATCAGAGGATGTCTTATTTTAGGGGAAACAGGGTAGCAGGTGCTAGGCTCGTACATTCTCTTGTGCATTCTGAACCATCTTTTTTGGAAACGGATCTGGAGGAATGCACTGATCTCTAAGGATGGTGATGATGTTATCCATTGAGTCATGTCTGACTCTTGGCAATTCTGTGGGCCAGACCTGTCCATGTCTTCTGATCTTGCACTACTTCTTGGTGTTCTCTGCTCTGGCTGGTGTCGGCTTTGATGGTGTCCAGCCACCGTGGCCTTTAGCAGCCTGGTTTCCTTTCTTTCTCAATTTCTTTCTCAAAGGAATTCCCCCATGTAACATGGCCAAAATAGGTGAGATGCAATTTTGTGATTCCCCCCCCCCCTTCCAGTGATATATATGATGTTATGCACTCCCGTACTTCTTGTGCAGGGAATACACAGAAGCCCTCTCCTGTACAACAGCTCAAATGAGTCCATTTTCTTCCTGTCTTGCTTTTTTAAGGCCCAACTTCTACAACTGTAGGTAGCTACGGGGCACACAATAGAGAGGACTAACCCACATCTGGTTGCCGGACTGATTGTTGTGGCCCGTCAGTGGCCTGTGCAGCTAGTAGCTGATTCCAACAGCAAGGAGGCTGGTGTGGTGCTTCGCCAGCAGCCTATGCAGCTGGCACTCGAGTCAGACAATGAGAAGGCTGGAGAAGTTGTGGTGCCAGAGGCAGGGATTCAGCCAGGGCCTTCAGAACCTCCAGAAGCTCCTATAAGTGAAGAGGAAGAAGAGGAGGAGCCTCTTCTCGATGCACGGGTGCGCAGAGCTGCCAAAAGGCAGGAGTGGCTCCTCAGGAGGAGGTCTCCTTGAGGGTAAGGCTTGGGGCTAATTGGCCATTCCCTTAGCCTATTTAAGGAGGAATGCCGACTGAAGCAATTTGCAGGGAACAAGTTCGTTCACATACCTTCGTGTCTTGTCTTGCTTATCTTATCAGCTTCCTGCAAATTGCTTCTGGGCATTCTGCCAACCACAGTAAGCTTTCAGTATTTTTCTTTGAATTCTTAGTGTCTGTTAATGCAGTTAATTAACAGCTGATATTGTAAAAAACTGGTTTATTTAGTAAACTAAGGTTTGAACGGACTTTGTGTGTGCTGCGTTCTTTGGGGTCTGTAGCTGGGGCAGAACACTGATGTCCTTGCTTCTCCCTATTCAGCTCAGTTCAACATTGCCGTGCAACTCAGTGCTATCTGAAGTTTTATTTCTGGGCTGCATTCACCGCTTTGAGTGACCCGCGACCCTAGGAAAACGAATTTTTCCACGCATTCTTTTCTATTCAGTTTTCATCAGTTTCTATGTTGATGTTTCCGTTCCTTGAAGTGGTCAGTAGTCTGCCTTAAATGGATCACTGGGTGAGGGTCACAAGCCAAGAATGGACAGAGCATTAGTTCAAATCGTTCCGTTGCTTGTGAGATGGATAGCAGCTACCTTGGAATAAGACATTCGGGAGATACTAAGGGTAGAAGCACGCACATGATTGCAATGTCAGTGAAATGAGTTTTGCGAAGACTGCCTTGAAAGTCAAAAGGCAGAACCAAGGTAAAACTTTCAAGGTGGCTAGTCTTAAAAAAATGGTTTGGACAGCTGTTCATTTATTCTCCTTGTAGCTTGCAGTTGAGCTAAATCAGTGCAAATGAGCAAATCTTTGGGTAAGAGATGGTAAACATTGTCATTGGACCTTCTTCTTGGGTGTGGAGGAAGCAAAATGAATTAAGTTCCTTTGAGGAAAGCATTAATATTTGTTGCAATAAGGGGATCATCTCTGCATTGAGAATGTCAAATATTGTTGTGGCTTGTCGACCACCGGCCCATCCAGCGGCTGAATCAGATGAGGAGGCACCGTGGGAGTCAGGGACAGCATTAAGGCAACCTGAGAGCTCTGAGGGGGAAGAAGGAATGGAGCTGGCAGAGATAGAGACAGAGGTGGAGCCTGGGCCAATGGCTGATGAGGAAGAGGAGGAACAGCTGGGTCCAGTGCCTGACATGCAGATGCGCAGAGGAGAGGAGAGCAGTGGAAATCTATGGGCTGGTCCTTGGGATAGAAGAGCCACCGCTGCTAGTGAGGCCCCACCCTAGCTCTGGGGATAAAAGGCAGGGGGCGGAGATGAATAGATGTGGCAGACAACTATTCATCTCCCTGCCGGACAGACTTGTTAGCCTGCTGTGCAAGAAAAACTTTTTGCTAGGGCTGCTGGCATTCCCAGTAAAGGAATCATTGATTTAACTACAGAGGGTTTGTTGTATTTGGGAGCCAGGTCAGAACACATATAGTATAAAGGATGGAGCATGTGATTTCAAGAGCTCCACACGGTTTCCAGTTCTGCACTGAAGTTTCTCTTACATAAATCTACTGGATTTATTTATTTATCTACCTTATTTGCAAGTCTTGTGACTCTTTTGCTTTTACACAATTGTACCACAACTCTAGAATTAACAGTGGATAGTTCTTTGCCGGTACATGATTTAGTGCATTGGATGCACCCAGAAAATGGATTTGTTCCATTACCAAGTTGTGTGTTGTGTGACACAACTATAGTCTTCTAATAGCTTAAGAGAAAACCAGGAGGAGGAGGAGGAAAGGAGAAGGGGAGAAGGAGAAGAAGAAGGAGAGGAGAATCTTTTAGCATCTGAAACCAGCTCCATTGTTTTCACAATCACAATGGGGGCTGTTCTTGGTCTGGGATGTCTCTATGCTAAGGCCCAGCATTCTGAAGTTAAACATCCTACTTTACACTGGATTTCTTTACCTTGTTGCCAAGGAAAATCTCCTGTGGCTTTCGCTCAATAACAGGTTATTATTTTTACATAGCCAGACACGGTGTCCCGCAGTCTGCGTGTGCCTAACTCTTACGATACAAAGAGAGCTGTGATGTTGCAACGGCAGAAACGCAGCTTCTGCGTCTACTTGACATAACTCCAGCAAAGGCAGTGCGGAAAACAATACATGACCGACTGCTAGTTTGATCCAATAAAGATACGTTTTTTTTCCCCCTGTGTGCAGAACGATTCAGGGAAGTGTTGCTATTAGAACGTAACGTGAAGAGGTTTGAATTTCAAAAAAATATCAAGATGTTATGTTGACGCTCTTCACTGTAGGAACGGAGAATGCTTTACTGTAGATGGTTTCTTGCCTAATGTCTCTTGAATAATTATAACCAACTGAGAAATATGTCATGGCTGTAATATAGCTAGCTTTGTATTCTAAACCAAATCTGGAATTCAAAACAAGAAATGGGTTAGGGGTAGGGTTAAGGTTAGGGAAGATATGCCACCAACAAGCCAGCATAGGTTTACCAGATTTACCAGATTAACAGAGTTGGAAAGGACCTTGTAGGTCGTCTAGTCCAGCCCTCTGCCCAAGCAGGAGATCCTACGCCATTTCTGACAAGGTAGCAGTCCAGTCTCTTCTTGGAAGCCTCCAGTGATGAAGCTCCCATAACTTCTGGAGAGCCTTGGATAGTACAGTGGTCTAAAGCACCCTGTTATTAACACAGCTGCCTGCAATTATTACAGGTTCGAATCTCACCCAAGGCTCAAGGTTGACTCAGCCTTCCATCCTTTCTAAGGTAGGTAAATTGAGGACCCAGTTTGTGGGGGCAATAAGCTGACTTTGTATAAAATATACAAAAAGTATGAAGGCTATTGCTTAGCGCATTGTAAGCCGCCCTGAGTGTCCGGAGAAGGGTGGCATATAAATCAAATTTTTTAAAAAAAACTTCTGTTCCATTGGTTGATTGCTCTCACTGTCAGAAAATGTATTCTTATTTCCAAGTTGAATCTCTCCATATTCAGTTGAGAAGAGAAGAGAAGAGAATTCTTTATTGGCCAAGTGTGATTGGACACACAAGGAATTTGTCTTGGTGCATACGCTCTCAGAGTACATAAAAGAAAAGATACATTCGTCAAGAATCATAAGGTATAACACTTAATGACAGTCATAGGGAAACAGTCAATATACTGTAAATCTTAAGGACACCAGCAACAAGGTTACAGTCATACAGTCATAAGTGGGAGGAGATGGGTGATAGGAACGATGAGAAGATTAATAGCAATGCAGACTATTTTCCATCCATTAGTCCTTGTCTGGCCTTTAGGTGCTTTGGAAAATAGGTTGATCCCCATCCTTTCTGTGGCAGCCCCTCAAATATTGGAAGACTGCTATCACCTCCCGTATTGACTGCTGTAATGCTCTCTACTTGGGGCTGCCTTTGAAGACCACTCGGAGGTTTCAGCTGGTACAGAATGCGGCCGTGCGGATTGTGATGGGAGGGTCCAGATACTCCCATGTTACACCCCTCCTGTGCGATCTGCATTGGTTGCCGGTTGCCCTCTGGGTGAGATTCAAGGTGCTGGTGATGATCTATAAAGCCCTACATGGCTTAGGACCAGGATATCTGTCGGACCATCTGCAACCAGCAACAGCTCCCCATCGCCCAGTGCGTTCTCAAAGGGAGGGCCTACTTAGGGTGCCGTCGGCTAGACAATGTCGGCTGGCGACCTCCAGAGGTAGAGCTTTCTTTGTGGGCGCACCCACCCTTTGAAATCAGCTCCCCCTGGGGTTCCGGTTGGCCCCTGACCTTCGCCCCTTCCGCCGCGAATTAAAAACATGGCTATTCAAATTGCCCAGCCTGGACTAATGGGGTTTGGATTATTTTAATGTGTTTAACATGTGTTTGATATCTATTTTAACATGTTTTATCTGCTTTGATTCTAATCGTTGTGAGGTGCCCTGAGTCCTATGGAGATAGGGCGGCATATAAGTCAAATAAAATAAATAAATAAATAAAATCATGTCCGCCCCTGGTCCTTTTCTTCAGTAGACTAGCCATACAACCGTTCATCGTATGTTTTAGCCTCCAGTCCCCTAATCATCTCGGTTGCTCTTCTCTGCACTCTTTCTAGACTCTCAACATCTTTTTCATAGCGTGGTGATCAAAAAATGATGCTGAGACTCTAGAAAGAGCGCAGGTCAGTAGGGACAGCGCTTTAGGGATGGGGAGAATTTTCTCAGCCAGTTTGATAAAACAGATCTATTTTATGGGTCTCCATCAATTTACTTCTGCTAAGTCTGAATCCAGTTCAAACTCGGTTCAAGCTTGGTGAAATAAAGCTACCAGAAAAATGTGTTATTATTAATCCTGTTTTTAATAGGTCCTAAAGTGAGAGTTCTATGGGGTTGCCCAAACTCAATATAGCCACTTCCTGAAAAGAGAAGTTGAAACAGTTTAGGTCCAGATTATGGGAGGTCTGTAGCTATTTGTTTCAGCCCACTTTCTGACCCATGCAGGATATGTGATGATGATGTCCGTCCATCGTTTTTGAAGTGGACCTTGACATCTAATGAGTTGAGGGCTGTCCATGGTGTGTCCGCAGGTGGCTGGTAAGGCCTCTACGGGCACGGAATATTCTGCCACATGTCGCGCAGACGTGTGTGGGCACCATTGTTGCAGCATTTGCAGCTCTGGCTTTGCGGAGTGCTCGCTTGGCTTGTGCTACGGTTATCCTTCTGTCTTCAGATGTCTGGCAGCCCCGGTGGATCAGCGTGCGCCACGTCGATTGATCTTGTGCCAGGGTGTCCCAGGAATTGTTGTCGATACCCAGGGACTTGAGAAAGGTTTTCAGCGTGTCTTGGTATCGCTTCATTTGTTGCCTGTGTGATCGCTTTCCTTGAGACAGCTCACCGTAGAGGAGCTGCTTGGGGATGCGGTGGTCTGGCATCCTTGCAACATGGCTTGCCCAGCGTGTCTGGGTTTTTATCAGCAGGGTGTGAACTGATGGCACTTTCTGACCCGTGCAGTATACAGTAGTGGCCAAAATTGTGGAAACCCTTTCAGAAAAGTGTATTTTTGAGGTTTGATGGCTAATAAGACCACTTTTGTTTTGGAGTTTCAAGATAATCCTATTCCACTGCTGGAATGGCTTGGGAATAGCCTAGACCTTATCCCAATTGGAAATCTGTGGAGCCGATTAAAGAAACTGGTTAGTCAGAAGCGACCCAGCAATAAAACCCAGTTATTAGAAGCAATCATTCAATCTTGGTTTCACATAATAACAGCTGCAGATACTGTACTATCCAGAGCCTTGGATAGTACAGTGGTCTAAAGCCCTGTTATTAACATCAGCTGCCTGCAATTATTGCAGGTTTGAATCTCACCAAGGCTCAAGGTTGACTCAGCCTTCCATCCTTTCTAAGGTAGGTAAAATGAGGACCCAGTTTGTGGGGGCAATAAGCTGACTTTGTATAAATATACAAAAGTATGAAGGGTATTGCTTAGCGCATTGTAAGCCGCCCTGAGTCTCCGGAGAAGGGCGGCATATAAATCAAATTAAATAAAAAAATAAATAAATAAAATAAATAAAAGACTTGGTTCACCCCATGGGAAGTCGTTGTAAGGCCGTAATTCATGCTAAAGGTTACCCAGCTAAATATTAACTGACATGCTGGTCATTATTGTATATCTCATTTTTCTATGGTGATAAATTTTGTATATCTCATTTCTGTTACGTGTTTCACTTTTCTTCTTTATACCGTAACTGCTACTTTAATAGCAAATCCTTCCTAAAAGTTACTGCATTACATTCTTGATTAAATTCTCTTTCCATTGATACATCATTTTATGGTGCTACTAAAAAAAAAAAAAGTGGTGTTATTAGCTAGTTTTAGAAAATACACTTTCCCGAAAAGGTTTCCACAATTTTGGCCACTACTGTATAGGTCCTCAATGGAAGGCAGGCTAGTTCAAAAGAAAAGTCTTGTGCTCTTCGAACTATCCCAAGAGTCCCAAGGTTCTACAAATGTGATCTATTTCTTCCTGAATGGAGATATAAAGGTCAGTCAGTGTTTCCACACAGAGCAAAATTGGGGGTTGGATTAGATGCGTTCCAAGGTCCCTTCCGACTGTTATCCAGTTTTGGTCCCCACACTAGAAAAAAGATGTGGAGACTCTAGAAAGAGTGCAGAGAAGAGCAACCGAGATGATTAGGGGACTGGAGGCTAAAACATACGACGAACGGTTGCAGGAACTGGGCATGGCTATTCCAGTGAAGAGAAGAACCAGGGGAGACATGATAGCAGCCTTCCAATATTTGAGGGGCTGCCACAGAGAAGATGGGGGTCAACCTATTTTCCAAAGCTCCTGAAGGCCAGACAAGGAATAACGGATGGAAACTGATGAAGGAGAGATTCAACCTAGAAATAAGGAGAACTTTCCTGAGAGTGAGAAGTTGTGGGAGCTTCATCGCTGGAAGCTTTCAAGAAGAGACTGGGGTGCCATCTGTCAGAAATCGTGTAGGGTCTCCTACTTAGGCGGGGGATTGGACTCGATGACCTACAAGGTCCCTTCCAACTCTGTTAATCCGTTATCACATCCTGCCTATCAGTTGATGTCTAGCACTGAAATGCCCCAAGGAAGGAAGTGAACTGGAACCAGGAGGCAACGGTTCCCACTTTTCTTCAAACTTTTTGCCGCACTCGTTCTGTTCAGCATTAGCTACTAGACATGTTTTATTCAAATGTGCTTTGTGTATACAATGATGAATATCTTTGTTTTGGGGCTATTGTTCCACAAACTCTTAAATTATTAAAATGGACGGAAAAACCCCCACTTTAGATTTTCTTGCTTTGCCACTTTTTAACTGATGCATGATTCTGGAAAAAACGAGCAAAAATGAACTTTACTTGGGTCCGTGCTGTGCTTGGGATGGCGGCAGAATGAATAGATAATGTTGGGACTTTATGCTTGTGGGTGAAGTAATGCCTGTTTCTTGGACTCGGTGTTAAGACATTTAACTTTAATAGCCAGAGCAGTGAGATTGTGCAAGTGAGCCCAGCACACACAGTTGTGGTTGACTAGTTGGAGAATGCTGGCTCCTGTGTCAGGCAATCTGTGCTGTGATTGGCTGCTGTGGGTGTGGAGAGAGAGTTTCCCTTTTCCCCGCCTTTTTCTTATGTGCCCCCTGTGCGCTCTGTGATTTACTTCATGATGCTTCTGTTTCCTTCGCTATCCTGTCTACTTTGAATACGGATGTAAAATATATTTATTTGTACAAAACTACGAGTTCTTGTCAGCCTCCCTGACTTCCTTTAGATGCCTGCTGCGCAATTCCTTGACAACTTGAATCTAGAACAGATCAGATCAGATCAGAACAGAACAGAGCAGAACAGAACAGAACAGAACAGAACAGAACGGTGGGGTGAGGTGGGATGTGATGTGATGTGATGTGATGTGATGTGATGTGATGTGATGTGATGTGATGTGATGAGGCTAGGATAGGACAGGACAGGACAGGACAGGACAGGACAGGACAGGATAGGATAGAATAGGAGGATGGGGTGGGGTGGGGTGAGGTGGGATGGGATGGGATGATAGAATAGAACAGAACAGAACAGAACAGAACAGAACAGAACAGAACAGAACAG
>WNWU01000066.1:667951-687582 GCA_012654045.1 Ptyas mucosa | reverse complement strand
AGCAAATATTGATCCTGTAAGCAGATAGCCAGGAGCAGCGAAGCAAAGCTGAAGAGCCAAGATAAATAAAGACATTTTCTACATCCAACAAGACGGATCCATAACTGAGAAGATGTTCTCTTTTGGGAGAAGGAGTTTCACTTGCAAAACATATAAGGAACTTCATATGGCTAGTCTAAAGAAAAGAAGGACTAGGGGAGACAGGACAGCAGTGTTCTAATATTCGAGGGGCTCCTACAAAGAACAACCTATTTTCCAATGCACCAAAAGGCAAGACAAGAAACAAGGGATGGAAATTAATCAAGGAGAGGAAGCAACCTGGAATTAAGGAGAAAGTTCCTAATTAAGGAGAACAATTAATCAGTGGAACAGCTGGCCAATAGAAGTTGTGGGGGCTCCATCACTGGAGGCTTTTAAGAAGGATTGGAGAGCCACCTGTCTCAAATGGTATAGGGCAGAGGTGGGTTTCAGCAGGTTCTGACCGGTTCTGGAGAACCAGTAGCAGAAATGTTGAGTGGTTGGTAGTTGCGCCTTGGTGGCGCAGCAGATTAAAGTGCTATTAACTAGCGCCAGCTGCCTGCAATTACTGCAAGTTCAAATCTCACCAGGCTCAAGGTTGACTCAGCCTTCCATTCTTTCGAGGTCGGTAAAATGAGGACCCGGATTGTGGGGGCAATAAACTGACTTTGTATAAAAAAAGAACACCGCTTAGGGGGGGGGGCCGAAAGCCCTACTAAGCAGGTATATACAAAAGTATGAAGGCTATTGCTTAACGCATTGTAAGCCGCCCCGAGTTTCCGGAGAAGGGCGGCATATAAATTGAACTAATAAATAAATAAAAACTGGTAGTAAAAATTCTGACAGGCCCCGCCCCCATCTATTCTCTGCCTCCCAAGTCCCAGCTGATCAGGAGGAAATGGGGATTTTGCAGTAACCTTCCCCTGGAGTGGGGTGGGAATGGAGATTTTACAGTATCCTTCCCCTGCCATGCCCACCAAGCCATTCCACGCCCACCAAGCCACACCCACAGAACCTGTAGTAAAAAAATTTGAAACCCACCACTGGTATAGGGACTCCTGCTTGAGCAAGGGGTTGGATTAGAAGACCTCCAAGGTCCCTTCTAGCTCTATGAATGAATGAATGAATGGATGGATGGATGGATGGATGGATGAATGGATGAATGAATGAATGAATTGCAGTATTCCAGTATACTGGAGGCTGCCACAAAGAAGAGAGGAGGTCAACTTATTTTCCAAAGCACCAGAAGGCAAGCCAAGAAACAATGGATGGAAACTAATCAAAGAGAGAAGCAATCTGGAATTGAGGAGAAACTTCCTAACAGTGAGGACAATTAACCCGTGGAGCAGCTTGCCTTCAGAAGTTGTAGGTGCTCCATCACTGGAGGTTTCTAAGAAGAGACTGGACAGCCACTTCTCTGAAATGGTATAGAGTCTCCTACTTGAGCAGGGGGTTGGATTAGAAGACCTCCAAGTCCTTTCCCATTCTGCTATTCTGTATTCTAAATTGCTGGAGGCTCCTTCCCTTCCAGCTCTATTCTGATTAATTAGTTCAATAATAAGGGAGAAGTTTCATTGAAAGGTTCTGCTCGCAAGCTTGTTAGAATTTCGGAAACGAGCGCCTGCATTTTTGCAGATCTGTAGGGAGATGTAGAGGCATTCTGCCCATATAATGGTGTGTAGGAATGACCTTGGGAGGTGGGGAAGGAAGGGGGAAAGATGCAGTCTAGGGAACAATCAGATAAGGAGCAGGGAGGAGACCACACTTGCATAACGGGAAGAGAAAGAAACTCAGGAAAGAACCTCCCTAATTTATCCGTTTGGGAGACGACGGAAGATTTCTACTTCCAGGCTCGCAAGATTCTCTTCATGTAGCCTTACAATAAAGTAGAATTAGCTCATCTGGTTATGTTTCCTGTCTAGGCTTCCTCGGAAGGCTGACAGCCAAATTAGATTTTCATGCCAAGAAACGTCCTTCTAAAGAAAGTGGCCCAACTTCCAATATTGGGGCATCCCCCCCAAAATATTCTTCTGGCCTTATATGGAGCGAGATTATGAGCCTATACCAGAGATGGGTCTGAAACAGCAATGTTTCTCAACTCTACTGAGAATGAAACTGAGATATTGTGAAAAGTAACATGTGATGTACTAATGAGCCCTCCAGTTTAATCAGGTTTAGGAGGTAAGGATGCATTTTATTCAGTCTGTGTTTCAGGGTTTTTTTTGTTTGTGTGGTTTTTTTTTAAGCTTTGCATGGTTCAGAGTAAGTGTTTTGGGCCCATCTTCAGTGTCTCTCTGTTACTAATTAAAGCAGCTCAATACTTTTCAGATTTATTTATTTTTTTGAAATAGTTAAAAAAAATACAGCTGTTTTAAGAGTGGATTTTTAAAAATGTTTTCTTTAAAACTATATTTATCACGGACAAGTAACCAGAGAGAGCCTTGGTGGCACAGCAGACTAAAGTGCTGTTAACTAGCACCAGCTGCCTGCAATTACTGCTAGTTCGACTCTCACCAGGCTCAAGGTTGACTCGGCCTTCCATCCTTTCGAGGTAGGTAAAATGAGGACCCGGTTTGTGAGGGCAATAAGCTGACTTTGTATAAAAAAGAACACTGCTGGGGGGGGGGGGGCGAAAGCCCTACTAAGCAGGTATATACAAAAGTATGAAGGCTATTGCTTAACGCATTGTAAGCCGCCCTGAGTCTCCGGAGAAGGTCGGCATATAAATCAAACCAATAAATAAATACAATAAACAGGAGCTGAGTTCAAAAGAACTCAGGTTGCAGGAACTGAGCATGGCTAGTCTAGAGAAGAGAAGGACCAGGGGAGACAGGATAGCAGTCTTCCAATATTTGAGGGGCTGCCACAGAGAGGAGGGGGTCAAGCTACTATTTCCCTAAGCACCTGAAGGCCAGACAAGGAATAATGGATGGAAACTGAACAAGGAGAGAGAGATTCAACCTAGAAATGAGGAGGAAGTTTCTGACAGTGAGAACAATCGACCCATGGAACAGAAGTTGCCTTCGGAAGTTGTGGGAGCTTCATCACTTAAGACTTTCAAGAACAGACTGGACTGCCATCTTGTCAGACATGGTGTAGGGTCTCCTGCTTGGGTGGAGGGGTTGGACTAGATGACCCACAAGGTCCCTTCCAACTCTGGTTATTCTGTTATAAAGACGATCGGGAGACTGGAGGCTAAAACACAGGAAGACCGGAATAATGGATGGAAACTGAACAAGGAGAGATTCAACCTAGAAATAAGGAGATTTTTTTTTCTGATGGTGAGAACCAGTGGAACAGAGGTTGCCTTCGGAAGTGGTGGGAACTTCATCACTGGAGGCTTTCAAGAAAAGATTGCACTGCCATTTCTCAGAAATGGTGTAGGGCAGTGATGGCTAACCTGTTTGCCATCACAGGCCAAAAGCGGGGATGGGGGGGAGCACGAGGGGTTGCATGCACGCGTGCCCACACCCATAATTCAATGCACCCCCACCCCCCACACACATGGGCACACAATCCCTCCGCACTCCCCCTGCTTTTGGCACGCGATGGCACAGTGGGCCTGGTAGACCCATTTTTCACCCTCCTCAGGCTCCAGAGGCTTCCTAGGAGCCTGGGGAGGGCGAAAACAACCTTCTCCACCCCCTGGAGGCCCTCCAGAGGCCAGAAACAGCCCATTTCCCAACTTCCGGTGGGCCTGGAAGGCCTGAAAATCAGCTGGCCGGCGCGCCCATGCACGCTGAAGCTAAGCTAGGGCAACGCTCGCATGCCCACAGATATTGCTGTGTGTGCCACCTGTGGCACGCGTGCCATAGGTTCGCCATCACGGGTGTAGGGTTTCCTGTTTGGGCAGGGGGTTGGACTAGATGACCTTCAAGGTCTCTTCCAACTCTGTTAATCTAAAAAAAAAACCCTAAAAATTTATTACACGCTCCCTCTATGCATGAATCTCATCTATTAATGAATGTTAAGGATATTCTTGGCTCATAACCGATGTTGTGGGTTATTGAGCAGAGTACCCTTTGAGTAAATGCATGAAAAATGACTAGGAGTGGTTGTGAACAATCACAGTCAACATACAAACACACTGAGTTGTTGTAGTCTTTTACTTTTAGAAAAGGTAAAGGAAAGTCCAAAAACAATCCAAGTCATACACAGATAAGACGAGAGTCAATCCAGGGATATTTCAAGTACAAAGTCTTCTTACCAGTTGTAGTCATACACAATAAAACAGTTCTTCTTGAGTTTTAAAACAGGAACAAGTTCAATATCAAAACATTCAATAAATAGTAGAAAGCAACATGTAGTTATGATCAAACAGAGATCAGGCAGAGAGATCAGGTAGAGTTACAGCAAATAAGCAAGTAAAATGGTGTAGTATCCACACAAGCCATGATTCTGAATTCCCTTAAGTACATTGGCTACAGAGCTTAGCCAATCAGGATACAGGATGATGCAATACAGTCTTAAAGCAATATAATACCTTTCTGACTGCAAACATACATTGTTGGTTTATATATTGCCTGACCAACTAGTTAGACAAATAACCGTTTCCTAACAATGTTCAAGGCAAATTGGTAACAGATAAGAGTCCACTATCATTCATGGGGAAACTAGGCTTAGATCTCTTGTGGCTGCATAAGGATTCAGAACTGATGACACCTTTTACTCCACTTTCAGGGTCCCCCCCCCCCCCGGCCATCTCCTACAGCATTAAATTTTCCAGGCTTATATCTTTTCTCAAATTCTGTGTCATTTTTTTTTTAAATGATGGCTCTATCTTAAGAGCTGGTTTAGACTCCTGGTTCATTTTCCTATGATGAAAACGTTCCACACCAGAGAAGAAGTGTCTGTAAACCATAGAGCTCATAGATTGGAAAGCCAAGGTGAGGAACACCTGAGATGTTTCTAGACAAGGGAAGACATGCAGAGAAGTCCAAAGTTCAATAATTTTTCCCCCTGCCAAGATAGGTCAAGGTAACCCAGTCATAGAAATTTGGAATCGAACAGAAGTTCAGAAAATTGATGGAATAAACCGGAGACAAGTACTGTGGTCTCCTTTGAATCATCTGATCTGATTCGGAAAATGAAGATGAAAACCAGAGAGACCATCAGCCTGAGGAATCATCAGGCAATGAAGACGTCTGATCAAGTCAGAAACTTTTACAAACAGGTTTTCCATGGCATTAACGACTTACCCTTCAACCGTACCGCTGATAAAAAACCTGCTCTCAGAGAACACGGCATCAAGTCACTCGTTACTGAACATCATAAAATAAAAAACAATGCCCTATTTATGTTAAATAAATATTCAGCCATCAACGTTCGTTGGCTAAATCCAGTATGTTTAAAAATAGCGTTATTTATAATTTCATAAGACTGTGTGTGTACTAAATTGAATTTATTTAAAGTTCGTGCCAGATAATCTATTTATATTTGTGCGGTTTAATTGAGTTCAGTCGTAAGAATCAAACATGTAAGTGGGAAGAGAATTTCAAGAGATTTGATTTAAACTAATTAAATTTAGCAGATTTCTCTGGCAGAAAGTCTTTTAGTCTTTCTAAACTGCCAGGTACGGTATAATCACTTTTGGGTAAAGTTGAGATTGAAGATCTTGGAAGTTCTTATCATAGGTAAATGTATCTCGTAAGATCCTATTAATTCCAGCTGGACATCCTATTGGCTAGAACCCCCAATTTAGACTTGATGTGGTCTTGGTGATCACCATGGCAACAAGGGATTATTTTAAATTTGAATCTTCCAATTCAAATCTGATTTATATTCAGTGATTACTATGGAGACCAGAAGTCATATCAAAAATGGATGTACAATGTGACTGAATTTTTTTTTAAAAAAAAATTGGCACAAAATCTTCGTTTAAAAGAAAAATTCAAAATAGTACCATATTTTTCGGAGTATAAGACGCACCTATTTATTTATTTATTTATTTATTTATTTATTTATTTATTGGTTCGATTTATATGCCGCCCTTCTCCGGAGACTCAGGGTGGCTTACAATGCATTAAGCAATAGCCTTCATACTTTTGTATATACCTGCTTAGTAGGGCTTTTTGCCCCCCCCCCCAGCGGTGTTCTTTTTTATACAAAGTCAGCTTATTGCTCCCACAACCCGGGTCCTCATTTTACCTACCTTGGAAGGATGGAAGGCTGAGTCAACCTTGAGCCTGGTGAGATTCGAACTTACAGTAATTGCAGGCAGCTGGCAGCTAAGTGCTATTTAACAGCGCTTTAGTTCACTGCTCCACCAGGCAGTGGTTTTTCCCCCTAAAAGGGGGTGAAAATTTAGATGCATCTTATACACCGAACGTAGGCCTGCCCACCCTTTCACCTCTGCCTCCCAGCAGTTACCTCCTTTCAGCAAGCAGCAAGAAGAAACAGCTCCTTTCAGCTTCAGCACAGCCTAATTAGCACAAGTTGATTGGATTGGCCTCCCGACTCTCAGCTGTTTTGCTCTCAGCGGTTTTGCGTGGGCCACTGCTGCTTGCTGCAAAGAGGTAAATTTCTGGAGCAGATTTTTTTCCCCCCTTGTGCTGATCAAGCTATGCTGAAAACGAAAACGAAAGCAAAACAGGCTGTTTGCTATTTGCTGCCACGAGGGAAAATTGCTGGGAGGCAGAGGCACATTTCTTTTTCTTGTTTTCCTCACCAAAAAAGGTAGTTGCGTCTTATACTTCAAAAAATACGCTAAACAGGAATAATGGAATCTGATAGTTATTGGATTCAGATGGAGAGCATCAAAAATAGAATGGAGATAGCTCCTATCTTGTGGCCATCAGACATATCAGAACTCAGTATTTATTGCATGCATTCTTCCATCCATCTATGCTCCAGGGAGTTCAGATGAACACAGACTAATCCTCCTTCAATCTGGTGCCTTCAAGAAAGCCCGAGACCTGCCCATGTTCACTGGGAATTTGGGAATCACAACAAATCTGTTAACGTTTGAGCATCATCAGAGATACAGCCATGCTATTGTACTAAGGCTTTGTGATGGGGCTGATGAATATTCATGTGGGCCTCATCTCAATATTCATGTCCTTAAATATCTTAACATTAGCTCATACGATGGTGTGCATATTTGAATTAGAACTATCTTTTAAACTAGTCGGTAGCAGATGAACTGATAAAAATACATCTAGGTCCGTGATGGCGAACCTATGGCACACGTGCCACAGGTGGCACGCGGAGCCATGTCACCTCGTACGCCACCTTGCACGTGCTGGCCAACTGATTTTCGGGCCTTCTGGGCCCACCAGAAGTAGGAAAACAGGTTTCTTCTTGCCTCTAGAGGGCCTGGGGGTGGGGCGGGTGGGGAAGGCCCATTTTTCTTTCTCACCTGGCTCTAGATCCTCTCTATGCATCTGGGGAGGGCGAAACAGCCTTCCCCACCATCTCAGAGGCCCTCCAGAGGCCTGAAACAGCCTGTTTCCCAACTTCTGGTTGGGACTCTCTAGGAGTCTCTGGAGGCTGGGGACAGCAAAAAACGTCACTTCCTGTCCAACCGGAAGTTGGGAAAAGGGCCATTTCAGGCCTCCAGAGGGCCTCCGAGGAGATGGGGAAGGCTGTTTTTGCCCTCCCCAGATGCAAAGAGAGGGTCTGGAACCAGGTGAGAAAGAAAAATGGGCTTACCGAGCCATCACGTGCTAGGAGCGATGTAAATAACTCGAACTGTTTGGCTTGCATTTTGTGCTCTTTTAAAATGGCGAATGTGACTGTGTCACACGCAGACGGCCAATGATGTATATCAGCACCATGGACAGCATCACAAACTGCTTCAGGACTGTTTGCAAATTTTCTCTGTTACTCATGAGAATGAGTGCTATGGTTTTGGATAATCAATAATATTAATGGCACCTAGGAAAAATGTGTGATGTTAATACAAAAATACATCAAAGCTGGAATTTAAACGGAGTTTGATGATCAAGGAGAGATTCAACCTAGAAATAAGGAGAACTTTTCTGACAGTGAGAACAATCAACCAATGGAACAGAAGTTGCCTTTCGAAGTTGTGGGAGTTTCATCACTGGAGGCATCCAAGAAGAGATTGGACTGTCATTTGTCAGAAATGGTGTAGGGGCTCCTCCTTGGGCGGGGGGGTTGGACTAGACAATCTACAAGGTCCCTTCCAACTCTGCTAAATCTGAGCTTTGGAGAAGAAATTCAGCTATAGGGATTTATTCCAGTCAATGGTTTGAAGGTTTTCTTCACCCAGAAAACAGTAGCATCAGCATCTCTTATTGACGTTCAATAATTTATTCAGATAAAAGAAATACTTATGGTCCTGACTGTCTAAAGATATGCACTGAGACCAGCTCTTCTTTTCCACAAATATTTTGACTTAAAAAAAATATATATATTTATATGCCGCCCTTCTCTGGAGACTCAGGGCGGCTTACAATGCGTTAAGCAATAGCCTTCATACTTTTGTATATTTATACAAAGTCAGCTTATTGCCCCCACAAACTGGGTCCTCATTTTACCCACCTTAGAAAGGATGGAAGGCTGAGTCAGCCTTGAGCCTGGTGAGATTAGAACTCGCGGTAATTGCAGGCAGCTGGATGTTAAATGCTGCCTTAATAGGAGGCATTAGCCTGCTACGCCACTCAGGCTCCTTAATTGCTGACTAAGCACTTAATTGGAACTTAACTGAAAGCAGCACTCAAAAAAGCTCACCATTTGGGGGAGTTGACCCCCTAGTAGCCCTCTACTACTTCCCCAAGGAGATCATGGAGTAAGAAGATCTGGGATTCGGGCATGAGCAATGGCCTTGTACACATGTTCTTGAAGATCTCCCGACAGCTAAAATAAATGTCGAAGTTTCCACAGAAGCTTCCTATATTCAGTAGGAAAAGACTGATTTAGTTTAGTAATGGGAACTTTTATTCAGCTTACCGTCCTCCTTTTGGGAGACAGCTTAAAGAAGAAATGGGACCTACAGTAGTGGCCAAAATTGTGGAAACCTTTTGGGAGAAGTGTATTTTCTAAAACTAGCTAATAACACCACTTTTTTTTAGTAGTACCATAAAATGATACATCAATGGAAAGATAATTTAGTCAAGAATGTAAGGCAATAACTTTTATGAAGGATTTGCTATTTGAGTAGCAGTTACAGTATAAAGAAGAAAAGTGAAACATGTAGAAGAAACGAGATATGCAAAATTTATCACCATAGAAAAATGAGATATACAAAAATGATCACCATGTCAGTTAATATTTAGCTGGGTAACCTTTAGCATGAATTACGGCCTTACAATGTCTTCCCATGGAATGAACCAAGCCTTTTAGTTCTGCAGCTGCTATAATGTGAAACCAAGATTGAATGATGGCTTCTATTAACTGGGTATTATTCAGGGGTGAAATGCTCCCGGTTCGGACCGGATCGTCCGATCCAGTAGCGATGGCGGCGGGTGGTTCGGAGAACCTGTAGCAAAAATCCCTGTGCCCCCTCCCCCATACCTCTGATGATCGCGCGGCTCAGCTGGGATCATCAGAGGCTTTTCAAAGCATTTTTTTCTGCAACCTCTTGGCCGAAGAGGTGGTAAAAAAAATGCTTTGAAAAGTCTATGACGTTCCCAGCTGAGTTCCCTGATTGGCAGAGAGGCATTTTTAAAAGAGCCTCTCTGAGATCCCAGCTGAGTTCCCTGATCAGCAGAGAGGCATTTCTTAAAAAGCCTCTCTGACGATCCCAGCTGAGTTGCCTGATCGACAGAGGCTTTTCAAAACATTAGAAAAAATGCTTTGAAAAGTTAAAAAAAAAAAAAGTTGGCCACGCCCACCCAGTCACATTACCCACCACCACCAAGCTACGCCCACAGAACTGGTAGTAACAGATTTTACACTTCACCCCTTGTTTTATTTCTCGGTGGCTTCTGAGTAACAAGTTTCTTTATTCGGCTCCATAGATTTTCAATTGGGTTAAGGTCTGGGCTATTCCCAGGCCATTCCAGCAGTGGAATAGGATTATCTTGAAACTCTCCGAAAAAAGTGGTGTTATTAGCCATCAAACCTCAAAAATACACTTTTCCCAAAAGGTATCCACAATTTGTTCCACTACTGTAGCAAGAAAGGCATTAAAATGAGATAGGCCATCCCTGTAAATGTAGGGACTGTCTACACAGAATACAGGTAGTCCTCGACTTACAACAGTTCATTTAGCGACCACTCAAAGTTATAACACTGACTGATGACTCTTGTTCACACTTATGACCGTTGTAGCATCCCCATGATCACATGGTCAAAATTCAAATGCTTGGCAACTGATTTATATTTATGTCCTGGAATCATGTGATTGCCTTTGGTGATCACCTGATCGGGATCAACAGGGAAGCCAGATTCACTTAACAACCATGTTAATAACTTAACAACTGCAGTGGTTCACTTAACAACTGTGGCCAAAAGGTCATAAAATGCCGCACAACACTTCACAAATGTCTCACTTAGCAACAGAAATGTTGGGCTCTATTGTGGCCGTAGGTTGAGGACTACCTGTACAGAATAACAGGGTTGGAAGGGACCTTGGAGGTCTTCTAGTCCAACCTCCTTGCTCAAGGAGGAGACTGTTGAGGAATTCGCAGAGCAACCTTAGAGTAGCAAAGGTGTGCACATGAAAGTGACTGAGAGCAGTTGCAAATAATCACAGTCAACACACAGATACACTGAGTTGTGTTTACTTTTAGGAAATAGCAATAAGGCACAGTCCAATAAACAGTCCAGATTGTACATAGATACTGCATAGTATCTATGCATAGATACTTTATCTACTGCATAGATAAAGCAGTAGATAGTAAAACAATAGTCCAGGGATATTCCAATAACAAAGTCTTCTTACCAGTCGTTGTAGTCATATACAATAAACAGTTGCAAACAGTAGCAAACACAGCAAATAGCAGTAATGATCAGTAATGTTCAGCAAAAAGCAATAATAATTAGCAAAGAGAAACTAACCATGTTTCTAGCTCCCTCTTAAGGACATTGGCTACAGAGCTAACCAATCAGGACACAGTATGAGGCAATACAGCAATTCAGTCTTAAAGCTATATTGAGGTTTTATATATTGCCAACCCAACAAGTTAGGTAGTCATCATTTCCTAACAGAGACCCTATATCATTCCAGACAAATGGCTGTCCAGTCTCTCCTTGAAAACCTCCAATGATGGAGGACCAACTATTTCTAAATAAAAAGGGTTCTTAGGAAATGACCCAGAAACCCCAGAACCCAAACAGACTTTTTATTAATATCTCTCCCTTTAAATAGACGCTTGTAGAATTCTATTTAATACATCTGTGAAGGTAAAACAGCTCCTGAACATCAGAAGTCCATGGGAATTGGAGACTCATGTTGACGTTTCTTCTTCTTCTTCTTCTTCTTCTTCTTCTTCTTCTTCTTCTTCTTCCCCTTCCCCTTCCCCTTCCCCTTCCCCTTCCCCTTCTCCTTCTCCTTCTCCTTCTTCTTCTTCTTCTGCCATATCTGTCATCGGACGTTGGCAATCATGTTGGCGATCCTATTTTTATCAACAGCCGCACGAAAAAGTGCTGCTGAGTTTTGACCAAACCATTTCCTTAGATTTTGAAGCCATGATCTTCTTCTTCTGCCTGGACCTCATTTGCCTTCAATCTTTCCCTTTGAGGATTAAGTGAAGTATGGCGTATTTTTCCAGATGTCACAGCACATGTCCAAAATATTCTTTCGCTTTTTAATGGCTTTGATGATTTCCCTTTGCTTTCGATTTATATTGTTTCCTGATTGCTTATTTGTACCCTATGACTATCATTAAATGTTGTACCTTATGATTCTTGACAAATGTATCTTTTCTTTTATGGACACTGAGAGCGTATGCACCAAGACAAATTCCTTGTGTGTCCAATCACACTTGGCCAATAAAAAAAATATATATTTCCCTGGCGACTTATCACCTCCTCATTTCTGATTTTATCAACCCAGTTTATACGTGACAGCCGCCTGTAAATCCACATTTCAAATGCTTCCAGTCTCTTCAAGTGGCTTTTATGTCAGAGACCAACTCTCCACTCCGTAGAGCAGGATAAAAAAGATGGAACATCTGACAAGCCTGATTTTCAATCTTAGGTTTATGTCGTGACTGCAGAAAACCTTTTTCATTTTGAAGAATGCTGTTCGAGCTTTCTCTCTCCTTGTCTTTACTTCGGTGGTCGTGTGATCACGTATGCAGGAGAATATTAGTTTGTAGAAGACATAATTGCATTTCTACATCAGGCTGGTCTGACCCAGCCTTAGCAGAAACAAGAAACAGACTCCTTCTCACGAAAACCCTCTCTTTATTTACCTTAATTCACGGTGGGTGAATTAATTGCATTCACCCACCGAAAAGTCCAGGCAAGAGTCCTTCAAGGAGTTAACTGCAGTACAGACCTTATCAGTTCCTTGCAATAATTACAAGGCCGTGAGCTCCCAGACAAAAGGTTGCAAATTAAGTTCTGACAAGCAGCCTTTGGGGCATGAAACGCAATGAGCAAAATCTTCAGAAATACAAATGGTTGTCTCCTACGATAACCACTCCCTTTCCTTCTATGTATTCCCCAGCCAGGGAGGGACCATTTAGCGTCCACGTGTGCTTTGCTTCCTGAGTCAACTCCTTGTCCTCCGTTGTTCACTTCTCCTAACTGCTCTGCGCATATGTCCATCTGTTCTGCCCCAGCTACGGATCCCAAAGAACACAGCACACACAAAGTTTGTACAAAACTTAAATTTACTAAAATAACTCAGTCTTTTCCATACAAAAGCTGTTAATAAACTTCCTTAACAGCCTACAAGTAAACAAAGATAAAGTATTCACAATCTTATTAAGGTTGGCAGAAAGCCCAAAAGCAATTTTGTAGAGAATCCCGACGCGAAGGGAAGTGAACGAAGTTGTTCCCTGCAAATTGCCTCAGTTGTCGTTCTTCCTTAAATAGGCTAAGGGAGTGGCCAATTAGCCCCAAGCCTTACTCTCAAGGAGACCTCCTGCCTTTTGGCCACTCTGCGCACCCGTGCATTGAGAAGAGGCTCTTCCTCTTCGTCATCTTCACTTAAAGGAGCTTCTGGAGGTTCTGAAGGCCCTGGCTGAATCCCCGCCTCTGGCACCACATCTTCTCCAGCCTCCTCATTGTCTGACTCAGGTGCCAGCTGCACAGGCTGTTGTCGCAACACCACACCAGCCTCCTCGCTGTCAGAATCAGCTACAATCCGCACAGGCCGCTGATGGGCCACAACAGCAACTGGAACAGGTCCCAGCTGTTCTTCCTCCTCACTCATCTCTGACTCCAAAGGCAGCTGCCTCTCCAGTGGCTGGGAAATGTCGGATGGCCCTGGCTCTATCTCTGTGTCCAACATAGAGCATCCAGCACAGCCTTCTCCAGACTCCAGAACTGGCCCAATTCCTCCCCAACCTCCTCATTGTCCAAGTCTGCCACCAGCTCCGCTGGCAGCTGGCGGCCACAACACAAGCATTGTGATGCAGAGTTCTAAGTTGTGTCCTTTTGACAACATCACAAGGCAAGTGCCGTCTCTGGATGTCAAGGATCTTGCTGTTCCTGAAGCTTCTGTTGTTCCACATTAAACAATGACTAATACTTTAAAGCAGTGTTTCCCAAGCTTGGAAAATTCAAGTTGTGTGGAATTCTGGGACTTAAAAGTCCACCTTGAGTTGCAGCTAAAGAAGCCTTAGATTATCCTTGAAGAGGCTGGTTCTTCCCATCACCCTTCCTTTGACACTGTCGAAAATAAAGTAGAAAGTGAAAGAAGGAAGAACATCTCAAGACAAGCACAGAATTTAGAGTCTTCTTCTATTAGCTACCTGCAGGCAATCATTAACTAGCAAGCACACATTGTAACACCCAGGTGAGGCGTCTCAAGCAAGCCAACTTATTACTCAATGGGAGGTCTTGGTTTTGATCGGCGTCCAGAAGAGTCAGACAACTTGTTCAGCAGGGAACAGCGTGTGGACATTTGTTAGGTAAAGCAAAGTTCCTGCGGTATTGAACACTTTAATATGGTTTGAACAAGCAACACCAAACAGAACAGGGTTTTTTTCTTTCCCCAAGCAACTTCTTGGTCCTTAATTTCCTCCCAACATCTTGCCTGGTTTAAAGTCCGTTTCTATGGAGATTCTCAGTCATCCAGGTTGTCCCAAAGGTGCTTTTTCGAAGGGCAACTGGACTTCGTTTTTCCTTGAAGACGTTTCACTTCTCATCCAAGAAGCCTCTTCAGGTCTGGCTGGAATGGTGAGGTTAAATCCTTCCACTCCCCACCATTCAGTCAGACCTGAGGAAGCTTCTTGGATGAGAAGCAAAATGTCCTCAAGGAAAAACAAAGTCCAGTTTATCAGAGTTTCTTGCAAAAATCAAATCCAGAAGGACACACAGATAACTGATTCAGCTGGATTCATTAACTTCTTTATATACATAATAACAGATGAAGTAAATTTTACAATACCAATAGTTGATTCTTCAATGTGGTAGATGTTACAGGCAGAACACAACAGGCAGGAGAGAACAGTTAGATCTATTCCAGTCCATGAATATTCATACTCTGACACAGTTGCCTCTATAGCATCTATAGTCAGTTGGTCTTTCTAGGGCTGGACTTCACTACTATTCCGAACCTTAATAATTCTTGTCTGCAGCTGCTGTCAATACAGCCAGCAGAGTCTGCCAAAAGTTCTTTCCCCAATAATTAAAGTGTTTTTTTCAAGCCGGGCAAATTCAAAATGTGTGGAATCCTGGGACTTAAAAGTCCACCTTGAGTTGAGCTAAAGAGACCTTAGATTATTCTTGAAGAGGCTGGTCCTTCCCATCATGTTTGAGGTAGAGCTACACTCAGGAAGCTCAGGCTGGCCAAAGAGCTGCTGATCCAATTCTACAGAGGAATTATTGAGTCTGTCATCTGCACCTCCACAACTGTCTGGTTTGGCTCTGCAACCCAACAAGACAGACACAGACTTCAGAGGATAATTAGAACTGCGGAAAAAACAATGGCTACCAACCTGCCTTCCATTGAGGACCTGTATACTGCCTGAGTCAAAAAGAGGGCTGTGAAAATTTCTACAGACCCCTCGCATCCTGGACATAAATTGTTTCAACTCCTACCCTCAAAATGACACTTATAGGGCTCTGCACCAGTGGTGGTATTCAGCCGGTTCTATCCAGCTTGGGCGAACTGGTAGCAGCGGCTGTGGGAGGCTCCACCCACCTGCCCAGACGTCATCACATCCCGTTTTTGATGATCTGTGCATGCACAGAAGGCCCTGCACCAAGGGTGGGTTCTACTTACCTTTGCTATCGGTTCAGAATGGGAGTGTGCGCGCTTCTGCCCATGCGTGGAAGCTTCTGCATGCGCAGATTATCAATTATGACGTCCGGGCAGGTGTGCGGAGCCTCCTGCTGCTTTTACTACCAGTTTGCAAGAACCGGACAGAACCAGGAGCAATCCACCACTGCCCTGCGCAAGAATGTGCGCCAGCTCACATTCTTGGTAGCAAAGGTAAGTAAATACCACCCCTGCACTGCACACCAGAACAACTAGACACGAGGACAGTTTTTCCCCGAATGCCATCACTCTGCTAGACAACTCATTCCCACAACACTGTCAAACTATTTACTAAGACTGCATTATTATTATTATTCTCATCCTTCCTATTACCTATCTCCTCCCACTTATGACTATAACCTTGTTGCTTGTATCTTTACAATTTATATTGTTTTATTTAGTTTCCTAGTATGATTTGATTGCTTATTTAGTATCCTATGACTATCACTAAGTGTTATAGCTTATGATTCTTGATGAATGTATTTTTTTATGTACACTGAGAGCATATGCACCAAAGACGAATCACACTTGGCCAATAAAGAATTCTGTGCTATTCTATTTGATGCTGGGCCTATCTTGAAAGGACCTGGGAGTGGTTTGAAGTGGAGTTATTCTCACTTGCAGCCTCACAATGTTGCTACTTTTTCCTCCTCTTGGTTTCCCAAACATGATGGTGATGATGATGTTATCCATTCAGTCATGTCTGATTCTTGGTGATTCAATGGGCCAGGTCTCTCAATCTCTTCCAGTCTTGCTCTACTTCTTTGAATTGGTCTATGCTCTGGCTGGCATCAACATTGATGATGTCCAACCATCACAAACATTGTTGTTGTTAGTTGTGAAGTCGTGTCTGACCCATTGCGAGCCCATTGACAACGTTCCTCCAGGCCTTCCTGTACTCTAACATCCTCTGAAGTCTATTTAAGCTCATGTCTACTGCTTCAGTGACTCCATCCAGCCACCTCGTTCTTTGCCATCCCCTTCTTCTTTCGCCCTCAATCTTCCCAACATTAGGCTCTTCTCCAGGGAGGCCTTCCTTCTCATTCTCATTAGGTGGGCAAAGTATTTGAGTTTCATCTTCAGGATCTGGCCTTCTAAAGGGCAGTCAGGGTTGATCTCCTGTAGGACTGACCGGTTGAATCGCCTTGCAGTCTAAGGGACTCGCAGGAGTCTTTTCCAGCACCAGAGTTCAAAGGCCTCCATTCTTTGGCACTCAGCCTTTCTTATGGTCCAACTTTCACAGCCATACATTGCAAATCCCAAACATATATGTACACAAGTTCTCCATATTTCCCCCTCAGTTTAATGGATTCTATTTTCCTCTGCTTTCAAACCATATTTTTTTAAAGCAATTTGTTTTGCTTCAGCAAATGTTATCAAGGCAAACATGCAGAGTTAACGGCTATGCTATAGGGAGTCTTCTATCAGTTAGTCTCATCCAGATGTCTAGATCGCAAATTCCACCATCCCCAACCACCGGGGAACATTCCAGGTTCTAGAAACGTATCTCTACCTCATTTAAATGCAAAATCAAGTTTTAAAGTAAAAGTCAGAGGAAACAGGGAAGTTGACTCCACTTAAAATGTGGATTACTAATCTCACCGCTATGCATTAGAATTCAACATAAAACTCAAAATTAAATTGATTAAACTGGTTAAAGGCCTGGAGAATAAAACATACAAAAAACGGTTGCAGGATTTGGCTTTGGCTTGTCTAGAGAAAAGAAGGACTAGGGGCGACATGTTCCAGTATTTGAGGGGCTGCCACAAAGAAGAGGGGGTCAACTTATTTTCCAAAGCACCAGAGGGCAGGAGAAGAAACAATGGATGGAGACTAATAAAGGAGAGAAACAACCTGGAATTAAGTAGAAACTTCCTAACAGTGAGGACAATTAACTAGTGCTTAAACAGCTTGCCTCCAGAAGTTTGGGTGCTCCATCACTGGAGGTTTTTAAGAAGAGACTGGACAATCACTTGTTTGAAATGGTATGGGATCTCCTGCTTGAGCAGGAGGCTGATCTAGAAGACCTCCAAGCTCTGTTCTGATTCTGATGCTCTATGGCAGGGGTGTCAAACTTGTGGCACGTGGGCCAGATGCATCATGCGCTGGCCCCGCCCACCCGTTTTAGCGAAAGGGAAAAAAGTCACGATACGTCACGTGATGACAACATAACCACGTGAGTTTTTCACCCCTGCTCTAGGGTACATAACATTAAAACATCCACACTAAATAAGTATAACCCACGTTTATTTATTTATTATCAAACTTGTACCCTGCCCTTGGTGGCACAGTGGTTAGAATGCAGTACTGCAGGTACTTCTATTGACTGCCGGCTGCCTGCAATTTGGCAGTTCGAATCTCATCAGGCTCAAGGTTGACTCAGCCTTCCATCCTTCCAAGGTGGGTAAAATGACAACCCAGATTGTTGAGGGCAAGAGGCTAACTCTGTAAACTGCTTAGAGAGGGCTGTAAAAACACTGTGAAGCAGTATATAAATCTATTGCTATTGCTATCTTGCCAAAGGTGGCTTTAGACAGCTTACAGACATATAAAATAAATTGCATTGTTTTTCCAATTAAATAAGTGGAATAGGCAAAAATGATGATATAATGAATTATTTATTTTTAATCCCTCCTTTATAAGTAATTCAAAACAGCAAACATATTCCTTTTTCCTCCTGTTTTCCCCACAACAACAACCCTATTCCCGAAATCCAACATTAAATAGTCTGTCAAAAACAGCTGATTATCCGATAAATCCAGGGGGGTTTAGAAATATAGTTAAACAAGACAGTTTCTCCCGAAAATCACCTTTCAAATTGTTAAGCTTTTTTCAAGCTTTCTGTGTTTTAAAGTTTTTCTTGGGTTTTTTTTGCCTCTTGATTTTCAGGGTTTTTTTTCTCTGTGTATTTTTAGTCGCCACTTTCTTAGGCTTGGGAGTTATCTTTTAAAATTATTGTACTTAAATTAGGTCTTTAGAGTAAAAGTTGGTAATTATCTCACCCAGTTTCAATGCTCTGTCCACGAACCGCTCCAGCACAAATCTTGTGGTCCTAGTTGTCCCAGCTTCTGACTGCCAAATATGGCTATCGTCCCTGCTGTCATTCGGGACAGCTTACTTTGGACCTAATGAGGAAATTGTGAATTCCTCATGGTCAACAAAGCACCTTCACCATCCCTACAAGGCAGCTATGACCCCCGAAGGGGCTCCTGACAGCAGTTATCAGCTGGATTTTGCAAGGCTCGGCGGAGCCCGCTATTTTCCAGCCATTCTCACTGTGACGTTAACCAGAAGTCCCCACAACTACAACCCTGTGAGGTGATTTGGGCTGCAGAGACTGGCCCAAAGTCACCCAGCAAGCTTTCATCCCTAAGGCAGGACTAGAACTCACTGTCTCCTGATTTTTAGGCCAGCACCTTAACCACTACACCACATTGCCTCTTATCCTAAATTGGAGACACTCCCTTTTTGCCTTGTTTGGAGAGGGATCAATGATGGGGCAAGTCTCAGGCTAAATGAACGAAATGGGATCTTAATAAATAACCCACGTTTATTACTGTAGAAAGAAGTACTACTCTAATACAGATAGTCCTCACCTTATGGCAACGATCGAACCTGAAATTTTTGTTGCTGAGCGAAATTGTTGTTAAGTGAACTTTTGCTCAGTTTTGCCAACTTTTCTGCCATGGTTGTTATTTGAATCACTGCAGTTGTTAAATGAGACAAATGTTTGTTAAGTGAATCAGGCTTCCCCATTAATTTTGCTTGTCAGAAAGTCGCAATGATCACATGATTCCCCGAGACACAGCAACAACGGTCATCAATCCATGCCAGTTGCTAAGCACCTAAATTTTTGATCACGTGACCATGGGGGATGCTGCAAAACTTGTAAGTGTGAAAAATGATCATAAGTCCCTGTTTTCAGTGCTGCAACTTCAAACGGTCACTGAATGAATGGTTGCAACTCAAGGACTACCTGCTTGTCTGAGGATTAGGAAAGCATTTATGCTGGAGGAGGTATGCAAACAGCTGCCCCCAGCTCTTTCAAGTTCCTTGTTGTCCAAATAGCACTGATTATAATTGTAGTCCACATATCTTCATGGCACTGAGTTACTCAGCCTTATTACACTTTTAGGTAACAGCTTTTGAGACAATATACCCACTTCTGATTAGAATAGAATAGAATAGAATAGAATAGAATAGAATAGAAGAGAAGAGAAGAGAAGAGAAGAGAAGAGAAGAGAAGAGAAGAGAAGAGAAGAGAAGAGAA
>WNWU01000066.1:579752-629051 GCA_012654045.1 Ptyas mucosa | reverse complement strand
TTGAGACACCACGGTAGGTACCATATTGGCTTGCGTGGAGGTGGAGGTGGGTGGGGATTGAAGAGAAAGTGGGACATAATTATATGCCTCGTGTTATTTGCATAATGACATCATGACTTAATCATGCATTGGACTGCGTGTTTATTCTTGCATGTAGTCTCTGTGATAGAAACGGAGGACTTTCAGGAATGTCCCAGATCTTAGATGTTTAATTGATGGGACCCAATAGACCCAAACACAATCCTCTTCCAGATGTGATTGGTTCTGCTGGCTATGGATTAGAGTAGATAAAATTCAAGTCCTCAACTTACGACCACAATTGAGCCCAACATTTACGTTGTTAAGTGAGAAATTTGTTCAGTGAATTTGCCCCACTGTATGACTTTTCTTGCCATGTTTGTTAAGCGAGTCACTGAAGTTGTTAAATGAGTAGCCCAGTTGTTAAGTGAATCTGGCTTCCCCATGGACTTTGCTTGTCAGAAGGTTGCAAAAGGGGAGCACACGAACTTGGGACCCAGCAACCGTCATAAATATGAACCAGTTGTCAAGCATCCGAATTTTGATCCCGTGGATCATAGGGATGCTGCAATGGCCATAAGTGTGAAAAATGGTTGTTAATCGCTTTTTTCAGTACCACTGTAACTATGAACAGTGCTGTAAGTCGAGGACTACCCGTACAATGGAGGCCCAAATTTTTTCTCGCTGAGCGAGACATTCGTTAAATGAGTTTTGCTTACAACTTTGCTCGCCAAACGGTCATAAGTCATTTTTTTCAGTGCCATTCGAATGGTCACTAAGTGAGCTGTTGTAAGTTGGAGACTCCCTGTAATGACTGGAATTGTTATGTCCACAAGGCCAATGTAGCAATGGAGTGAATTTCCTTCAGGGAGATCAATTCTTTATTGATATTGACCAGCATTGTTGAGTCTATCTGGCAGATGTTCTCTGGAAATATTGTAGGGCAGAGGTGTCAAACTCCAGGCCCGGAAGCCAGATCTGGTCCACGGGGTGCTTAGATCTGGCCTGCGGAGCTGGCCTGGAAATAGCAAAGGACCGGCCCACGGTGCCTCTGCCAGCAAAAACAGGGCAAGGGGGCTGTGCGAGCCCCTCCCGTGCCCCGTTTTGGCCGGCAGGGTGCTGCAGGAGGCCGTCCAGGCTGAAAACGGGGCTCGAACAGTGGTAGGTTGCTCCCGGTTCGGTCCGGTTCTTGCGAACTGGTAGTAATGGCAGTGGGAGGTTCCGCCCACCTGCCCCGACATCATCACTGATGATCTGCACATGCGTGTGCGCTCCCATTGCGAACCAGTAGTAAAGGTAAGTGGAACCCACTTCTGGGCTCGAGAGGGGCCTTGCTTAATTTCTGAACATTTCATTCCCAGACTTGGGAACAGCTTCAGGGGAGCTTGGGGGAATGTCAGTGTTACCGTTCTTCTGTTTATGCTTTGTGCGGTCAGTAGGTCTTGTGATGGGAGGGTCATACCAGGTGAGGGTCTTGTGATGGATCTTCTGAGGTGTCAGGTGTGGATCACGTCAGCTGAGGGCCATCACTTTTTAAAAGTCACTCTTTTCACTGCCTGTCAGATCTGGGTATCTACCATTCTTTGTGGAAGAAAGGGGGTGGATTTGGATTTGTCACATTGAATTCTTTTTCTTATGTGTCCTAAGTATCCTATTTCCGGCCTGGTCCTCTTTGTATCAACTTTAACCTGATTTATAACTGTTGCATGGCGCCAGGAATGCCTGGAGAATTCTCACACCATTGGAATGAAAGGGGAGGGGGGGGAACGAGTGGATTGTAAAACGACCCTGAGAAGCTCTATGTATCTGTTTTTCAGAGAGGCTGGTATAATTCATCTTCACACTGGCGGATTGGTCGGAATCCACATCGGAAAATGGGGAGGGGTTTTCTAATTTCCTTTAGTAACTTCAAACAGTCACTAAATGAACTGTTGTAAGTCGAGGACTACCTGTGTAGGAGAGGACTAATATTTTACAGGAAATGGCCTGTTCGTCACATATGAGAAAAGCCACTGTTTTTCTTGGATCTTGGAAGTCTTAGTGGACAACCAATTAAATATGAGCCAATTGTGTGCAGCGGCAGCCAAAAAAGCCAACACAATCCTAAATTGTATTAACAGAGGGATACAATCAAGATCAAGGGAGGTACTAATACCACTCTATAAAGCCTTAGTAAGACCACATCTAGAGTACTGCATCCAGTTTTGGCCACCACACTATAAAACAGATGTGGAGACTCTAGAAAAAGTGCAGAGGAGAACAACCAGGATGATTAGGGGACTGAAGGCTAAAACATACAATGAACGGTTACAGGAACTGGGCCTGGCTAGTCTTGTGAAGAGAAGGACCAGGGGAGACATGATAGCAGTCTTCCAATATCTGAGGGGCTGCCCCAGGGAGGCTATTTTCCAAAGCACCTGAAGGCCAGACAAGAAATAAAGGATGGAAGCTGAACAAGGAGATTCAACTTGGAAATAATGAGAAACTTTCTGACAGTGAGAACAATCAACCCATGGAACAGAAGTTGCCTTCAGAAGTTGTGGGAGCTTCATCACTGGAGGCTTTCAAGAAGAGGCTGGACTGCCATCAGTCAGAAATGGTGTAGGGTCTCCTGTTTGAGCAGGGGGATGGACTAGATGATCTACAAGGTCCCTTCCAGCTCTGTTAATCTGTTAAACTGTCTCTCACTTCCTTGCAATTTCAGTGCTTCCCCTCCTCTCGGCTTGCAGAAAAGGTACTCAGATCTGTTTTAATGAAGTCCTTTGTTAATTATGCCTTCACCATTAAAAAAAAACACCACATTTTTTTATTTATCTACTGCACTGAGTGCTTATTTGCTAATGGAAAAATACAGTATCAAGAGAAGGTATAATAAGTAAATTATGCCATTATGCATGCTAGAGCTCAAAGCAACCAGCCCCTAAATTTCCTAAGGTTAGAGACTGCCAATTTGGACTGTTTAATTTTGCAATTTCCATAATTTATTCTGATTGCAACATCTGTGGGCTTATAAATGCCCACAAAATCCAGTTTTGCTACCAGGGGATAAAGAGAATTTTTGGAAGGCGAGTTGACACGAACCTACTTATAGATGCAATTAAAATTTATCGGTGTGCCCTTCTCTCCATTCTGAAGTGAGCAAACAGTACTGTCAAAATGTGTTCCTATTATCAAAATCACCCAAATATTTCTCAGGCTTTTTGGAGTATTAGCCGGACTTATTTATTTAGCGTATGACAAGCGATGCCAGGGAAATTTACACATGCTAGACACACAGTACGGTCCTGTCCACCTAGATTGCTAGTTCACTTTATTCAGTGCTTGTGTTGTGGTCTGCCAGCAGCCTGCGGATCTGGCAGCGGAGTCGAACAGTGAGGAGGCTGGGGAGGAACATGGGCCAGGTCTCGAGTCTGGGGAAGGCTCGGACGAGGGCTCTGCGTCGGAGGCAGAGATGGGGCCAGAGCCATCTGGGAGTTATGCGCGGACTCCAGAGCCTCCAGAGTCGGATATCAGAGAGGCAGAGGAACAGCAGGAGCCTGTTCCTACTGCGCGCATGCGTAGAGCTGCCAGAAGGCAAGAACAGTTAAAACAAAAGGGACAACTCGGGTGATGTAGGAAAAACGGGACTAGGCCAAGCTCTTCAATGTAGGAAAGGTTTATTTTGCGCAGGTTCAAACAACAAAGGTACAGCAAAAATGTCTGGTGGTGTAGACACTATCATATGTTATACAGGACAGAAAGGGAGGAATGCAGAAGTGAACAACAGGATGCATCTGTCTGGGTCAGCATGTTCTAGGGAGATAAAAATACTTCGTTATATTTCATCCATTCCTTCCCGCCAGCGAGGGGAACTTAATTCCTGATCATAGGTGTGTAAGGCCTGGAGATGATTGGCCCTCCCATAAGGCTTAAAAGAGGAGCAAAGGCAAAAGTGGGACCTTTGCAGGAAAGCACCGTTGTTAATTTTGTTCCCAGTCGGCATCTCTGTTTGATTCTGGACTCTGTGTGGCTTTGGCAGCATGTCAAGGGAGGTAAATAAAGATTATCCCAAAGGACTTCTCCTGAAGGACTTTTAGTAACTAATTGGGACTCAGCTGTGAATGAACGTAATTCACAGCTGTTGCAATAAAATAAATTTTTGGGACTACTAGTGAGTTTTAATGACTCAGGAAGCCTATGTTACAACGGCTTGCTTGCCTATCCTTGGTGTACCACGAAGGGTAAACTAGCTTTACACCAGCTGACTAATGGCGCTTGGGTTGCTGGCTCTTCTGGGCTTCTCCGCCGGTCTTGCCTCACCTCGTGTCATGATGCCTCGCCTTTGGCCAAGCCCAGCACCACCTCCCTCCCTCCACACATACTAACACAGCTAGGTTTTTCCCACCGAAGTGGTACGCATTTATCTACTCGTGCTATTGCATGCTTTCGAACTGTTGCCCAGCAAGAGGTAGGGATTGAGCGATGGGAACTCACTCCATCTCACGGAACCGGACTCGAACCATTGGGAGTGCAGACAATTTCTGGCTGGTATTTCCAGCATCCTTAAGCCTCTGCGCCACCGCATCTTCTATTATACAGCCTTTTTTTTGTCAACCCTGAAGCTGACCTGGCTGTGGCCATTTTGGGCTGCATTCATTGCTGCCACAACTGGAGCTGTGGGAAAGGGAGGGGGAAGCAGAGATAGCTAAGGTGCTGTAGCCAAAATAAAATACTTTCTAATGGGAACCAAGGACATTCCCACCAGGTGTTCAGAAGGAGGACCGGAGTCATCTAACAACTGATTGGACCAGGTGACTTGATTGTTTGGAGAAACTGAACAATGGATGGAAAAGCTGTGTCTGCCCTTGACCTTTATCCAATGTTGTGGGTTCAAAGGAAAGCATGGGACAAGCATGGGAAGGCATGGGTCTCTTCTCCATGCCTAGTATCTATCACTGACTTGGTACAAAATGATGTGTGGATATGGTGAAAGTCAGGATAGTTGGCAAGAACAGGAAAATATCAAGAGTGATAGTGTACAATCTCGATGTAAGTTGTATTGACTGCTAGTTTTCCTTTCTTTTTCTTATTATCTTCTGCCTTTAATTGCTCTTCCCTCCTGTTCTCTATTTTTCTGTTTTGCTTATCCCAAAAGGGAATAGAATGATGGATAGGGATGTGCCACCAGCTTTGATTTAGATGCTGGTAAATGTAGAGAAGGACAAGAAGTTTAAACCCCCAACGAGAATGTTCAAGAATAAATCGGAGAAGTGTTGGAAGTGTCATCAGACCCCAGGATCTTATTACCATATGTGGTGGACATGCATAGAAGCAAGGAGATTTTAGACTAAGATACACACGTGGTTGGAAAAAATGACAAAGAGACATATTGATTTTAAACCAGAGATATTTTTATTGGGGATCTTACCAGAGACATTTAATAAAGAATTGCAATATTTAATTGTGAATATTTTGACAGCGGCTAGAATTGTATTTGCAAAAAACTGGAAAGGAGAGAAGATAATTGCTGATGAAGAAATTATTAAAAAAAATATTGGACTGTGCTGAAATGAGTAGATTGACATTTGAAATAAGAGAACAGGAAGATAAACAATATTATTTGATATGGGAGCTATTTTATCAATGGGTAGATAATAAAGAATGGAGATGAAATATTACATACGAAATGAAATTTGGATAAAATGGGTAAACATTTGTTTTTAGTTAGATAAAAGAACATTTGTCACAACTGAAATTTTGAAAATGTGGAGAGCACAAAATGATTTTAACCAATCGAATCACTGTCTGTAAGTATATGGAAAGATGATGATTTTTATGTTGTTTTTGTTTAAAATGGATGCTGAACTGGCCTCATTGATTGACTTTGCCATTGACAGCTTTCCGCAGCTCTCTAAGGCAAATCCCAAAGGTGCTTTTCCAAGAGGCAACTGGACTTCCTTCGTTTTTCCTTGAAGACGTTTCGCTTCTCATCCAAGGAGCTTCTTCCGTTCTGACTGAATGGTGGAGAATGGAAGGATTTATACTCCTTGCAGTCATCTGGTCGTTAGCGCTCATCTTGAAAGCCGTTGAGGCTACTTGGAGGTTTATCTGTGCTCTCAGGGTCACTTGAATAGTTACAACACAGTCCTTTCAGCAGTTCCAAGAAGATTCCACGCCTATTTTCACTATCCAGGTGACTCTGAGGACACAGATAAACCTCAAGTGGTCTCAATGACTCTCAAAAAGAGTGCTAATGATCGGATGACCGCAAGGAGTATAAATCCTTCCATCCTCCACCGTTTACTCAGAACTGAAGAAGCTTCTAGATATAGAATGCTTTGGTAAGGCCACACTTGAAATATTGCATTCAGTTTTGGTCGCCACACTGTAAAAAAGATGTTGAGACTCTAGAAAGAGTGCAGAGAAGAGCAACAAAGATGATTGGGGGACTGGAGGCTAAAACATATGAAGAACGGTTGCAGGAACTGGGTATGTCTAGTTTAATGAAAAGAAGGACTAGAGGAGACATGATAGCAGTCTTCCAATATTTCAGGGTTTGCCACAAAGAAGAGGGAGCAAAGCTATTCTCCAAAGAACCTGAGGGTAGAACAAGAAGCAACGGGTGGAAACTAATCAAGGAGAGAAGCAACTTAGAACAAAGGAGAAATTTCCTGACAGTGAGAACAATTAATCAGTGGAACAAGTTGCCTGCAGAAGTTGGGAATGCTCCAACACTGGAAGTTTTTAAGATGTTGGATAACCATTTGTCTGAAGTGGTGTAGGGTTTCCTGCCTGGGCAGCGGGTTGGACTAGAAGACCTCTCTTCCAACTCTGTTTTTCTATTTCTATTTCTATTATTTCTATTTCTATTTCTAGGCAGCAATGGGTTTCACATATTCTTACCACTGGTTTGCCCCATGCCTGCCTTTCACGTATGTGCCTGGTCTTCCGTGCATGCACTTTGCTCATGCATGCCTTCTGCGCACGCGCCTAGCCTTGAAAATGTGGTTAAATAGGATGGCTAAATAGGACGGCATTACGCTGGGGTGGGGGAGCAGGGCCCACCTGTAGTGGCCGCTACTGGTTCGCCTGAACTGGTCTGAACCGGCTAAATACCACATCTGCTTCTAAACCATTCTCCCTGTGCTCTGAAATGACTTTTCCTAACCCAGCCAGAAACTACAATCAGATTGTGAGGAATGGGAGTGATGTTCAAATGATATTCTGAAATCTGTAACTTGCCAGAAGGTACTAAGTCTTGATGATATGATTCTCCATCTGCAAGAAGGCTCTACGGTAGCCAGTTTAAAGTTTCCCATGTGGCTTATATTTTTGGGGCAATCAGACGTTCCTGAAAGCAATTAATTTAATGGAGGAGACAACAGGTATTACTCTTGCGAATTAACTTGTCTCCCTGGCTGTTCCTGAAGTCTTTAGCTTGGCTGCCCTATGCAAAGCTGACACCAGCTAGAGCGTAAAACAACTCGAAGTAGTAATGCAAGATCAGAAGACGTGCAGAGAACTTGGTCCATAGAATAGCCAAGATTCTGATACAACTGAATGAATAACATCATCATCAATCCAACACAGAAAGCTGACTATTGTTTAATTGTGTCTGGCTCTTTTCAGCTTTCTTGAAAAACTTCAGCTTCTTTTTACTTGCCGTTATAATTGGAATGTCAAATGTCTCTGCCTCCTATTCTAAGGGATATTCCCCCCTCCCAAGCTATTTCCACACTGGGGGCTGGAAGGTATATTTTACAATTCCACACGGGAATGCCATCCATTCAGGGGTGAAATGCTCCCGGTTCGAACTGAATCGGGCGATCCGGTAGCGATGGCAGCACGAGGCTCCGCCCACCCGCCTGGGTGTCGTTACTTCCTGGTTTTAACCAGGAAGTAATGTGTTTTTTACCCTCTGGGCATGCACAGAATGTTTTGCGCATGCGCAGAAGGGCTGCAAGTGCAGGTGATGCACGCACACACGAGCGGAGCAAGCGTGCATGCGCGTGTGGTGCGTGGACTTCCGAACCGGTAAGGAAGGTAAGTAGATTTCACCCCTGTGTCCATCAGCTCTTTGCCCTTAAAGATAACGGACGTTGTAGGTCTCTGTAGACTTCATGAGATCTTCTATAGAAACTTGCAAATTATTCATCTCATATGAATAATCTCATGGCCGAAGGGACCAACGCTGTGTGATTAATTGCACACTCTTGTCATGGCAGTTCTCAGAACCATGTCCTAATCATTACTACTAGTGTTAACCAGTAGTGGGTTTCCCTTACCTTCACTACCGGTTCGGAACTGTGAGCGTGTGCAAGCGTGAACTTGCTTCGCTTGCATGAGGCGATTCTGTGCATGCACAAAACCTTCTGCGCCTGAGCAGTGCGTCTGTGATGACGTCCGGGCGGGTGGGCGGAGCCTCCCATCACCGCCGCTACTGGTTCGCCCAAACTGGGGTGAACAGGTAGAAACCCACCACTGCTGTTAACTCTTACTACTGATACTTACACAGAGCATATGGACCCTTACCCTCCTTCATTGGGTGAGGAAGAGTGCATTAGAAAGGGGACACAGCTTATCCAATTTTACACATTTTAATCTCCAACGGGAATCAATATTTTTTAAAAAACCCAATGCAACTCAGCCACCTATTCAAGAACAAGCTATTTAGGAACACCCAGAGGTGCTTTTTCAAGAGGGAACTGGAGTTGTTGTTTTTTTTCTTTGAAGACGTTTCGCTTCTCACCCAAGAAGCTTCCTCAGCTCTGACTGGATGGCAGGGGAATGGAAGGATTGATATTCCTTGCAGACAGCTGGTCATTTTCATCCTTTTAGAGCAGTGTTTCTCAACCTTGGAAGGTTGAAGATGGGTGGGCTTCAATTCCCAGGATCCCCCAGCCAGCGCTGCTGGCTGGGAGATTCTGGGAATTGAAGTCTACCCACCTTCAAGCTACCAAGGTTGAGAAACACTGTTTTAGATGGTCATTGAGGCCACCTGGACACAGATAACCTCCAAGTGGCCTCAACGACTCTCTCAAGGAATGCAAATGACCAATTGCCTGCAAGGAGTACAAGAAGCAAAACATCTTCAAGGACAAACAAGAAAGTCCACTTGCCTCTTGAAAAAGCACCTTTGGGACAACCCTGACCTGGATGACTGAGAATCTCTATTAGATATTTAGGAGCACTTTTCACCTGACAGCAGTGATGAGATTCAAATAATTTAACAACCGCTCCTCTGCCCTAATGACCAGCTGGGTAGGCATGGCTCAGTGGTCATGTGACCGTGTGGGCGTGGCCAACTCAACGTCACTCACGTCAATGGGCGCTTCGCCTTAGCTGTTACAATGTAACAAGGGTTAACCCGAGAGGCAGTTTCTGTAAACAAGGCAATAAAGATTAGGCTAGAAACAACATCAGAATGTTTCCTTCCTACCTTCCTTACAGGATTAGCCCTGTAAAGTCGGAAAAAAACAAAATAAGATTTCTTCCAAAAACTGGCTCTCCGAACTGCTTAGAAAGTTAACAACCGGTTCTCCCGAATAGGTGCGAACCGGCTGAATCCCATCACTGCTTGACAGCCTTTTAGTTTCTCAAGTCTTCTCATCCCAGCATACAATACAACTCAGATAAATCCAGGCTGTTCAAACTGTTTTTCAATCAGTTTTCCTATCTTTGAAACTCTTCCCAGCGGCCAGGAAGCCAGACAAAGCGGGGAGGAGTTGAATTGATCTGAAATGTTTGCAGTAGATTAGGTGCAATTTGTTTCTGATGGGTTAGCGAGGAACACCTTCCATTGGAGGTAATCTCACAGGCAAAATGCCAATAGGAGGATAATTGCCCCCCCCCCCGCTATTATCCCTTTTGGAAAGTGTAACTTTTTTTAAAAAAAATATATAATTATTAAATTTTTCCAACATTTAAAACACAAAACACAAATTTACACTCATTACATGTAATGCTCTCTACATGGGGCTCCCCTTGAAGAGCACCCGCAGGCTCCAGCTGGTCCAGAATGTAGTCGCGCGGGTGATTATGGGCGCAACTCGTTACGCCCATGTAACACCTCTCCTGCGCGAGCTGCACTGGCTCCCGGTGGTCTTCCGGGTGCGATTCAAGGTGTTAGTCATCACCTTTAAAGCGCTCCATGGCTTAGGACCTGGGTACCTACGAGACCGTCTTTTGCCACCAATAGCCTCCCACCGACCAGTTCGTTCTCACAGGGAGGGACTACTCAGGATACTGTCAGTCAAATCATGCCAACTGGCGACTCCCAGCAGGAGGGCCTTCTCTGTGAGGGCTCCAACCCTTTGGAATGAACTGCCCCCGGAGATACGGAACATCCCTGAGCTCCGTGCTTTCCGCCGTGCCCTCAAGACCCTGATGTTCCAACAGGCAGGGCTAAACATTAACATGTGAATGATCTTTTAAAATGTACACCACCTTGAGTCCTATGGGAGAAAGGCGGTATATAAATATAATCAATCAATCAATCAATCAATAACATTCATATTTACATAAATACTATTTCTATTATTCACTATCGTTTAAATTATAATATCTACTAATGATATTATATAATTCTTATATATTATACTATATACATATATACTTTATACATCTTATGCATTGATTTTACTCCTATTCTCAAGCCAAGTATACCATCTACTCCAAATTTGATAATACTCAGATTCTTCTCTCTTTCAATTCCATAGACAGCCTATCCATTTCTGCACATTCATATATTTTTCTTATTATCATTAGTTCTGAAGGAATATCCGACTGTTTCCAATTCTGCGCAAAAATGATTCTGGCTGCTGTTAATATGTGTAATATTATATATTGAAGTTTTTTTTATCCATTTTCCAATCTAAAATGCCCAAAAGGAATAGTTCTGACTTCAATTCAACTTTTTGTTTGGTTATTTCTTCTAACCATTTTCTTATCTTATGCCAATATTTCCTGGCCTTGGGACATTTTTTTTTGAAAAAAAGGTTTTTATTTTTAAACAAAATATAAAACAACCATCATCCATTACAATTACAAAAAGTGTATCGATCGACTACATATCTTTCGTGCTTAATCCCATATCCAAAATTCTCTTATTTGACAATTTATTATATCGGTTTTGGGACATTTTTTGATGATGGTTTTGGAAATAAAAGTTCTCCATCTAAGGAAATGTAGGAGAAGGAGTGACAGAATCTGGAGAGGGAGTCAAAAGAGGGATCAGTCTAGAATCTCTACCTAACTACAAGCAAACTAAATCCAACCCTCCCTGAATTCTGTTGACTTCTATCTAACACCAAGTTAGTGCTAGACCAGGGTTGATTTGGGGGGGGGCCCGGTGGGCATGGCTGACTGGGTGTTGTGATCCGCCAGCAGCCTGCAGAGCTGGCAGAAGAGTCAGACAGCGATGAGGCTGAGGAAGAACATGGGTCAGTCCTGGAGGCTGGGGAAGGCCCGGATGAGGGCTCTGTGTCAGAGGCAGAGATGGGGCCAGGGCCATCGGGGAATGATGTGCAGACTTCAGAGCCTCCAGAGGCTGACAGCAGAGAGGCAGAGGAAAACGGAGGAGCCTGTTCCTAGTGCACATATGAGAAGAGCTGTCAGGAGGCAGGAGCAGCTAAAGCAGAGAGGACAACTCAGGAGTAGGGCCAAGAGATGATTGGCCCCTCCCATAAGGCTTAAAAGACCAGCAATGGCTCTTGGCCTCTTTGCCAGAAAACAACCATTGAGAGAATTGCTTCTTGTTTGGCTGTAGTTATTTCTTCAGTTCCTGAACTGTTGCCAAGAAAAGTCTTTGGCAGTTTGCCTAATTATCCCAAGGTCAGAGATAAACTAAAGACTGGTGTTTTAAGGACTTTGCTTTCATTTCATTCAGAATACGCTGAGAATAAGTTAATTCTCAGCTGTTTTAATAAAATCTGTTTGCTTTTTGGAACAGTTTGCATTTAATATCAACTACGTGGGCCTGGGTCACAACAGTGGGTGGCCATGGGAAGCTTTATGCCACTCACTGGGTGTGGCCAACTGGGTGGGTGTGGCCAGCTGGGTGGGCACGGCCAGCTTGATGCCACTCCCCAAATTGCTGGCATTTTTCCTCTTTGCATTGGGTAGGCTGGGCCAAAGCCACGCTGGCCCAATGTTCCCTCTTCGCATTGGGTAGACCAGGCCGAAGCAACGTGGGTAGACTGGGCCGAAGTGACACAGGCTGGCCCCTTACATTTTCCAAGATGGCCCCACGGATCAGATCCAACTACATTGTGGGCTGGATGCGGCCCACGGGCCTTGGGTTTGACACCCCTATGCTAGACATTAGATGGGTAAATTTTTGTGTGTAGGCATGATTAACAATAAATCAGTTTAATTGGACCTTTCCTGCCAGGAAATAATAGCGATATATTTGCACCCCTCAGGTTGCGTTAATTTGAGCACTTCCAAGGGATCAATCTGTTATCAAAGTTGACACTGCACATTTTTAAAAGTAAGCTTCTGTGCATTTCAGAAGGGAAAACACAAAAGGCAGGTGTGCCTTTTGCTTGGAAGGTAATGCAGTGAGGAATCTGATGGGATGATATAATAGCCGAGGAAAAAACAACAACATCATATGTGGCCAAGGATCTCATCCATGAAAGATTGTGATATTAATAGCATACGATATGAGGTAATCCTTGTTGATCCAACTCAGGAAAGAGTACCCAGGGCTTTAGCTGTTCAGAATGACATATTGCTAGGATAATGCACGTTTCTCTCTCACACAATAAAAATAAATAAATTAAAAAACTTGCAAAGATTAGAGGTTCAAGTTTTTATTGTTTTTACCAGAATGGAAGTGTAGGATCCAAAAAAAAAAAAGAGGTCATAGGCACCTTCAATTCTTTCTTTAAGCAATGCTGAAATTTTACGAGGAAGGCCAGCTCATCTGGTGTCTCGAATCCAAGTTCTCTTGGATATCTTTGGATCAGAATATCAGAATAACAGAGTTAGTAGGGGTCTTTGGAGGTCTTCTAGTCCAAATCCTACCTCAAGCAGGAGACCGTATATCATTACAGACAGCTGGTTGTCCAATCTCTTCTTAAAAACTTCCAGTGCTGGAGCAGCCACAACTTCTAGAGGCAAGCTGTTCCGCTGATTAATTGTTCTGTCAGGAAATTTCTCCTTAGTACTCCATTTCTTCTCTCCTTGATTATCTTCCACCCAATGCTTCTTGTCCTGCCTTCAGGTGCTTTGGAGAATAGTTTGACTCCCTCTTCTTTGTGGCAGCCCCTGAGATATTGTGAGACTGCTATCATGTAATGCTCTTTACATGGGGCTCCCCTTGAGGTGCACCCGGAGGCTCCAGCTGGTGCAGAATGCGGCCGCGGGAGGATTATGGGAGCGACAGGGCACTCCCATGTGACACCTCTCCTGTGTGAGCTGCATTGGCTCCCGGTGGACTTCCGGGTGCGCTTCAAGGTGTTGGTTACCACCTTTAAAGCACTCCATGGCATCGGACCTGGGTATTTGCAGGACTGCCTTCTGCCACCAATAGCCTCCCACCGGCCAGTATGCTCCCACAGAGAGGGACTCCTCAGGGTGCCGTCAGCCAGGCAGTGTCGGCTGGCGACCCCCAGGGAGAGGGCCTTCTCTGTGGCAGCACCTGCCCTCTGGAACGATTTGCCCCCAGAGATTCGAAGGATATCAGATCTCCGGGCTTTCTACCGTGCCCTAAAAACTGTTCTTTTCCAACAAGCAGGGGCTGGTGTAACCCCCCCCTTTTTTGAGATATTAGACTTTTAATTGTATAAGGGGTTTTAATTGGAAGATCTTAAAAATTTTCGGCCAAAGTGTATAATTCTTTTAAATTTCTTTTAAATTTTGTATTGGTATGTTTTTTACTTGGCTGTGCACCGCCCTGAGTCCAGTAGGAGAAGGGCGGTATATAAATTTAATAAATAATAATAATAATCATGTCTTCCCTAGTCCTTATTTTCATTAAACTAGACATACCCAGTTCCTCAGGGGTGGGTTCTACATATCTTTACAACTAGTTCACAATAGGAGTGCATGCAGAAGCTTCTGCACATGCGCAGATCACCCATGATGACGTCATGGCAGGTGGGTGGAGCCTCCCGCTGGTTTTACTACCGGTTCTATAGAACCGGACTGAACCAGGGGCAACCCAACACTGCAATTCCTGTAACTGGGCTTTATATGTTTTAGCCTCCTAATCATCTCTTTCTAGACATATTTTTTTTTATATCATGGGGCCTGAAAATGGATGCAATATTCCAAGTGTGGTCATACCCAGGCCTTATAAAATGGTACTAACACGTCACTTCAGTCCTCTGATGAGGTGCAAAACATGTTCCATCTTCCATACTCCTGCCAAATAGAATAGAATAGAATAGAATTTTTACTGTATATACTCGAGTATAAGCCTAGTTTTTCAGCACATTTTTAATGCTGAAAAAAGCCCCCCTCGGCTTATATTCGAGTGATGAAAAAATACCTTTTTTCCTGCAACCCATTTTGGCTTCCAGGGGCTGCAGGGAGGCTTGCTAAGGCCAAAAAGAAAGAGAAGAAAGAAAGAGACAAAGAAAGAAAGAAAGAGGGAAAAAAAGAAAGGGGGGGGGGAGAGAGAGAATGCAGGTATCTCTTAACAGAGGCTTGAACTTGCCTGAAATTAGATCAAGCCCTACATCACTTAACCCAATGTATCAAATTAAATTGTTATTGAATTGTTTTTGATATATATACTACATTCTCTTGTGTAATTTAGTTATAGTGTAGTTTACACTATGCACTTACAGAGCTAGTTTACTGTTTTTCTTTGAAATAAATATTCAAAAACATTTAACCTACTGATGCCTCAATTAATGTAATTTTATTGGTATCTATTTTTATTTTGAAATTTACCAGTAGCTGTTGCATTTCCCACCCTAGGCTTATACTTGAGTCAAAAAGTTTTCCCAGTTTTTTGTGGTAAAATTAGGTTCCTCAGCTTATATTCGGGTCGGCTTATATTCGGCTATATACAGTAATTGGCCAAGTGGGATTGACACACAAGGAATTTGTCTTTGGTGCATACGCTCTCAGTGTACATAAAAGAAAAGATACGTTCGTCAAGAATCATAAGGTACAACACTTGATGATAGTTATAGGAGTAGAGCAAAAAGATAGCAACAATTCTTTTTCTTTATCTTTGCAGATAAATGCAAGAATGTCCCTTAACAAAGAGTTATCCTTTTTCAATGGGGTGGGAATATCATTATCATCTCAGTAAAGCAAGCAGTTTCAGAAGAGATAGCGAGTTAGTAGTCTTCTAGCCAATTTAATGTTGCATAACATTCCGATGGCAAACTTCCAAACATTAACAAAAGGTTTATGTAACTATGGCAAAAAAAAAAATAGAAAAAAATTAAAGTGAGGAACGGAAATTAAGCATTTACCCTTATTTATGCAAATTTAAAAGGAACGGATATAGTAGAATCCCTTAGAATTGAAATGGCGTTATCGAATATACCAAATACCTGCTTTTAGTAGGAAAAAAAATGACATGGTTTTAAAAATGAATTATCCCCTCTTTTGACAATTGTTTCTTGTATATTTATTGGTGTGGCAAGAGTGCATTTCTTAGTTGCTCCACAATTAGTTGGAGCAAATTTTAAGGAGGTGGAACTAAGGTGCAGTGTTTTATTTATTTATTTGTATCCCGCCTAGTTTAATGAAAAGAAATTCTAGGGGTTGACATGATAGCAGGGTTCCAATATCTCAGTTCAAATGAGTAGAAAGATGTATTGCAAGCTTAAACTCTCTACAAGAATCTGAACTACTAATAATCAAGGGAAATTAACGGGAGATAAGATTAGAAGGAATTCAGGGTGAGCTGGATTTAGATCTCTTCTGGGCGTGAAGGGACTCATGACTGATGATGCATTTGATCCCTCCCTTGGGCTCAGCCTGTTCATCTCCTACAACTGTCATGATTTACAATTGTCATTGCTAGGCTCAGTTACGGTTACAAGTTGAGGACTACATTTTTCATAGACATAACTCTCTAAAATCTATAATGTTCTGAGAAGTCCATGAATATGGTGGAGAAACAGAGGTTCGGTGTTGAAACATATAAGGAAGATCTGTTGGTTTTTGTGGATCGGTCTTTTTGAAACGTAAGTTAAACGGAATCTTAGTGCAGCTGTTGAGGTAACATCTTAACACTTGACAGTAAATTATGGTTATCTTGTTTGCTGCAGAAATATATGTATAATATAATAATCAGAATAGAGCTGGAAGAGACTTTAGAGGCTAATTTGAGACAAGTGGCTGTCCAGTCTCTTCTTAAAAACTTCAAGCAATGAAGCACCTACAACTTCTGAAGGCAAACCCTTCCACTGGTTAATTGTCGCACGACTAGGAAGTTTCTCCTTAATTCCAGCTTGCTTCTCTCCTTGATTAGTTTCCATTCCTTGTTTCTTGTCCTGCCCTCTGGTGCTTTGGAGAATAATTAGACCCCCTCTTCTTTGTGGCAGCCCCTCAAAAATTGGAATATTGCTCTTATGTCCCCCACTAGTCCTTCTTTTCTCTAGATTAGCCATACCCAAATCCTGCAACCGTTCTTTATATGTTTTAGCCCCTGGGCCTTTAATCATCCTAGTTGCTCTTCTCTGCACTATTTCCAAAGTCTCAACATCTTTTTTGTAATGGGGTGACCAAAACTGGACGCAGCATTCCAGGTGTGGTCTTACAAAGACCGCCATCTTACTTTATAAAAGCGGTAGTAATACTTCATGTGATTTTGATTCTGTGTCTCTGTTTATACAACCAAGGATTGTATTAGCTTTTTTGGCTGCTGCTGCACACGGCTGGCTCGTGTTGACATGATCTTCCACTGGGATCCCAAGGTCCCTTTCACAGTTTCTGTTTTTAAACAGTTAAATGGAACCTTTGGTGCAGTCGCTGATATATATTTTTAATTTATTTTTATTTTTATTTTATTTCCAATTTATATACCGCCCTTCTCCCTGAGGACTCAGGGCAGTGTACAGCCAGAAATAAAACCATGAAATGCAAATATTAAAAATAATTAAAATATATATAAATTTGGCTCCAAAATTTAAAACTAACAAACCAATTAAAATATTTAAAATTTCTTCTTAAGCCAGCCTGGCTTGTTGGAAAAAAATGTGTTTTGAGGGCACGGCGGAAGGCACTGAGGTCATGAATTCTCCTTATCTCTGGGGGCAACTGGTTCCAGAGAGTGGGTGCCCCCACAGAGAAGGCTCTCCCCCTGGTGGTCACCAGCCTACATTGTTTGGCTGATGGCACCCTGAGGAGGCCCTCTCTGTGGGAGCGCACTGGTCGATGGGAGGTCATTGGTGACAGCAGGCGGTCTCGGAGATAACTAGGCCCTATGCCATCTAGTGCTTTAAAGGTGATCACCAACACCTTGAAGTACACCCGGAAGACCACCGGAAGCCAGTGCAGCTCACGCAGGAGTGGTGTTATATGGGAACGCCATGCTGCTCCCATCACTACCCGCGCGGCTGCGTTATATAACATCTTAACACTTGAAAGTAAATTATGTTTATCCCTTTTGCTACAGAAATATAGCTGATATTTAAGATGATTGTGCATGGATTCTGAGCTGTAGTGGCACAGTGGTTAGAATGCAGTACTGCAGGCTACTTCTGCTGCCTGCCGGCTGCCTGCAATTTGGCAGTTCGAATCTCACCAGGTTCAAGGTTGATTCAGTCTTCCATCCTTCCGAGGTCGGTAAAATGAGGACCCAGATTGTTGGGGGCAAATAGGTTATCTGTAAACTGCTTAGAGAGGGCTGTAAAACACTGTGAAGCGGTATATAAGTCTAAGTGCGATTCAGAGGTGGGATTCACTTACAAATGTGAGAGCGTGCACCACCCGGCCTTCCGTGCATGCTCTTTGCTTGCGTGAGTGCCTTTCGCACATGCGCACAGTCTCCAAAACGTGGCTAAATAGGATGGCATTATTTCCAGGTGGGTGGGCGGGGCCTACCGCAGTCGGTGTTACCGGTTCGCCCAAACAGAACAGAACCGGCTGAATCCCACCACTGGTGCTGTTACTGTTCTTTATTTGTTCTTTTCATCCACTTCTATTTCCATAACTATTTAACAGGAGAGCATCGCTTTCACACTGAATTATGACTTCTCCCTACATTCTCAACTGCTGCATTTACCTGACATAATTTCAGTGTTGAACCCATTCTCCAGGGATGGATTCTACTTACCTTTACTACTGGTTTGCAACGGGGCCGCATGCACAGAAGCATTTTGATGATGTCGGGGTCGGTGGGCGGAGCCTCCCGCTGGTTTTACTACCGGTTCTGTAGAACTGGTGTGAACTGGGGGCAAGCCACCACTGCCTCCGCCCCCATGCCATACCCAATAAAATTTGTAAAATTAGGGATGGGTTTCAGTTTTTATTCCTTCCCCCAGTGTTTTGCAATTCCTGCCATTTTGTTTCTTCAAGCGTTCTCATCGCTTGAGATCTTCTCCGCCCGTCGTAGAATTTCTGCCTGAGTGAAATAAACCCAGGAATATCAGTAAATCCATTCATGTCAGTCCCGGTTTCTCTCTTGACAGAGTAGATGCTTCGATTTGCAGAGTCAAAGGCTCCTCTCCCAGCAAGGGCTGAACTGAAAAATGAATTATGTCAGGCATGAAAAGGATGTTGGGGGGGGAGACTTCAAGTATTCAAGCCTTTGTGAAATGAGGAGAAGAGAAGGCTGTGAATCAAGAGCCTTCGGCCCGGAGAGATGCTGAGTAGATTGCACTGACTGGCAAACTGGGGGTGGGGTGGGGTGGGGTGGGGGGGTGGGGAGGAAGGCTTGGTGAGCAATGGGATATGCAAGAAGGGAAGGGGAATTGCAACCTCAGGACTAGCTGATGCTGGCTCAGGACCGTCTAATGGTTGGAGTGATGATGAAAACAGCAATAGCCCTTAGACTTACATACCGCTTCACAGTGCTTTACAGCCCCCTCCAAGCGGATTACAGAGTCAGCTTCTCGCCCTCAACAATCTGGGTCCTCCTCATAATAAAAAAAATAGGAAGCACTTAAATCAGGGTGAATTCCAACATAAGAAACAGACTAAGGAGAGAGTTAGGTACAGGTACTCCTCAATTTACAACCATTTTTGGGGGCTGATTGTTCAAAGTTATGGGAGCACTGAAAAAAATGACTTACAAACAGTTCCCACACTTATGAACATCACAGCATCCCGATAATCATGTGATCCTTCCTCCCACCCTCCCTTCCTTCCCTCCTTCCCTCCCTCCCTCCCTTCTTTTTTCTCTTTCTCATCTTTCTCCCTCGCTCCCTTCCCTCCCTTCCTTCTTCCTTCCCTCCCTTCTCTTTTTCTTTCTCACATTTCTTCTTCCCTCCCTCCCTTTTCTTTTTCTTTCTTTCTCTCTCTTTCTCTCTCTCTTTCTTCTTCCTTTCCTTCCTTCCTTCCTTTATTCCATCCATCCTTCCTTTCTCTCTCTCCTTCCTTTCCTCCCTCCCTCCTTCCTTCCTTCCTTTTCTTTTTCTTTCTCTCTCTCTTTCTCTCTCTTTCTTCTTCCTTTCCTTCCTTCCTTCCTTTATTCCATCCTTCCTTTCTCTTTTTTCTCTCTCTCCTTCCTTTCCTCCCTCCCTCCCTCCTTCCTTTTCTTTTCTTTTTCTTTCTTTCTTTCTCTCTCTCTCTCTCTCTTTTTCTTTTTCCTTTCCTAAGATACACACTTTGATAAGGCTATGAAAGACAACACTGACCCATGACTTTACGTTCCTTGCACAAGCGTCCCCATACATCCCTCCTCACGGAAGGAAAACCGCTCTGTGTGTGGGCTGTGTAGGTCTACCTGGAAGACTCTTGGGTGGCAGAGCAAAAGGCCTCTCTGACCACATCCTGCCCCATGTTCAGTTTCCAGGGCTGGCTAGAAGCCCATTGAAGAAGTAGCAAGCCGTCAATCAGCCTAGAAAAGAAATACAGTCTAGCTTCAAAAGCTACTATGCAGTGCTGACTCAGCCCTCAAGCTCCCAGGCTCGAGTCATTCATTCAGCTGGATGTCCGATACATGTTCGACTTCAAAGCTTCATGCGGCAACTCCGCAGGAAACCCCACACAGTATGCAGGAGGGTGCAGCTTTCTCGCCTAACTGGGCCCACGGCTACCGGGCGTCTGCCTTGAAGCATGCGGTTTGATTATCTTTCTCATTATCTTAGCTACAAACGTTATTAGTAGCCATAAAATTACCCATTAAAGGGAGAGAGATTACTTGCCTCTACCACCAAGGGAGATAATAGATAATTTGCTAAATGGGTTTAGAGCAGACATTCACCCTCTGTGTGTGTGTGTGTGTGTGTGTGTGTGTGTAAAGCAAGCGTGAAAGGGAGAGCAAAAGAGTGCACTGTCGTTACGTCATTTATTCTCCACATGAACTTGGGAGAAAGCCTCCATACAGTTGTGTTCACTGAAGGACCATACAGACTAATTGAGTTATTCATTCTCCCACCCACCCCAGATCTCCCTTGAGATATAATATATCCAATAAACATTTTAACAAATGTATTTTAGCCTTTTAACAAACTGCATCCCTATTTGGTTTGGTGGCAGCAGCTCCTCATACAGAAAGTCCATACAGAGAGTGGTAAGGACAGCTGAGAAGATTATAGGAAGCTCACTTCCCATTGTTCAGGATACTGCTTATAAGCGCTATGTGCTTAGAGCTCGAAGCATTGTTAGAGACCCCACACACCCACTTTATGGTCTGTTTCTGTTGCTCCCCTGTGGGAGCAGGTTTTGAAGTATTTCTAGCAGGACTACTAGATCCTGTAACAGCTTTGTCCCCTATGCCATCTGTCTGGTAAACTTGCAGCATTCTTTTTTCTCGCCATGTACACAGTGGTGGGATTCAGCCAGTTCGCACCACTTCGGGAGAACCGGTTAACTTTCTGAACAGTTTGGTGAACTGGTTGTTGGAAGAAATCATTAGGGCAGAGAACCAGTTGTTAAATTACTTGAATCCCACCACTGCATGTACGTATATACATCCGAACTAGACTGTGTTGTTTCTCTGTGTCATATAATATAGATGGATATATGTGTGTGTGTGTGTGTGTTTTCTGAGGTTTTCGCGGGTGTTTGTATGTAGGTCTTTGGTTATTCGGGTTTTCTCCCGCGTAAAATTAGAAGTGTCTTGGCGAAACGATACTTCGTTGAAACGTTGCGAAGACACTTCCAATTTTACGCGGGAGAAAACCCGAATAACCAAAGACACACACACACACAGACACACACACAGACACACACACATATATATGTTTTCTGAGGTTTTCGCGGGTGTTTGTATGTAGGTCTTTGGTTATTCGGGTTTTCTCCCGCGTAAAATTGGAAGTGTCTTGGCAACGTTTCGACGAAGTCTCATTCGTCATCTTCAGGCTGGTGTTCTCGGCTTCGTGCTTCCAGGAGCAATACATATATATATTTGTATTTATTTATTTTGTCATGGTTATGTAGTGTATATTGGAAGTGGTGACCCTTTGAGAACTGTATGCAACAAAATTTTATTTTAATGTATGCCGATTAGTGTACATTCTATTCTATTCTGTTCTGTTCTGTTCTGTTCTGTTCTGTTCTGTTCTATTCTATTCTATTCTATTCTATTCTATTCTATTCTATTCTATTCTATTCTATTCTTTCCTCTTTCATTCTATATTCTATTCTGTTCTGTTCTATTTCAATGTGGGATCCTTGATGCTTTCTGAGCTTGGTTGTTTTCTTGCAGACATCTGATTACCAAACTAGGTAATATCATCAATAGTTTTGGGTAATGAAATGACTGCAAGAAAACAACCAAATTCAGGGAACACCAAGGACCCCCCAGCTGAACCCTGAGCTACAAATACTCTCTTCTATCGATACATTATATTTTCTTCAACTCTAAATCAAGCCTATCAGGTTAATATTACTATGATGCTTCAGAATATTTATTTATTTAAGAAGTATGAGTGCCTACTCATTCTTGGTCATTCTGGGCAGCTTATAAAATAGAGAACATTTCCTATTTCTGAAAATAATAAAACTCCTGTAGCATCTTGGATGTTATTACAATATAACACAGTTGGAAGGGACCTTGGAGGTCTTCTAGTCCAACCCCCTGCCCAGGCAGGAAACCTTACACCACTTCAGACAAATGGTTATCCAACATCTTCTTAAAAATTTCCAGTGTTGGAGCATTCACAACTTCCGGAGGCAAGTTGTTCCACTGGTTAATTGTTCTAACATTCTGGAAATTTCTCCTTAGTTCTAGATTGGTTCTCTCCTTGGTTAGTTTCCATCCATCGCTTCTTGTTCTGTCTTCAGTTGCTGCTAAACTTTAATCGCTACTAATCTCAAGCTTTATAGGTAGAATTAGGAAATGGCCTTTTTCACCATTTTTTTTTTTTTAAAAAAATGGTTAACTGGATAAATCATCACAATAGGGGTGACTGCACTTTGTATAAAGCAAGTAATTCACATTGTAAAAGGCACCTTATATTTATTCACGAAAAGTGGATAAATCACATTCGCGTAATGTTTGGATCAGGTCATGTGTTAGAAGATTCTGCCCTGAAACCAACTATCCAGCGTTGATCCCTGTGTGAAGTGAAAGAACAGAAAAAGGTTGGATGCAAAGAGGAACCAAATTATACATTTGCAGCCTGAATGAATTATACACATTGAACCTATTTCTACTATTTCCCCCCCCTATGGTTTGTGCTTCCTTTTGTATAATTCATTCTGATTCTTTAAATACAGCATAGATGCTACATCTCACAGACAGAGGAGAGAGATAATGTATTCATTTATTTATATACATATTTATTTTTTATAACTAACTCAAGATGGCAAATGCTCTTTCCTCCTCCTATTTCCCCCACAACGCCAACCCTGTGAGGTGGATTTGGCTGAGACAGAGAGACTGGCCCAAAGCCATCCAGCCAATTTTCATGGCTAAGACTAGAACTCCCAATCTCCTGGTGATTGATCCAAAGTCACCCAGCCAATTTTCATGCCTAAATTGGGACTAGAACTCCCAATCTCCTGGTGATAGGCCTAAAGTCATCCAGGCATCTTTCATGGCTAAATTGGGACTAGAACTCCCAATCTCCTGGTGATAGGCCTAAAGTCATCCAGGCATCTTGCATGCCTAAATTGGGACTAGAACTCCCAGTCTCCTGGTGATTGGCCCAAACTTACCCAGTCAGCTTTCATGCCTTTCAGCAACATTAGAACTTACAGTCTTCTGCCAACTGGCCCAAAATCACCCAGTTGTGTTTCAGGTCTGGGGCGGAACTAGAACTCACCGTCTCCTTGTTTCTATGACAGCCACTAAATCAAAGAAATTGGGAGCTCTGGCTCAAAGTCTTAACCCCCTCCCCCACCCTCGGTCTAATTTCTTAGCTCCTGGAACTTCAACCTGATTTTTCCAACACTACCTTCTTGGAACACCTTGACAATGTGGCCTAGTGGTTAAAGGGTTGGACTTGGATGAGGGAAAACTCAGGTTCAAACCTTTCCCAGCCATGGAAATTCTCTGGGTGGCTTTCTCTTTGTCTCACACACCTGAGCCGAGGTTTGTTGGCTGCGGAGATGCGGATTGAGTGCCTGGAGGATAGGCAAGATATAAGTAATAAATAAATCATAAATAAATAATGCCTGGAATGCACTACCTGACTTTGTAGTTTCTTCCCCAAACCCCCAAAACTTTAACCTTAAACTGTTTACTGTTGACCTCACCCCATTCCTAAGAGGTCTGTAAGGGGCGTGCACCAGCGTCCCTATTGTCCCTATCCTAATATTCCTTTTTTTTAAAAAAAAATTGATTTATATGCCGCCCTTCTCCAGAGATTCAGGGCGGCTTACAATGCGCTAAGCAATAGCCTTCATACTTTTGTATATTTATACAAAGTCAACTTATTGCCCCCACAATCTGGGTCCTCATTTCACCTACCTTAGAAAGGATGGAAGGCTGAGTCAACCTTGAGCCTGGTGGGATTTGAACTTGCAGTAATTGCAGGCAGCTGGAAACTTAAGTGCTACTTTTAACAGCACTTAGTCCACCGTGCCACCAGGCTCTTTTTACTCTTACTCTTTTCATGTATTCAAATTATGTTGATACTTTTACCTGTTATCTTTTATATGCTTGACAAGATAAAGTTATGATTATGATAAGTCTAAAGAAAATAAAAAAAGGAAGACATTCGCTAGGTTTTTAAAAAAAATTTCTCTCTGCCCTCCGTCCTTACTCCAGCTCCTGCTTACATTCAAAATCCATCTTCTCTTCCATTGCGTGGTTTGGTTAACCTGCGGTAATACAAGGCTGCTCCTGGCAAGCCGAAAGTATCTGGAGGAATAGAGGAACGCACCGGTTGCTTGTAGAATAATCGTTCTCTGGCCTAGAAAATTTGGTGGATTTGCTCCAGCTGAGTCTTTCTCTCAGGCTGAGATTCCATCCCTTTCGAATTGCAATTGCGGGTTTTTAACCATCCAAAGGTCGGTTGCCTCTTATACCTCTGCATACAAAAGGGGCTCTGGGCAGCTTTTCTTCTCGCTAACTCATGCAAAAACAGAGGAAAAAAAAAAACCCCAAGGATTTCTGACGCGGCTGTGCTAAAAATAAACTGCTAAGGAATTTAAGCCTGAAATGCATCTCTTAATTTGAAAAAAGGAAGGAAGGAAAGAAGGACAAGAAGACGTTAGCAATTTATGAGGTTGGGAAATGTTGACGAGAGCTGCTCCGCTGAGAAACAGGTGGTCCTCGACTTATGACCACAACAGATCCCCAAATTTCTGGGGCTAAACGAGACAGGTGTTAAATGAGTTTTGCCCCATCTTACGACCTTTCTTGCCACAATTTATTAAGTGAATCGCTGAAGTTGTTAAATGAGTCACATGGTTGTTAAGTGACTCTGGATTCCCCAATGACTTTGCTGGTCAGAAGGTTGCAAAAAGGGATCACATGACCCTGGGCACTGCAACGGTCATAAATATGAGTCAATTGCCAAATATCTGAATTTTGATCACATGACCATGGGGATGCTGTAATGGTTGTAAGTGTGAAAAATGGTCATAAGTGACTTTTTGCAATGATGTTGTAACTTCAAATGGTTACTAAATGAACTGTTGTAAGTCAAGGACTACCTAGAGTGTAATGCGTTGTCTTAGTGAAAAACAATAGCTCGTGAAGCACAGGTAGTTCTTGACTTACGACCACAATTGAGCCCAAAATGTATGTTGCTAAGCGAGACAGTAGTTAATTGAGTTTTGCCCTTTCTTGTTAAGTGAATCACTGCAGTTGTTAAGTTGTTGACTGAATCTGCCTTCTCCTTTATTTGTCAAGCATGGGAAATCGGGAAATCCAGGCAGTTCAAATGACTACAAAGGTTTATTGCAAGCTTAAGATCTCTACAAGAATCTGACCTACTGACAGTCAAGGGAAATTAGCAGGAGATAAGAATACAAGGAATTCAAAGTGGGTTGGACTTAGATCTCTTGTGAACACGAAGGCACTTGAGACTAATGACACATTTGACTCCGCCTTCGGATTCAGCCTGGTCACCTACATTGAGTTTGTTTGTCAGAAGGTTGCAGAAGGAATCACATGATCCCAGGATACTGCAATTGTCATAAATATGAACCAGTTGCTAACTGTCTGAATTTTGATCACAACCATGGGAATGCTGCAACAGTCATAAGTGTGAAAAACAAAGTGTTGTAACTTTGAATGGTCACTAAATGAACTGCTGTAAGTATTGGACAACCTGTAGTCTTCTCCTGCTTGGTTGACCTGCCAAAATGTTGCGATCTTCCGAGGTTTTGTTGGACAAATTCTTCCAATGCAGTGGAAGCCTTGTTGAATAAGAGTCATTTTATAGGGGTGATGGGTGGCATAAAAGATGAATAAATAATAACAATAAAAATAATAAAATAATTCAGAGGCTTCAATTCACTTGTCTCAAATAGAGCAGTGATCGCAAACCTTTTCGGCACTGAGTGCGCAAACCGGAATGCATGTGCACGTGTGCTGGAGCACCGGAAACCCAAAGACCAGCTGGCTGGTGCACATGCGCGCACCGGCTACCTGGTCTTCAGATTTCCGGTGCTCCAGCGGGTGCAAAGACCAGCTGGCTGGTGCGCATGTGTGTGCTGGAAACCAGAAGAGCAGCTGTTGATGGCCCGCTTGCCCACAGAGAGGGTTCTGGTGACACCTCTGGTACGTGTGCCATAGGTTCGCCATCACAGGTAAAATTTCATCACGGGTGAAATCCAAATTTTTTACTACCGGTTCTGTGGGCGTGGCTTGGTGGGCATGGTGTGGCTTGGTGGGCGTGGCTTGGTGGGCATGGCAGGAGAAGGATACTGCAAAATCTCCATTCTCACCCCACTCTGGGGCCAGCCAGAGATGGTATTTGCCGGTTCTCTGAACTGCTCAAAATTTCCATTACTGGTTCTCCAGAACCTGTCAGAACCTGCTAGATTTTACCTCTTGTATAGGGCCTCCTGCTTGAGCAGGAGATTGAATTAGAAGACCTCCTAGGTCCCTTCCAGCTCAATTCTGATTGAAAGAAGGGATGGAGAGACAGAGAGGGAGAGAGAGAGAGAGAGAAAGAAGGGAAGAGAAAGAGAAAGAAAGAAAAACAAGTAAAAGGAAAAGAGAGAGAGAGAGAAAAAGGAAGTAAGGAAGGGAGAGAAAGAAAAAAAGGAAAAACAAGAGAGAGAGAGAGAAAGGAAGGAAGGAAGGAAGGGAGACAAAGAGAGAGACAAAGAAAGAAAAACAAAGGAAGGAGAGGAGATAGAGAGAGAGAAAGAAAGAGAAAATAAGAAAGAGAAAGGAAGAATGAAAGAGAAAGAAAAAAGAAAAAAGGAAGGAAGGAAGAGAGAGAGAGAGAGAAACAGATTTACAGTAAAAGTTTATAATTTCTGGAGTGAATGTGTGGATTGTTGAGTTCATATACTATTTACTTGTGCACATTACTCTTGTTATGTGTACAATCATCGGCACTGAATATTTTACCACCTTCCAAAAAGAAAAAAGAAAAGAAAAGAAAAAAAAGAAATGAAAATTGTATTCTTTTAGGAGAAAAGGTAGAATTTTGCTGGTTTGCACACTGGAATTTGCTCGCAGCTGTCCCTGCTGTTCTATTTCGGTCTTGATTAATTAAAAATAGTTCAAGGGTTAATAACAAGACTCTGGTAAACAAAGCACATTCAGAACATCCCTTTCAGCTGTGTAAACATGGGCAGAATTGTCTTTTTTGTTGTTGTTTTTTTCCCTTTTCTGAAAAACCACACATCACAGATCCAGGTGCAAATATAGACATCAGTTTTTTGAAAAAAAAAAAATCTTACCCAAGAAGCCAAGGTGATAAAAATATACCAGTTTCTAAAATAAGGAGGCAGTCTTGCATTTAACAGATTCCAAAACCAAAACAAAACAAAATCTCACAAGCCACAAAAACACCAAGATTTAAATTCTGGTTTAAATTTCTAGTCACAGCCATCTCACGTTGGCTCGAGAATACAACAAAGCTGAGAATTGTATGAAGGTCACCGAGTCCTCATGGTCACATGATCAAAATTTGGGCTCTTGGCAACAATGGCAGTGTTCCAGGGTCACACGTTCGCAATTTGCAATTTTCGCAGCCAGTTTTTGATACGCGAAATCAGTGGGGGAAGCCAGATTTGCTGCACACTGCCATGATTCACTTAACAACCGGAGCAAAAAAAAAAAAAAAAGACATAAAAATCGCTTATCAACCATCTTGTTTAGCAATGGAAATTCCCATTCCAATTGTGTTCGTAAGTTCAGGACTGCCCAAAATAAATATTATGTAAAGTGATATTAGCCGGAAAAGATGCTATTAGGCTCATGATTTTTTTTCCTGTTTTTGTTGACGCACTCCTTCTTCTCCTCCTATGCCAAGTTTGTATACCACTTGTTTCCACTTCACACTCCTCCATACCATACAAAGAGGAAGGCATGGTGGTGCAGTGGTTAGAATGCAATATTGCCGGCTAACTCTGCCCACAGCCAGGTGTTCGATCCTGACTGGCTCAAGTTTGATTCAGCCTTCCATCCTTCCAAGTTTGATAAAATGAGAAGCCAGATTGTTGGAGGCAAAATGCTGACTTTGTAAACCACTTACGGAATACTGTAAAATACCACTAAAAGTTAAAGGTTTCCCTGTCCGTTGTGCTACTCCCGTGATGGCGAACCTATGGCACGTGTGCCCAAAGTGTCATGCAAAGCCATGTTGCCCGGCATGAGCAGCCTTGCCTGTTTGTCTTCTGGGTTTTTGGTGCACATGCACGCGTGATGATCAGCTGTCCTTCGCGCATGCAGCAGTGCCAAAAAACGGTGTGTGCATGCATGCCGGGCAGCACGCATTCTATCCTATCCTATCCATTTACACTTTCATCATACATTTTGTTTGCAACCCAAATAGCTTCAGAGTATTTCTTCATGAAAGATACTAGTGCCCTCTTAAAGGAAGCAGTAGGATGCCCCTTCCCAAGCCATCACTGGGTTTGGCAATCCTGAACAACTTCTGAATAACTTTTCTTGGGAAAATTTGTGAAGGACTTGGTTGGGTTTTGTTTGGCTTCAGAGGGCTTTGAAATGAAAGAGTATCTAGATCAGGGGTGGTATTCACTTACCTTCACTACTGGTTTGCAAATGTGACCTTTCGCGCATGCGCAGAGCATCAAAAACAGGACGTGATTGCATTCAGGCTGGTGGGAAGAGCCTCCTGCCACCACAACCAGTTTGCCTGAACCGGATAGAACCAGCTGAATACCACCACTGATCTAGATCCTCATCAATCTTGTATGAGGCCTGAGCTTGTGTCTAAAACTGCATTAGTCATGACTTGTGATGGAGCCTTGATGATCTTTTAGATTTCTCCATGGCTTTGGGTACCATTAATGGTGATCTCCTTCTGGACTGCTTGTAAAGGTTAGATATTGAACTAGTTTATAGTGTTTCTGTTCCTTCCTATGTGCAAAATTACTATTTTGGGAACCAGATTTTGAAATTAATTATAAGAATCTTTTCCATGGATTTCTCCCCCACCCCACCCCAAGAAGACATGATAGGATGAGACTTTGAAGGCTGGACCCTTGAGGGAGCCAGAAGGAACTAAAAATCATAATCAAAGGAGAAGATCACTTACACATTTGACTTACAAATACAGAATGAAGCAAAATATTTTAGCATTGAACATATTGGATATTTTTGAACAAAGAACCCAGAAGTTAATTTTAAGAGTGTCTGCCGCTATTGATAGATGATGATTCAAAGAAGTTATGGAGGAGAAACAAATTATATCAGACAAGATTGAGACTGATCTGAAAGTGAATTTAAAAATGATAAGCTTCAATGATGATATGAAAAAATCTCATCAGGCTCAAGGTTGACTCAGCCTTCCATCCTTTCTAAGGTGGGTAAAATGAGGACCCGGTTTGTGGGAGCAATAAGCTGACTTTGTATAAATATACAAAAGTATGAAGGCTATTGCTTAACACATTGTAAGCCACCCTGAGTCTCCGGAGAAGGGCGGCATATAAATAAGAATTTTAAAAAAAAAAGATGCCACAATGGATCTACCAAAGGAATTGGATGATGACTTAATAATTAAAAGTGGTATACAAATAACAAACCAGACAGTGACCTGAATAATTTTCCTATATTGGATTTACAAAAGACACTTGCTAAAGCTTTGAAGAATTTTGTGAGAAAGGACAAAGAAAAAAATGGAAAGAAATCAAGTTCTAGGACATTATTTGAAGGGAATAAAGATCGTTAAAAGTAAAAGGAAGGAATAAAAAGTTGGTTTATTTGACCAAAGTTAAAACAGATATGTTTGTATCTCTGGTAACCCTTACTAGACATTTTCTGATCAGGACTGAAACAACAAGACTTTAAGGATTGATTTATAAATAAGAGATGCTACGTTGTAGAGTTACAACAATTGTTTATACTTCTCATTAAGCGGGAAGTTATTTTATATATTTATTTTCTTTTTCTTTACTAAATTCTTAATTTTCTTTCTTTTCTATTTTTTCTACTTTTTTTTCCTGCACTCTCTGTTTTTCCTTCTATCCTTTTAGTTCTTTTAGTTTGTATTAGTTTTACTTTTGCAATTGCTAATTTTTAATAAAATGATTTTAAAAAAATGCTTTTTCCTCTGAACCAGCAATTTGAAGAGACCTAATAGCTGGAGTTAACACTTAGTTATCTCAACCACAAGCCACTGATAGCTTTCCTTATGTTTTTCCAATTCCCCACCGAAACCATCCAACTAGTAGCCTGCAGAGTAAATTCTGGTACAGTAAATTTCCCCAATTAAATAGCCCCACAGAAGCTTTATTTTCTTCTGTCTATTCTGATTCTCCTATTGTCACCTACACTGTGGCTTCGTTACTGTATTATGATTATGGTTGTTATTAGTTCAAGCATATGGAGTTTTTATATTAGTCAGGAGACCACTATATTATTGAAGGGTAGTAATTTGGCTGGGTTAGTTACCAGCTCTGTTGTAGGACACCCTTGTGCACTTCCCAAGATGCACCACAGGAGAGCCAGCTGGCTTTGCACCAGAAAGAAAAATTAGTGGTTCTTCCTGCAGCAGCATCTAAGGCCCCCTCTCTTCCTCGGACCCCCCCTCCCTTCACAAACAAGCATCGCAGCTAGGAAGGTTCAGAGCCAACAGTAATCGGACTGCCTGCACAGAGCACCAACTCATCTCCCCACCAAAGTGGTACCTCTTTATTTATTCTCATAGAAAAGGCTTTTGAACTGTTAGGTGGACAGAAGCGGAGGTGAATGACAGCCCTCCAGGCAGTGCTAGGACTCAAACAGCTAGAACAGAGGCATCTCCAGCATCTTTAAGCCATGAACCACCGCACCTCCCATTGTATTATGATAGAGAGGGATAAAAAAACCCCGACCCTATCCATTTCCTCCACATTTTCTTCAAAACATGCCACCTTCCATTTTTTAATCCAAAGAATTTTTCATTCAGTCTGAACAATCATCAATCAAATTAATATAAGGATGTTTCCTTGAACACCTGCTAAGTTCTTTACCCACCTCTGAAGCAGGACAGAGAACTGGCGGTTAGATTTGAAAGATTCAGTTTTAATTCTTCACCATCCAGAGTCACTGTATGAAGGAGATGTGCAGTTTCTAAATATGGTAAACAAACAAACAAGCCAGAGATGGTATTCAGCAGGTTCTGACCAGTTCTGGAGAACCGGTAGCGGAAAGTTTGAGTAGTTTGGAGAACCAGCAAATACCACCTCTGACTGGCCCTGACTCCATCTATACTCTGCCTCCCGAGTCCCAGCTGATTGGAAGGAATTGGGGATTTTGAAGTAACCTTCCCCTGGAGTGGGGAGGGAATGGAGATTTTGCAGTATCCTTCCCCTGGAGTGGGGTGGGAATGTAGATTTTACAGTATCCTTCCCCTGCCACGCCCACCAAGCTACAGCCATCAAGCCATGCTCACCAAGCCATGCCACAGCCACCAACCTGTAGTAAAAAATTTTGAATTCCACCACTGAAGCAAGCAAGCAAGCAAGCAAGCAAACAAACAAACAAACAAATCTCAATAAAAGTACATCTAGCCATCCTATGGAGTTGATTTCATGGTATGGTCTATCTAGTGTAGTTGACATCAATCTTACAAATCTGACAGGTATTCAACTTAAGACTGGTCATTTAATGACGATTCAAAATTGCAATGGACTTAGAAAAGTTACTTATGACCTATCCTCAAATTTATGACTGCCACCCCCTTCCATGGTCATGTGATCACATTTCAGGTGCTTGACAGTCGGTTCACATTTAGCAATAGCACTTAGACTTATATACCGCTTCACGGTGCCCTACAGCCTTCTCTAAGCGGTTTACAGAGTCCGCTTATTGCTCCCAACAATCTGCGTCCTCATTTTACCGACCTTGGAAGGATGGAAGGCTGAGTCAACCTTGAGCTGGTGAGAATTGAACTGTTGAACTGCAGGCAGCCAGCAGGCAGCAGAAGTAGCTTGCAGTACTGCATTCTAACCACTGCGCCATCGCACCATGGTTATGACTGGTTCTACTGTTCCATGCCTGGATAAAACCCACCCATTCAAAAGGCTAGAATTGCTCAATGACCACATGATTTTCTTTAGGACCATGATGATTCATTTTACAACCATTGTAAAATTGGTGTTAAAATTGAGTCCAATCCTGTAGTGCAGGGGTGTCAAACTCGATTTCATTGAGGGCCGCATCAGGGTTTTGTTTGACCTCAGGGGGCCAGGGTGGGCATGGCCAAGGTGGGCGTGGCCAGCTTGACATCACTCATGTCAGAGACACCTGTGGCGGCCCGAGAACTCTGCCAGCAAAAATGGCCTCCCGCCTCTTCCAACCCTCTGCCAACGAAAACAGAGTTTGGGAAAGCCATACGCAGCCCTCCTGGACTCTGTTTTCGCTGGCAGAGGCACTGCAGGCTGGTCCTTTGCTGTTTCCAGGGCAACCTCGCAGGCCAGATCTAAGCACCCTGCAGACCGAATCCCGCCCCCAGGCCTTGAGTTTGACACCCCTGATGTAGTGCCTCAACTTAGGGCTGCAACAACCTACAACCAAAATTCTGGGCACTATTGTGGTCATAAGTCAAGGACTACCTGTACTCCAATCAGTTAGGGAGGTGTGATTGAGTTGTTCGTGAACATTATCTGGAAGTTCCGGAAGTTTAAAAATGCTTAGACTTCTTTTATTTAGGCTACAGAGGTCATTAAAAACCTTGTTTAATCTGTACAGTGTGACAGCCATCTGTCTTAGATATCCGAAGGTTGAATCATAACAACCGATTCAACCTTCAGACAACTTTACATGGATGATTGAGAATCTTCATCGAGATCTCTCTTAGCTAATTTACCAAGCCAGGCTGAACTTGATGGCTTCAGTTGGTTCCTTCCAACACTGTGATTCTAAGAGTCTGAAAACCCCCCATTTCCAAAAGTTTGTCCTATCCATTTTGGAAGTGTAGACCTTGACATCCTACTCAGAATTTTGAGTTGACAAGAGTTGGGCAAACCTGGGTTGATGGGATTGACCAAATGCGTATCACGTTTGATGTCAACACATAACCCTCCCCATATTGAAAAAGTGGTAGAAAGAAGAAAATCAACAGAAAGGTAGCAATGTCACCAGTATACGTGTAAATTGCTTCTGTGTAACCTTCAATCCACAGTGCATTACTCCCCTGTGAATTTGGCGTTGCAGTTTGACACGGGCACAAAGAATGCCCTGTTGAGAGACCTTAAATCATGCCAGAGATCCACTTTCCTAGCAAATTTTTAGACAGAAGGAACGAAACAATTCCTTCCTTCCGATCCATTCCTCCATCTGTCCTTCCCTTCATCCATGATTGACTCACAAGCCTGACTCAGGTGTTGAGGATCAGGCTGGAAGCCAAGGCAATGAAGCAGCCAAGCGGAAGCTAAGAAGCAGCTGCGTGTTTTCGTGTAGCTGGGACTACAGAAGAGTGGTAGCCTTTATCCTTGACTATGTCCTTTCCTTTCGGTCTAGATCAGGAGTATCCAGCCTTAGAAACTTCAAGACCTATGGACTTCAACTCCCAGAATTCCCCAGACAGCCATTCCCCATGCTGGCTGGGGAACTCTGGGAGTTGAAGTCCACAGGTCTTGAAGTCACCAAAGTTGGACAGCCCAGATTTAGATGGAAATGAAAAATTGAGGCCTACCACAGCTAGCTTAGTCCACGATTATAAATCCCTGCAAATCCTATTTCTCTTCCCTGGACTTGGCATTGCAGAAGAGATGGGACTTATGCAGAGGTGGTATTCAGCCGGTTCGGAAAGGATTGCCTGATCCGGTAGCGGAAATCATTCTGCTCTATGCCGTCCTATTTAGGGATATTTTTGAGGCTGGGTGCATAAGCGGAAGGCACGCCCGCAAGCAAAGTGCGTGCGGAGAAGGCCAAGCACATGATTCACTTAACTGAGACAAGAAAAGCTGTAAAATGGGGCAAAACTCACTTAACAAATGTTTTGTTTAGCAACATAAATTTTGGGCTCAATTATGCTTGTAATTCAGGGACTACCTATATTATTAAATCTATAGTATAAGGTAATTATACCTATAGTATAAGGTAATGTGGTATTCCATCAAAATATTAGCAAAGGGCACATCACTTGACTTCATTCTTTATCATCTGGAGTGTTATGTACTTTCCACTTGTGTAGAATGATTTTCTTAATTGATCTCCAGACTTGATGGAGCCAAAATTCTCCACTCATTAAACCTGAATCCTCCTAGTCTTATGTGGCTGGAAAAATAGTCACAAAGAGAACTACAGTAGTGGCAACAATTGGCCTATTTGTCCGTGTTTTTATTGTCCTGTACGGTCTGCCAGATGGTAATAGTTCAAAAAAAAAAGAAAGAAAAAGGGGTACCCAGGATGAGATGGATCTTTAAGAATGTTTTGAACTTTCTTAAGACAGTGGGAGCTATAAAGCTTTTCCAAGGAGGGGAGAGGGCAACCAATGATCCTCTGGAGCGCTGTCCTATCTGCCACTGTGCAATTGGCAAACCATACACACGTGCATTAAGTTCAAATACTCTCTATGGTGCAGCCGTAGAAGGTCACCAGCAGTTTTTCATTCAGGTGTTGTTTCCTGAGAAATCTCAGGTAGTATAATCTCTGCTGGGCCCTTTTGACCAGGGCTGCAATGTGAACACCCCAGGTCAGGTCCTCATTTATGATAACACCCAAAAACTTAAAACTGGCCACTTGCTCCACTCAGTCTCCATTGATAAGCAGATGGCCGCTGATCTAAAACTTGGTGGCGGCCATCCAGGTGAGAACATGATCAGCCTTAAATCTGACTGCTGCCCCTGCCCCACCTTCTGGGCACCTGCTGGAGACAATGGGTCCCTACAACCCACCTGGACCACCATAGGCACCTCCCAATGTGAGTGACAGTGAGCTGGCCATGCCCCCCGGCCCCCCACCCACCCCGAAGTCAACCACAACCCTGATGAAATTGACTTTGACACCCCTGCCCTATCTAGTTTGGTTTTAACTATAGTGGTGACATTCGTTTAGTGAGCTTTGTCTTGTTTTATGACCTTTCTTGCCACAGTTGTTGAGTGAATCACTCCAGTTCTTAAGTTAGTAACATAGTTGTTCAGTGAATCTGGCTTCCCTATTGAATTTTCCTTATCAGAAGGTCCCAAAAGGGGATTACATGAGCCTGGACATTGCAACCGTCATAAATATGAGTCAGTCAGGAGTCTGAGTGGCGTAGCAGGCTAATGCCTCCTATTAAGGCAGCATTTAACATCCAGCTGCCTGCAATTACTGCGAGTTCTAATCTCACCAGGCTCAAGGTTGACTCAGCCTTCCATCCTTTCTAAGGTGGGTAAAATGAGGACCCGGTTTGTGGGGGCAATAAGCTGACTTTGTATAAATATACAAAAGTATGAAGGCTATTGCTTAGCGCATTGTAAGCTGCCCTGAGTCTCCGGGGAAGGGCGGCATATAAATATAAATAAAAATAATAAAAAAAATTAAAATAAATTCAGTGGTGAAGTCCAATTTCTTTTACTACCGGTTCTGTGGGCATGGCTTGGTGGGCGTGGTGTGGCTTGGTGGGCATGGCAGGGGAAGGATACTGCAAAATCTCCATTCCCATCCCACTCCAGGGAGAAGGCAATTGCAAAATGTCCATTCCCACCCTACTCTGGGGCCAGTCAGAGGTATTCTCTGAACTACTCAAAATTTCCACTATCGGTTCTCCGAACTGCTCAAAATTTCCGCTACTGGTTCTGCAGAACCTGTCAGAACCTGCTGGATTTCACCCCTGAGTCAATTGCCAAGCATCTGAATTTTGATCACATGACCATAGGGCTGCTGCAATGGTCGTTAAGTGTGTAAAATGGTTGTAAGTCATCGTTCTTAGTCCTTTTGTAACTTCAGACAGTCATTAAATGAACTATTGTATATTGAGAACTACCTGTAAAAGAATCACACTCTCACACACAGACACACCATCCAATATCAATATTCAGAGCTGCATTCATTCCCAACAAACTTATATGGCTCCACTGCTAAGTCTTATTTGCCATGTTAGAAGGCAGAAGGTGGTTTCAGATCATTTATTTTCAGGTTTCTTCTCCTACTGTTACTCTGCTTAGATTTCTTCCATAAGGTGGAAGATCGATAAACTAAATAATAGATGTGTTGGCTACTCCAGAAAAAAAAACATTAAAAAAAATCTTTTGGGTGAAGAAGATCACTAGTTCACTCTTCCAGCCGTAGCTAATAAAAACTTGGAGAGACGCCTATAAACAAAGCCAAGATTTCAGTTCACTCTTCGCCAACTTCTACAGAGAGTTGTGGGTCGGTGTCTATTAAATATGTAGCCTTCTCAGTGATGACATCCCAGATGTATCCCATGCTCTGCCTGGAGAGACTTAATTAAATCTCCATTGTAGATTTTGCAGCCTCTGGCAAAGCCGTTTCTATTCTCAGTTGTGTTGCCAACCATTGTATGGGTTTTATTAGGTGGGATTTGAGGATCTGCCTGGGATCTTGACTATTGATTAAGTAAGCTAAGGCCCGAGGCTAAGTTTGCTCTTTATGAGTTGCTGTTTTGAGACCATGGCTAAGAAACGTAGACAGAAGACTGAGCAGCCAAAAGTCTTGAGGAACGTTAAGAACTAATATTCCTTTTGACATAAACTTGTGTAGACCCCAAGGGTGAAATCCAGCAGGTTCTGACAGGTTCTGGAGAACCGGTAGCGGAAATTTTGAGTAGTTCGGAGAACTGGCAAATACCACCTCTGGCTGGCCCCAGAATGGGGTGGGAATGGAGATATTGCAATATCCTTCCCCTGAAGTGGGGTGGGAATTTTGCAATATTCTTCCCCTGCCACGCCCACAGAAGTGGTAGGGAAAAAATTTAGATTTCACCCCAGTAGACCCTATCAGTTTTTTATGCTCCCGTGGATGAAATGCAAAGATTGATGCAAATCAGATTAGTTCAAAACAGATGTCAAGGCCTTAGAACAGGGGTGTCAAACTCTGGCCTATGGGGTGCTTTTTTAAAAAAAATTTGATTTATATGCTGCCCTTCTCTGGAGACTCAGGGCGGGTTACAATGCATTAAACAATAGCCTTCATACTTTTGTATATTTATACAAAGTCAGCTTATTGCTCCCATAATCTGGGTCCTCATTTTACCTACCTTAGAAAGGATGGAAGGCTGAGTCAACCTTGAGCCTGGTGGGATTTGAACTTGCAGTAATTGCAGGCAGCTGGAAACTTAAGTGCTACTTTTAAGAGCACTTAGTCCACTGTGCCACCAGGCTTTGATCTGGTCTATGGGGCCACCCTGGAAATAGCGAAGAACTGGCTCGCGGTGCCTCTGCTAGTGAAAATGGAGGTCGGGAGGGCCCTCCTTAGCTCCGTTTTTACTGGCAGAGGGATGCAGGAGGCCATCACAGTTGAAAATGGAATTTGGGAGGGCCGCAGGCAGCACTCCCAAACTCCATTTTTGCTGGCAGAGGGTTGCAGGAGGCTGTCGAAGCCAAAAATGGAGGTCAGGAGATCGTTTTTGCTGGCAGAGTGCTTGGGCCACCACAGGTGCCCCAACACGAGTGACATCGAGCTGGCCACACCCACCCTGGCCATGCCCCACGCCCCCCCAAGGTCAAACACAACCCTGATGCAGTCCTCAATAAAATCGAGTAGGATACCCCTGCTCTAGAAAGAGTGCAGAAAAGAGAACAAAAACGATAAAGGCATCTGAAGGCTAAGTCACATGATGAATGGTTGAGGGACCTAGGTACAGTATGTCTCTCCTATTTTTTTTTAAAAAAATTATTAACCATTTTTTTGATATGAACAAACAAACAACAATGAAACACACAAACAAACAAACAAAAATCTTCTTTTCAACATGTCGCATCAGTAGTCTATATTCATATTTATACATTTTCTCTTTCTTATTTTAATTTATCCCTTACACCTATATTCCTAATATATCTATATGTGTTCTCTTAATCTACATATTTGATTTACTATTAACAAAAATTGGTACTTAATTTCTTATCCACAATTTATATCTTCTCGTTTATTTCCATATCTTTTTTCCTTTTTCTCCTACAACCATTTATACTATTTCTCCCATACTGAGTAGTAATCCGTTTCGTCTTTTTCTTGTATCTCCTTTGTGAGCTTGTCCATTTCCACACATTCCATAATCACCTTATCCTCTGATGGTATATCATTGTTTTTCCAATTTTGAGCGATAACTATTCGTGCTGCTGTCAATATGTGAATGATTAAATCTCTCTCTCCTAATATGTTTCTCCTATTGAACAGAAGGATTAAGAAGGACATGATAAATGTCTTCTAATACTTGATGGGCTGTCACAGAGAAGAGGAGGTCAACTTATTCTCCAAAGCACCAGAGGACAGGCCAAGGTGTAATGGTTGGAAGCTTGTTACAGAGAGATCCTATCTAGAAGTAGGAAGGAATTTTCTGACAAAGAGAACAATTAATCAAAGGAATAGCTTTCCTCTCAGAGTTGTGGTGTTCCATCGCTGGAGGTTTTCAAAAATAGATTGGACAATCACAATTACATCGGGATGATGTAAGGTCTTCTGCCTTGAGCAGGGGTTGGGCTAGAAAACCTCCAAGGTCCCTTCCAATTCTGTTATTGCTGATCTGTTGGAAGACAATGGATGAATTCATCCAAGGCAGTGAGGATTTAGGCTTAATTATGAATAAAAGAGCTAACATAGTTGTCAGAAACACTAATGGGTAAATTGGCGTTACTCAAGGTATTCTGAGTGCACCAAGGTTGGTGACAGTTGCATGAATACATTCCAGGGAATACAGATAATAGAAGAACCAGAATTCAGTTTGGGGTTCATTGTTATAATATTCTGAATTATTCTTTCGGTGACATGAATGGGTGGGTAGGAAAGAAAGGACTGAAAAATAATGATTGGGAGATTTGTAGACCCACAAATGAATGAGAAGGGTAACCATATACTTAGAAGAGTTTGCTTGTGCCATATACACATGGTTTAAGCTGGCAGGAATAGCCAACACCCTAGAAGATAGGCTCAAGATCCAGATGGATCTTGACAGACTTGGGCCCTATCTAACACAATGAAATTCAATGTAGAGAAAAGTAAAGTCTTACACTTAGGCAAGAAAAACCAAAAGTACACATACGGACTGGGTGAAACCAGGCTTAATAGCAGGAACTGTGAAAGGGATCTTGGAGTCTTAGTGGACAACCAATTAAATATGAGCCAACTGTGTGCAGCAGTAGCCAAAAAAGCCAATGCAATCGTAAGTTGCATTAACAGAGGGATACAATCAAGATCAAGTGAAGTACTAATTCCACTCCATAAAGCCTTAGTAAACCACACTTAGAGTACTGCATCCAGTTTTGGTCACCACACTATAAAAAAGATGTTGAGACTATAGAAAAAGTGCAGAGAAGAGCAATCAGGATGATGAGGGGACCAGAGACTAAAACATACGATGAACGGCTGCAGGAACTGGGCATGGCTGGTCTAGTGAAGAGAAGGACCAAGGGAGACCTGATAGCAGTCTTCCAATATTTGAGGGGTTGCCCCAGAGAGGAGGGGGTCAAGCTATTTTCCGAGGCACCTGAAGGTCAGATAAGGAATAATGGATGGAAACTGATCAAGGAGAGATTCAACCTAGAAATAAGGAGAAATTTTCTGACAGTGAGAACAATCAACCCATGGAAGAGAAGTTGCCTTCTGACGTTGTGGGAGCTTCATCACTGGAGGCTTTCAAGAAGAGATTGGACTCCCATCTGTCAGAAATGGTGTAGGGACTCCTGCTTGGGCAGTGGGTTGAACGAGATGATCTACAAGGTCCCTTCCAACTCTGTTAATCTTAAAAAAAGCACAAGTCCATTCATAGATTTACACAGTATGCATATAAGTCTCAAAGCATGGTTGTTTGGATCCAGATGGTAGATTGTGGGATGAATCATTTGGTAGATACTGAGGAATTAGCTAACCAGATATATAAGAAAAAGAAGGAGGTGAAATGAAACCAGAGCAAGATACAGATCAACTGCAGAGAAAGAAAACACAAGTCCACCCTGAAACAATTTCAGAAGATAGATTAACCTCTCCAGACAATGAATAGGAGGTGGGCATGAAGTAAGAGAGTGGAAACTACTTCGATCAGAGTGAAAAGGATTACATTTTAGAGTGCCACAGAAGTACGCGGAATTGGTTACAGCAAGCGGTAAGAGGGACAATAAGCAAGATGAAAATAAGTGAAAGCTTAGCAAAGGATTCAGCCTCGAGCAGGGAATAAAACAGGGATGTGAATGCTTCCTGGGGTTGCGTAGCAAATGTATGGGTTAGGGTGTTTAGTACAGTACAGGTAGTGTATTTAATTGATAAGGAATGTTTGTGATGATGTTAAAGGTGTACTTGTTGGGATGTGAATGTATGTACATTATTGTATGCAGATTTATTTACTTTATTTAGAAAACACACAGAGATATCTATCTATCTATCTATCATATTCAATCAATCAATCATCTCTATGATATATCTATCATATTCAATCAAATAATCAATCAATCATCTCTATGATCTATCTATTTATATATCATATTCATTCATTCAATCAATCATTTCTATGATCTATCATATTCAATCAATCATTCAATCAATCAATCATCTATGTGATCTATCATATTCAATCAAATAATCCATCAATCATCTCTATGATCTATCTATTTATCTATCATATTCATTCATTCAATCAATCATTTCTATGATCTATCATATTCAATCAAATAATCCATCAATCATCTCTGTGATCTATCTATCATATTCAATCAATCAATCAATCAATCATCTATGATCTATCAATCCTATTCAATCAATCATCTCTATGATCTATCTATCTATCCTGTTCAATCAATCAATCAGTCAATAATCTCTATGATCTATCTATCATATTCAATCAATCAATCAATCAATCATCTCTATGATCTATCTATGTATCTTATTCAATCATATCTATCTATCTATCTATCTATCTATCTATCTATCTATCTATCTATCTATCTAATCTCCACTCACAATTTTGGTGCAGCTAATTACAGAAAATGAAAACAGTATAATAAAATATTACTCAAACGAAAACACAAAACTGAATTGAACATAGTACAGTAACTCAAGCACCACAAAATTCAATCCATACCACACCTATGCTGGAATCATCTATCATTCTGATCCAGCCTGGAAACAAGCCAGGTCTTTTCAACCTTCTTGAAGGAGACAAGGAGAGAGTCACCATGATGGAGAAGACACAACTCTTTGGTTTCACAAAATGACATTGATTAATAAAATGGACCTGGAATGCACCTGCCTCAGATCTGTGGGATGAGCAGAAAGACATCTAAAGATTACTTTAGGAAAAGGTAAAGGTTCTCCTCGCACATACGTGCTAGTCATTCCCAACTCTAGGGGGCGGTGCTCATCTCTGTTTGAAAGCCAAAGAGCCAGCGCTGTCCGAAGACGTCTCTGTGGTCATGCATGACTAAACGCCAAAGGCGCACGGAATGCTGTTACTTTCCCACCAAAGGTGGTCCCTATTTTTCTATTTCCATTTTTTATGTACTTTTGAACTGCTAGGTTGGCAGAAGCTGGGACAAGTCACGGAAGCTCACCCCGTTACGTGGCACTAGGGATTCGAACTGCTGAACTGCCGATCTTTCAATCGACAAGCTCAGCGTCTTAGCCACTGAGCCACCGCATCCCTTAAAGACTACCTTACAGATAGGCAATCTAATGATTTTCCATCATCCTGTTGAAAGAAGTAAATATAGATGAATAATGGGTGCTGAATGTATGTGGACTGAAGACAAAAATGTGTGACTATTCATAAAAATACACCAAGGTGGTTGTAGAAAGAAAATGAACAAGGATCTAATTTTAAAACAAATTGAATAAATAAATAAATATATAAAGAAAGGGTTCACATGAAGTTCAGTCTCTTAGTGGGAGCCCATACATTTTTTTACTTGTGGCCAATTGGTTTTACCTCAGTTGCTATTATATGCGTTGATATTTTAATATTATATCTTGATTTTAAATGCTGTTAGCAACCCAGAGAGAACTACAGTGGTTTATATAAATGCAGTGAATGAATGAAAGAATGAAAATACTGAATGGGTCAAGAGAACAAAGAAACCGAGAAATTTGTGGTTTCTTCTGCTGCTTAAGGAACTGGTAAATGCGATCTCTCTGAATGTCATCTCAAATTACTGACAGTAATCTTTGAGCATTTCTGAAGTACGGCAGAAGTGCTAGAAGACTGGCGAAGAGCTAATGCATTCCCATCTTTAAGGAAAGGAAACTATAGACTAGTCAGTGTGACATCAGATCCTCAGAAAATAAGATAAACAAGCAGTGGATTTGTAAGCATTTAAAAAGGAACAAGCTAATTATTTAGAAACCAGCATGGCCTTGTTAAAATAGCTTATGCCAGATGAAGCCTATTGTTTTTTTTCCATTTGACAAAGCGGTTAAATTAAAAGACCAAGAGAATGATGTGGATGTCACGTAAGGCATTTGATCAAGTTTATGTTGTGGTCCGCCAGCAGCCTGAGGAGCTGGCAGCGGAATTGGACAGTGAGGAGGCTGGGGGGGAACATGGGCCAGTCCTGGAGTCTGGGGAAGGCCCGGATGAAGGCTCTGCATAGGAGGCAGAGATGGGGCCAGGGACATCTGGGAGTGATGCGCGGACTCCGGAGCCCCCAGAGTCAGACAGCAGAGAGGCAGAGGAACAGGAGGAGCCTGTTCCTAGTGCACGCATGCGCAGAGCTGCCAGAAGGTAAGACCAGCTAAAGTAAAAGGGACGATTCGGGAGTAAGGCCAGGAGATGATTGGTCCCTCCCATAAGGCTTAAAAGAGAAACAACACTTGGGCCTTTTTGCAGGAAAGCAGCATTGCTAACTCTGTTTCCAGTTAGCATCTCTTGTTTGTTTCTGAACTCCGTGGGGCTTTGCCAAGTAAGGCCTTTGGCAGGGTGTCAAAGAAGATAAAGGTTGGTGATTATCCCAAAGGACTTCTTCCGAAGGACTTGTTTTGCAACTAATTGGGACTCAGCTGGGAATGAACGTAATTCCCAGCTGTTACAATAAAATAGGTTTATTTGGGACTAATTGTGTCTTGTAATGACTCAGTAAGCCTAGGTCACAACAGTTTATAACAAGTTGATAAAATGGAACAACGTGGGAGCTGCAGTCTCCTGAATTTATAAAGCCTCAGTTAAGACCACACCTGGAATACTGCATCCAGTTTTGGTCACTACATTACAAAAAAAAGATGTTGAGACTTTGGAAAAAGTGCAGAGACGAGCAACTAAGACGATTAAAGGCCTGGAGACTAAAACATGTGAAGAAACAGTTGCAGGGGTTGGGTTTGGCTAGTCTAGGGAAAAAAAGGACTGGTGTGGGGACATGATAGCAGTGTTCCAGTATTTGAGGAGCTGCCACAAAGAGGAGGGGCTCAACCTATTCTCCAAAGCACCAGAAGGCAAGACAAGAAACAATGGATGGAAACTAATCAAGGAGAGAAGCAATCTGGAATTAAAGAGAAATTTCCTAATAGTGGGAACAATTAACCAATGGCAGGGCTTGCCTTCAGAAATCATGGGTGCTCCATCACTGGAGGGTTCTAAGAAGAGACTGGACAGCTACTAGTCTAAAATAGTATAGGGTCTCCTGCTTGAGAAGGGGGCTGGACTAGAAGACCTTCAAGTTCCCTCTCCAGCTCTATTCTGATTGATTGATTGATTGATTGATTGATGACTGATCAAAATCTTTGGGAAGAGCCAAATCTAATGACTAACTAAAAACCAATCTGCACTTCACACTGGAATTAAGAAGAAACTTCCTAACAGTGAGGACTATTAACTGGTGGAAGGGCTTGTCTTTAGAGGTTGTGGGTGCTTCACCACTGGAGGATTTTAAGAAGAGACTGGACAGCCACTTGTCTGAAATGGTATAGCATCTCCTGCTTAAGCAGGGGGCTGGACTAGAAGACTTCCAAGGTCCCTTCTAGCTCTATTCTGATTGAATCCTTTACCTCTTTAACTTTATAGGTTGACTCAGCCTCCCATCCTTCCGAGATCGGGGTGAAATGGTACCAGTTCGCACTGGTTCATGTGAACCGGTAGCAGCAGTGGTGGGTGGTTCGGAGAATCGGTAGTGTGGCAGCGCGAGGCACTGCACACCCACCCGGACATCATTACTTCCTGGTTTTAACCAGGTTTTAACCAGGAAGTAACCTGTTTTTTACTCTCCGCGCATGCGCAGAAGGCTTTGCGCACGCACAGAGGGTCCACATGATGCGCGTGGCGCACGCACTTCCAAACCGGTAGAGAAGGTAAGTATATTTCACCCCTGATGATGACTCAAATTGTTGGGGACAGTATGCTGATTCTGTAAACCGATTAGAGCGGGCCGTAAAGCACTGTGAAGCGGTATATAAGTCTAAGTACTATTGCTATAATTAGGGTCAGTTGGATCGCACTCTCAGTTCAGAATAGCTTCTCTTTTGCAGTTTATGTCAGTCCTATAAATTTTGTCTTGCTCTGTTAAAGCTGTAATTTATCGTACTGAAAGTAAAGATGACCTCTGGGCCATTTCTGCACTGGTGACTTCATGTTTCTTCGTGTCATCACCTGGCCTTTGTTGAAGTGATGTAAAGCTTGTCCTCACCACCATTATTTTGGCAACAGTGATGTTTGGATGACTCTAAAAGATGCTTTCAGCAGAGAAATAATTAGAGCTTCAGGCTGGCTGGGGGGAAAAACATTTATAACTTATATACTTTAATGCAGGCACGTTGAGGTGAAACCAAAGGGCAGACAAGAAAGTTAAACCAAGCCAAGGAGCCCGGTGTTTTAAACTCCAGTTAGGTCTCGTATTGTTGATAAAATTTCCCCCAAGGTTAAACATCTTTGTTTTATTCAGTGCTGCAAGATTTGTGGCATCAGCATTTTAATCAGAACTAAGTTTGACTGGAGTATATGGAAATGCTTTTCATTCATTTGTTTGAGCCGTGGTGGCGCAGTGGTTAGAATGCAGTACTGCAGGCTCCTTCTGCTGTCTGCCGGCTGCCTGCAATTTGACAGTTCAAATCTCTCCAGGCTCAAGATTGACTCAGCCTTCCGTCCTTCCGAGATGGGTAAAATGAGGAGCCAGATTGTTGGGGGCAAGAGGCTGACTCTGTAAACAGCTTAGAGTAGGGGTATCAAACACAAGGCCCGCAGGCCGCATCCAGCCTGCGATGTGGTTGGATCCGGTCAGCGGGGCCATCCTGAAAAATGTAAGGGGCCGTTCACGTCTCTTCGGCCCGGTCTACCCAGTGCAAAGAGGAAAGATCGGGCCAGTGGGTCTTCGGCCCGGTCTAATCAGTGCAAACAGGAAACAGGCCAGTAGTTTGGGGAGTGGTGTCAAGGCGGCCATGCCCACCCAGTCGGCCACGCCCACCCAGTTGGCCATGCCTAGTGAGTGGCGTCAAGCTGGCCATGCCCACCCAGTTGACCACACCCACCCAGTCGGCCATGCAACCACAGCCCTGATACAGCCTTCAATGAAACTGAGTTTGATACCCGTGGCTTAGAGAGAGCTGTAAAGCACTGTTTTTTGTTTTTTTTAAATTTGATTTTATATGCCGCCCTTCTCCGGAGACTCAGGGCGGCTTACAATGTGTTAAGCAATAGCCTTCATACTTTTGTATATTTATACAAAGTCAGCTTATTGCCCCCACAATCTGGGTCCTCATTTTACCTACCTTAGAAAGGATGGAAGGCTGAGTCAACCTTGAGCCTGGTGGGATTTGAACTTGCAGTAATTGCAGGCAGCTGAATGTTAATCAGTGCCTTAGTCTACTGCGCCACTCAGGCCCCTTATATACAACTGTGAAGCGATATATAAGTCTAAGTGCTAAGTGTTAAGTTTGCTTTTTCATTCATTCGAATTTACACAATTAACTTTTATAATATGCGTGTTATTTTCAGGAGGGGTAGGGGAAACATAATATTCAGATAAAAAAAGATCAAAGGCTTTATTTCCTCCTACAGATAGTCCTCAATGTATGACCCCATTCTGTTGCTAAGTGAAACATTTGTTAAGTGAATTTTGCCCCATTTTACAACCTTTCCTGCCACAGATGTTAAGTGAATCTCTGAATGGTTAAGTCAGAAATACAATTGTTAAGTGAATCTAGTTTCCACATTGACTTTGCTTGTTAGAAGGTCGCAAAAGGGGATCCCATGACTCCAGGACACTGCGACCAACATAAATATGAACCAGGGGTGAAACTCAGTAGGTTCTGACAGGTTCTGGAGAACCGGTAGCGGAAATTTTGGGCAGTTTGGAGAACCGGCAAATGCCACCTCTGGCTAACCCCAGAGTGGGGTGGGAATGGAGATTTTGCAGTATCCTTCCCCCAGGAGTGGAAAGGGAATGGGGATTTTGTAGTATCCTTCCCCTGTCACACCCACCAAGCCACGCCCACCAAGCCACGCCCACTAAGCCATGCCCGCAGAACTGGTAGTAAAAAAATTTGGATTTCACCACTGCCCCATGTCATGAGGTTAGGATGCTGGGCTGACAATCAGCAAGCTCGCGTTCGAGACCCAGCTGCTACCAAGGGACAGGGTGAGCTCTCATTACATGCTCCAGCTCCTGCCAACCCAGCAGTTTGAAAGCATGCAGCCATGAGTAGATAGGTAGGTACCACTTCATTGGGTGAAAGAGCCCCCACATCAGGGGTGAAATCCAGCAGGTTCTGACAGCTTCTGGAGAACCGGTAGCGGAAAATTTGAGAAGTTTGGAAATCCGGCAAATACCATCTTTAGCTGGCCCTGGTGGGGTGGGAATGGAGATTTTGCAGTATCCTTCCCCTGGAGCGGGGTGGGAATGGAGATTTTGCAATATCCTTCCCCTGCCATGCCCACCAAGCCATGCCCATCAAGCCATGCCCACAGAACCGGTAGTAAAAAAATTTGGATTTGAAAAATTTGGAAATGAACCAATTATCAAGCATCGGGATTTCAATCATGTGATCACGGGGATTCTGCAATGGTCCTAAGCGTGAAAAATGATCCTATGTCACTTTTTTTTCCAGTGCCGTTGTAACTTCTAACGGTCACTAAATGAACAATTGTAAGTCATGGACTGCCTGTAATTGGGTCAATTTCCCCAACATAAATAAATGCTGAGGGAAACAGCGTCTTTTGCTGTTTTGCTAATGTACCAATTCACAACATTTTCCCGTAATAGAATTATTATTACCTCTCGAAACGGATCTCCACATTTGAAATATTCGTGAAGGTACCAACAAGATCTTTGTTCCCTTTACGCTTTGATTTGACAATTCGGAGTGTGTTGTGGCAGGGATGTAAGAACAGAGGAGACCTGTTCTGCTCCATCCTTGACAAGAGGAAAGTCTGGGAAGAAAAGATTACACAAATATCAATTGCCGGGAAGGCATCAACATAATTTCTTCTGTCATCTTCTGTCTCAAGATTCAGAAGTCTGGAAAGATATAGTTATTAGAGAGGGGGGGAAATATAGAAAGGTTTCATAACGCCTGTTAAAACAGTGCTGCTTGACCGCTTTGCTTGCGGTTCTGTTTATTTAAGAGTTGGCTGTCTGTCAAAAATTGATTTACAACTCATTCATGGCCTGTTGTGGTCAAAAAGAACAGAACAAACTCTCAACACTTCCGGGATTTGATTGATGGCGGGACTGTTTACATTACGGTGTAACGTGCAGATTGGCTTTTAGTTAGCCATTAGATTTGGCTCTTTCCAAAGGTTTTGATCAGTCATCAATCAATCAATCAATCAATCAATCAGAATAGAGCTAGAATGGACTTTGGAGGTCTTCTAGTCCAACCCATTGCTCAAGCAGGAGACCCTATACCCGTGATCGCGAACCTGCTGCACGCGTGCCACAGGTGGCACGCGTAGCCATATCGGTGGGCACACCAGCTCAGCTCCTAGAGTGGCTCTGGAGGCTGGGGACAGCAAAAAACGTCACTTCCTGTCCAACCGGAAATTGGGAAACGGGCCATTTCGGGCCTCCAGAGGGCCTCCGAGGGGGTGGGGAAGGCTGTTTTCCCCCTCCCCAGATGCATAGAGAGGATCTGGAGCCAGGTGAGAAAGAAAAATGGGCCTACCAGGCCATCGCTTGCCAGGAGCTCGGGGGAGGGGTAGTCACGTGCGCAAACGCAGGTTGGGATGCATAGAATTATGGGTGTGGGCACACATGTGCATGAACCTCCCTTGCCCCCCCTCCTGGCACACGATGGCAAAAAGGTTAGCCATCACTGTCCTATACCGTTTCTGACAAGTGAGTGCCCTGTCTCTTCTTAAAAGCCTCCAGTGATGAAGCACCCACAACTTCTGAAGCCAAGCTGTTCCTCTGGTTAATTGTCCTCACTGTTAGGAAGTTTCTCCTTAATTGCAGGTTGCTTCTCTCCTTGATTAGTTTCCATCCATTGTTTCTTGTCCTGCCTTCTGGTGCTTTGGAAAATAAATTGACCCCCTCCTCTTTGGGGCAGGCTCTCAAATGCTGGAATACTGCTATCAAGACACCCCTAGTCCTTCTTTTCTCTAGACTGGCCAAACCCAGTTCCTGCAACCGTTTTTCATATGTTTTTGTCTCCAGGCCTTTAATCATCTTAGTTGCTCTTCTCTGCACTTTTTCCAAAGTCTTAACATCTTTTTTTGTAACCAAAACTGGATGCAGTATTCTAGGTGTACAGTATTGCAGTCTTAGGGCTACGTCAAAATATATTTTAAAAAGGACACTGAATGAGAAAAGGAAAACTTCTTTGGGAATGAATTTTTTTCTTACAGAATGCAAAAAAGTTTGCTTTCCAGATTTCTTTAAAAAAAAAAACCAGGCTAAAATAGAAATAAGATTGGATGGATCAAGGCAGTGGTGAAATCCATTTTTAAAAACTACCGGTTTTGTGGGCATGGCTAGGTGGGCATGGCTTGGTGGGCATGGCAGGGGAAGGATACTGCAAAATCTCCATTTCCACCCCACTCCAGGGGAAGGATACTGCAAAATCCTCATTCCCATCCCACTCCAGGGGAAGGATACTGCAAAATCTCCATTCCCATCCCACTCCAGGGAAGG
>WNWU01000066.1:551093-570132 GCA_012654045.1 Ptyas mucosa | reverse complement strand
CAGGGCTTGTATGTGTATTTATGGGAAACTGGGGAAACTGCACAGCAGCCAAAAACAGATGCACATTCCACACTTATCTCCCTCAAGGCTGTATCCCAGGGATACCTACAGCAATCAAAGGGGAGTGACCTCTACAATCCTTGAAATTTCTCTGTTGGCAAATGTGATTTATTTATTTATTTATTTATTTATTTATTTATTTATTTATTTGTCAAGCATATATAAGATAACAGGTAAAAATATAAACATAATTTGAATACATGAAAAGAGTAAGAGTAAAAGGGAATATTAGGACAGGGAAACAGGGTCACAGTTGGAGCATAAATTACGTAGGGTCAGAGCTGGCTTCACTTGGGAACATGCCAACATGAAGCTCCTAATAAGTAACTGGATTTCTTTTGAAGCTTGGCTCAAGACTCATGGTTTAATTAGGGCATCTGTCAGAATCCTATTATTTTCCAAGCATCTCTATTCATATCTGAGACATTCCTACAAATAGTTGCTACCAGAGCTCCAGGCTTTTGCTTTGTAGCAAGCCAGCTGTTTGATTTTTTTTTAAATGTACTAAAACCAAATCAAATAGGGTAAGGCCTTTGTCAGATACCAAGGGAGAGGTTTGCAAGAATAGTGGCATTAATATGCCTCTGTTTGAATCACGGTGATTCCAGCTTTTCATTCTTCTATTCCTCCAGCCCTTAATTTAATTTCAGGGAAGGGCAGAAACAGAGCTTATTATCTGAAACATTGACAATCAATCAATCAATCAATCAAATTAGAGATGGAAGGGACCTTGGAGGTCTTCTAGTCCAACCGTCTGCTCAAGCATAACACCCACTTCTCATCAAATATTTAAAACCGCTGTCAGTATGCCTTGTTACACTGGAAACCTTCAGTCTCAAGAGACTAGGGTATCGTGCTCTGGAAAGAGGTCCTAAAACAGCATCTAGTGTGACTAAAAAGACCAATTCAAGAGTGGCAATCCCTTCCACACTGAGGGCAGATACATTCTGTCCCCTGCCCAGCCCCCAGATTTCACTGGTTCTGGGACTGCTTCTTTGCCTCAGCCTGCCGAACAAGTGTCTCTTCGAATTGGAGAAGGCCATGCTGCATCTTTAGCCTCCAAGCTGAATGATCGGAGGTCAAGGTTTCCCAGTTCTTAATGTCCACTCCCAGGGCCTTTAGGTCCCTCTTGCAGTTATCCTTATATCGCAGCTGTGGTCTCCCTCTAAGGTGCTTTCCCTGCACTAATTCTCCATACAGGAGATCTTTCGAAATCCGACCATCAGCCATTCTCATGACATGCCCCAGCCAGCGTAGACATCGCTGTTTCAACAGTGTGTTACATGCTAGAAATTCCAGCACATTCCAAGACTGCGCTATTTGGAACTTTGTCCTGCCAGGTGATGCCAAGAATTCGTCGGAGACAGCGCATAGGAAAGGTGTTCAATCTTCTCTCCTGCCATGCATAGAGAGTCCAAGACTCACTGCAGTACAAGAGTGTGCTCAGGACGCAGGGTCTATAGACCTGGATCTTTGTATGTTCTGTCGGCTTCTTATTAAGCCATACTCTCTTTGTAAGTCTAGAAAATGTGGTGGCCACTTTACCAATACCTTGTTACAAGGCATAAGAATTATAGTAGACAAAGGTTGTCTTTTGTTCCTTCTGTCTTTGTAAATAACATTCTACCTGGCCTTTAGTAATCACATAATCAAATCACTGTCAACTGAACACAGAGGCACAACTGGTTCTTTGGAAAACACAGAGACACAGTGAATAACAGAATAAGAAAGTTGGAAGGGACCTTGGAGGTCTTCTAGTCCAACCTCCTGCTCAAGCAGGAAACCCGACAACATTTCAGACAAACGGTTGTCCAATATCTTCTTACAAATTTCCAGTGTTGGAGCACTCACAACTTCTGGAGGCAAGTTGTTCCACTGATTAATTGTTCTCACTGTCAGGAAGTTTCTCCTTAGTTCTAAGTTGCTTCTCTCCTTGATTAATTTCCACCCGTTGCTTCTTGTCCTGCCTTCAAATGCTTTGGAGAACAGGTTGACCCTCTCTTTTTTGTGGCAGCCCCTGAGATATTGGAAGACTGCTATCATGTCACCCCTCATCCTTCCTTTCTCTAGACTAGCCAAACCAAATCCTGCAACTTTTTTTCAGATGTTTTAATCTCCAGTTCCCTAATCATCTTTGTTGTTCTTCTCTGCATTCTTTCTATTTAAAAATTAATTTTAAATATTTTAAGTAGAATTTAAAATGACAGCGAAACTTTATTGGTGTACAATAGAGATTTGCTGTTTTCCACCTGCGTGCATACACTCATCCACACTTACCCACGTCCTTCTCAACTAGACTGTCAGGCACTAGCCATAGGGATGGAAACCCCAAAATCTTGTTCCAAAGATGACTCCAAGAGTGGATGGGTTTCAGAACCCCTTTTATCCATTCCCCATCAGTCAACTAGAACCTGAAGTAGCTTCTTGGATGAGAAGTGAAATGCCTTCAAAGAAAACACCAAGAAAGTCCAGTAGCTTTTTGGAAAAAACACATTTTAGACAACCATGACTTGTTGATTTAAAGTCTGGTACTTATTGGTGGGACCTGGGGAAAGGTTTCCCATGTTCTTAGACACAACTTCTTTTGTCTACTTCAGGTGACATATTGCCTTTGTTTCCTGAGTAGGGTAGGGTAGGGCAGGGCAGGGCAGGGTAGGGTAGGGTAGGGTAGGGTAGGGTAGGGTAAAGTAGAATAGAATAGAATAGAATAGAATAGAATAGAATAGAATAGAATAGAATAGAATAGAATAGAATAGAATAGAATAGAATAGAATTTTTTATTGGCCAAGTCTGATTGGACACACAAGGAATTTGTCATGGTGCATATGCTCTCAGTGTACATAAAAGAAAAGACACATTCATCAGGAATCATAAGGGACAACGCTTAATGATAGTCACAGAGTACAAATAAGCAATCAGGAAACAATCAATATCAATATAAATCGTAAGGATACAAGCAACAAAGTTACAGTCATGCAGTCATAAGTGGAAGGAGATGGGTGATGGGAACAATGAGAAGATTAATAGTAGTGCCATAAGTGATAAACCATGATCAGTCATCATAAAAACACATTCATCATAAATCATAAGATGCAACACTTAGTGATAGGATCAACATAAACCGTACTAGAAACTAAATAAAACAATAAAAACCGTGAAGATACAAGCAACAAAGTTATAGTTGTAAGTAGAAAAAGAGGTAGGTAATAGGAAAGGCGAGAAAAATTATATTAATACAGTCTTACTAAATAGTTCAACAGTGTTTTGGGAACTGGTTGTTTAGCAGAGTGATGGCATGGGGGGAAAACCTGTCCTTGTGTCAGAACTTGGTTCCTTTTTAATCTATCTCCTGAAGGGATCTTTTAGATAAGATTTCCAGCTTTTTGTAAACCCTGTTTATGTTCCTGCTTCATCTTTAGGTACGGTAGTTTCAACCTAATCTCACAAGGCGAGAAATGAATATTACACACACAAAAAATGGTTCAATTCCAGCATGAGATGAGGTTAATAGAAAAATGCTCACAATTTTAAACATTGTTAAGGGGGAGAGAAGTGAATCAGAGGGACTCTAGACCTCATAAAACCTTACGAATTGCCAACTTAATGGCTGTTATACTTCAGCATAAGGGAGAGCAAGGCTTCCCACCCTGAAGGAAGCAATTTAAGTAAATGACACAAATAAAAATGTTCCCAATGAGTTATGGGCCTCTGGATTCCAAAACTCCTGGATGATGGTTTGTTTGAAATGATCCATTCAGAACATGTCAGAATACTAGAAAAGTGAAGGAGTTGGCAGGACATTTCTCTGAAGAAAACAGAGACGCTGCTGACTGTGGTTATTAGTCCAACGTGACTTTCCAGATTGTATTCAGATCTGAAACCTCCTTAGAGGAGCATTTTAGGAAGCAATAGAGAAAATACAAGAACAAAAATATAGGAGTTAATAATAATGCAACATTCTTTGCTAACGTCAAGAGAGAAATGAAGTAGAATTCGGATAGGGTGAGATGGAAAAGAAAAGCCTCATTCAAACACCAGTGCAGGGGGAAGAGAGAAAACCCTCTTGCTCTCTATATTTTTTTGTTCTAGGAAGATTTCTAAAGATATTGATGAGGTCCTTTACCTGGCGAAGATCAACTTGCATCCCACGAGAAGAAAATGTTTATTGTGCAGAAGAACTGGATATTGTCCATAATCACACACAACGGGGTTCCCTCTGGACTCTTTGACCAAATATTAGTGCTGGATAAATAAATATAATGATAGCTCAGAAGGAACAGAGGACTTTTCATAACCAAAGACTGCTGGGTATATATGGTAGCCAATATTATTATCGTGATCAGTGGTGGGATTCAGCCAGTTCGGGCCGATTCAGTCCGATTCGGGTGAACCGTTAGTCAAATTGCTGGCTGGCCTCGCCCCTCCCCTTCCAGGAGTCCCCACGCACCCCATTTTGGCCCCCAAGTAAGTGCAGGGAGGCCTTTTAGGCCCAAAATGGGGCATGGGAGGGGGTGGACTGTCCCCCCGTGGTCCATTTTTGCTCCCAGGGAGGTGCAGGAGGCCAAGTGCTGCCTGTCACACCCCTTGGACACGCCCACTATGGCCACACCTACCCAGCCGGTCATTAGGGCAGAGAACTGGTTGTTAAATTATTTGAATCCCACCACTGATTCAAGATGGCTGGGTTTTGGGTTGTTTTGGGGTGTGGGATTTGAGGGAGGAATTCCATGAGTGCTTCAGGCATCAATTTTGTCCCTTAAACCAGGGGTTCCCAACCTGTGGGCCGTGCCATGATGGATTTGCAACTGGGTTGTGGAAATGGCCAGCGAGGAGTGAGCAGAAGGTGCACGCCGCTCGCGCAAATGGAGCTCCGTACACAAGTGCTTGCCGGCTGCTCACATGGAACCATCCCCTCTCCTGCCCTGTTAGTCCGCAAATCTGGAAGCATTGCGGAAGTCTGCCTTAAACTCTTCCATAAACGGTTGAAAAATCTGCTTAATGGGGAGGGGGGCATTTGAAGAGATTTAAAGAGGTGAAATAGATACTGTAAGATAACTTTGAGGTATCCCGCTTGGCCTCTCAGGTATGCCCAACTTCACCCTCCCCAATAAAGTATATAGGAACTTTTTTTTTTGCACCTATAGCTCAGGCTTGAAATGAGGTGCCCTCTAAACTTGGTTGTTTTCCTGCAGACGTTTCATTATCCTACTAGGTAACATCATCAGTGCTAGAAGGGATTGGGGTGTGTGGTGGGCAGGAGGAGGATGATTGTGGGGTCCTTGGTGCTCTCTGAACTTGGTTGTTTTCTAGTAGATGTTTCATTAACCTACTAGATAACATCATCAGTACTAGAAGGGAGTGGGGTGTGGAGGAGGGAGGAGGAGGGAGAGGACTGTGGAGTCTTTGGTACTCTCTGATTTGGTTATTTGCTTGGAAACTTTTTATTCTAACCAATCATAAAATTTTTCCCATGTCTTGAAATTCATCGACTCTTCTTTATCTTTTATTCTCAATGTTAATCTATTCATTTCTGCACATTCTAAAATTTTCTTTATAATTTCTCCTCCCGGCGGGATTTTATCTACTTTCCAATTTTGTGCAAATACAATTCTAGCCGCTGTTAATTTATGAATGATCAAATATGTATCTTCTTTACTGTAATTCTCTGGTAAAATTCCCAGTAAGGGACTTTTTATTAAGCAACTAAGAAACATCAGTGCTCAAAAGGGAGTGGGGCTTGTGGAGGAGAAGAGGAGGAGGTGGTGGAGAAGGACTGTGGAGTGATTGGTACTCTCTGACTTGGTTATTTGCTTGGAAACTTTTTGTTAACCAATTAGGTAAGAAAGTGGTATTCAGCTGGTTCGGACTGGTTCAGACGAACTGGTAGCGGAAATCATGGGTGGACCAGCCCACCCGCTCCGGCTCTATGCTGTCCCATTTAGGCACGTTTTTGAGGCTGGGCACATGCGTGTGTAGCGCATGCATGGACGGCACATGCATGAGCAAAGCACATCCTCTCACATTTTCAGTGCTGGGTGAACCGGTAGATAAATTATGTGAATCCTACCTCTGGTTAACATCATCAGTGCAAGTGATAATCATTGATGACCAGCACTGATGAATTGACTTGGTCTCATGATGAAACATCTGCAAATAAACAAGTAAGCTGAGCAAACACCAAGGACTCCGGATTGGTAGTTTTATCCAGATCCCTGTGGCTGTTCCACTTTTATAGATAGATTGGTTAAATCAGGGGTGAAATCCAGGAGGTTCTGACAGGTTCTGACGAACTGGTAGCGGAAATTTTGAGTAGTTTGGAGAACCGGCAAATACCACCTCTGGCTGGCCCCAGGCTGGGGTGGGAATGGAGATTTTGCAATATCCTTCCCCCAGGAGTGGGGAGGGAATGGGGATTTTGCAGTATCCTTCCCCTGCCACGTCCACCAAGCCAAGCCAAGCCACGCCCACAGAACTGGTAGAAAAAAATTTGGATTTCACCACTGAGTTAAATATAGTATGCTGCCCAGGCAACCTTATAAGATGATGATGATGGTGATGACGATGATGACGATAACAACGATGATGACAAAATGTATTTGTTTTAATCTTCTTGGCTTCTGTTGCAATGTTAGAAGAAGAACTTATACAAGAACTGCGAAGGAGTTCTTGAGAAGTCATTTCAGCTTTCCTTGAATGTTAACATTTGAGGATGGTCTCTTTATTTTGCGCTTCAAATACAGGAGAAATGGGCAACCCTGGATGTTTGCAAACCTTCTGTTCCTTAGTAAAATCAATATATCTCATTGTGCCCAGAGCATGCTGAAATAGTGGCTTGGAACATGGGTCACTTTCCTACAAACGTGACTCCCCCCCCCCCTAATAATAGTTTAATAATGTATGAGTAAGAGATGAGTAAAGAGTGACTAAGGAGACAAATCGGGAAAGGAATGAATGAAAAACAGATGTCCTATTTCATTTACATTTCTTGCTTGATATTGACCAGTCAAGAGAAGGTAATAGGGTATAATAGGAATCATTTTCTTTCTTTTGAGAATCACATTATTCTGGGGGTAATCTTTGGGGTCAGCATGCCACAGCTCCAGCTCCAGCTGCTCCTTTCTCTATTTATTGGCCTGTAGTGGTATGTGTGAATGACCTTGGGAGGCAGGAGGAAGAACTGCAGACTAGGCAATAGTCAGATAAGAAACTGCTGAGCCCACAGAAGGAATAGGGAAATGGTAAACATATCAGAAGGAATCCTCCCTAGTTTCTTAGTCTGTAAAGTCCTTCAGATTTGTAAGATTCTGTTAAAGCAACTTCTGTTAAAATCTTTGATTTACAACCACAGTTGAGCTCAGAATTCCTGTAGCTAAGCGAGACATTTGTTGAGTGAACTGTTGTCGTAATTTACAACCTTTCTTGCCACAGCTGTTAAGTAAATGACTGTGATTGTTAAGTGAGTAACATGGTTGTTAAGTGAATCTGACTTTCCTCATTGACTTTGCTTGTCAGAAGGTTGCAAAAGGGGATCATGTGTTGTGGCCCGCCAGCGGCCTGGGTGGATTGTTGCTGATCCTGATGATGAGGAGGCTGGTGTAGTGCTGCGCCAGCAGCCTGTGCAGCTGGCGCTCAATTCGGACAGTGAGGAGGCTGGAGAAGGTGTGGTGCCAGAGGCAGGGATTCAGTCAGGGCCTTCAGAACCTCCAGAGGCTCCTTTAAGTGAAGAGGATGAGGATGAGGAGCCTCTTCTCAATGCATGGGTACACAGAGCTGCCAAAAGGCAGGAGTGGTTCCTCAGGAGAGGTCTCCTTGAGAGTAAGGCTCGGGGCTAATTGGCCACTCCCTTAACCTATTTAAGAAAGAACGCAGCTTGCAACAAGCTGCAGGAAACAACTTTAGTTCGCTAATCATCATGTTTGGATTTCTCTGCAACATTGCTCTGGGCTTTCTGCCAACTCCAGTAAGACTCTGACTATCTTATCTGTGGAATTCTGGCAGGCTGTTAAGAACGTTTATTAACAGTCTGCATTTGCAAAAACTGTGTTATTGAGTAAACTAAGTTTTGTTCAGAGTTTGTGTGTGCTGTGTTCTTTGGGATCCGTAGCTGGGGCAGAACATCACGTGACCCCAGGACACTGCAACCATCATAAATATGAACCGATTGCCAAGCATCCGGATTTTGATTACATGTCCTTGGGGATGCTGCAATGGGCTTAAGTGTGAAAAAACAGTCATAAGTCACTTTTTTTCAGTGCCGTTGTAACTCTGAATGGTCTAGATACTTCAGCTTTCGTAGTCCTCTACTTACTGGCCATGCTAGCTAGGACTGTGTTAGTTGCAACACCAGTGTCAACTCACAAAGTATCCCTGGCCTGCTCTCAAGTTGCCATAGGCCAGAGGGGATGGGAAACCGGCGAAATGGCACAGCAGCCAAAGACAGATGCACATTCCACGCTTATCTCTCTCAAGGCTGTATCCCAGGGTTACCTACAGCATCCGGAGAGGAGTGACTTCTACAACCCGCAAAATTGCTTGGTTGGCGAATGTGATTGATGACACACCCTGGGGGGAGGGGTGAAACAGGGTCATAATTGGAGTGTAAATTACGTAGGGTCAGAACTGGCTTCACTTGGGAACGTGTCAACATGAAGCTCCTAATAAATAACTGGATTTCTTTTGAAGCTTGACTCGAGAGTCATGATTTAATTAGGGCATCTGTCAGAACCCTGACAGCAAGCCAGCTCTGACTCTACATAATTTACGCTCCAATTATGACCCTGTTCCCCCTACTTAAGTCGGCTTCAGGAAAGAACTGTGAAGGTGTTTTTTCAAGGGGCAACTGGACCTCCCTTTGTTTTTCCTTGAAGATGTTTTGCTTCTCATCCAGAACGGAAGAAGCTTATTGGATGAGAAGAGAAACGTCTTCAAGGAAAAACAACCACTGAGAATCTCTATAGTCAATCTCTATATTTCAGGAAGCAGAGAGCTGAAAAAAAGTGAAAAAGAGCAAGGCATTTTAACGAATCTTCGCATCTAGACTTTTGACTGATTGAAGAGCCATCAATTCAATTATTATCTAAATTGCTGGCTGATATTTTTCCCCCCTTTCCCTGGATAACAAGATGTGATTAGGAACGATCTGAAGGTCGCTTGAGGTAAAGGGAGAGAGAATCTATAAAACTGAAGCATTATTGTTGAGCAACACACAGCAAGGGTTCGGTGATAGGGGGGTTTTTTTTTGGTTTTCTTTCAGAGATTTCTTTCTCTTTCCTATTCGGTAAGTCAACCTCAACTAATGCAATCAAGCAATTGATGACTCTACCCATTCTGTTTTACATAGAGTCCAATTTTCCCACTTCTCTGCTTTTAAAACATTTCCCGCAGGCCTGAAGGACTTTTACAGCAACGTAGATGAAAACGACAGTGGATCCAAACCAGTTTTTCTGAATGTTGCTGCTTGCCAAGGCAGCTGTTGAAACTTCTTTATGAACACTTAGAGTAGCTTTGGTTACTGCTGGCTGTCAGACTGCGTTCCTTTCTTGGTTGGAATTAGGGTAGAACATAGAACATCATCCCAGTTGGAAGGGACCTTGGAAATCTTCTAGCCCAACCACCTGCTCAAGCAGGAGACCAGTGTCGTGGTCCGCCAGCAGCCTGCGGAGCTGGCAGTGGAGTCAGACAGTGAGGAGGCTGGGGAGGAACATGGTCCAGGAACATACCCGTGATGGTGAACCTATGGCACGCGTGCCTCAGGTGGCACACAGAGCCATCTCTGCGGGCACGCAAGCTGTCGCCCCAGCTCAGGTCCACCTCGCATGCACATGTGCCTCCTCTTGGCCAACTGGTTTTTGGGTCTCTGCCACACATGCATGGGGGGTGGGGTGCATGCGGGTTATGCATGTGCATGTGCAGGGCGGCCAGGGGGTCGCACACGCATGCGCTGGGTCACAAGCGCATGCACGTAGAGGGGCAGCAGGGATTTGGGGGTCACACATGCATGTGTGTGGGGGAAGGGGGAACACGGGAGGGGTCACACACACATGCATAGGGTGGGGCACACGTGGGGGTCGCATGTGCATGTGCGGAGTGATAGGTAGGGTGTGTTCCTTGATTGGGGTCCTGCAAAGGGTGTCCGCAACGTACTTGGCCTGCCAGGGAGCTGCAATGTCATCACTGAAGAACGCCATGTAAGGGGTGGGGTGGTTTGTAGGGGCGGGGCCCGGGGGGGTGGAGCCGTGGGGCTGGAGCGGACGCTATATAGAGGATGAAGGGATTAACCATGTTAGTACTGACTTTGCTTGTTTCCTATTTGTCACTCCGTGCCAGTTGTTACGGCTTCTTGGATAAAGGTTTTCAGTTAACCATCTTTGGCTCTGTCTGAATTCTTTGCCGAACGTCAGAACGTGACATATTGTTTACTTCTTGACGGTTGGTCTTATGTAAATCTTGGAGTTAATTTATGCCCATCCGGGGGGGGGGGGGGGGGGGGGGGAGGCTGATTGCTTGCAGGGAGGTGTGTCGGTTTTGTGTGTAGTAAAGGCAGCGTGTAGTAAGTGGATGAGATGTGCAGAGATGGTAAAATGCAGGACAGGCATTGAGTTTTCCAGAGTTAGCTGTGCAGTTCGGGGGGAAATTTTTGTGGCTATTTATGGCAGAGCGTACAAGAAGAAGACTATTCCGGCTTGACGTCAGACTCCGACATTCGATTGCAGAAGAGGCTGGAATTCACCGCTGCTCTTCAGTCCAGTCTTGGTCTCTTGCCCGGCCCTCGCTCGGTCCCTTGGGCAATGGCCATGCCTGACATACCCGCTTGATTCAAAGGATGGAGAACCGTTTCCCGAAACTTTGATTTTCTTTTTATTTAGATTCAACCTTGCCAAACGAGATCACCCTGTACAGGTCAGGAGAGAATTCCTTTCCTGGCATTTACGGTAATAATGACAGGCTGGTTGTCAGAGGAGCTAAATTATGACTGAAGAGAGGCTGGCTTTCGGAAGGCGTTGTTGACAGAGGTCAAGATGACAGCCTGCGCTCCCATGTTTGAATGTTGAGAGAGGAACTCGGCTGTTTTGCAAGGCTGAATTCTCTCCTCAAGCACATTGATCCTTAGCAAACAGGTTCCTCCTCCTCCTCTTCTATTTCCTTCCTCCCTCTCTTCACTGTCTCCTCCTCTTCTCCTCCCATCCTCCTTCTCCTCCTTCTTCCTTCTTCTCTTTTTCCTCTTTTTCCTCCCACTCTCCTTCTCCTTTCCCCTCCTCCTTGTCCTTCCCTGCTTCCTCCTTCTACCTCTTCCTCCATCCTTTCTTTCTCCTCCTTCCTCTTCTTCCTTCCATCCCATTCCTCCTCTCCTCCCCCTTCCCTCCTCCTTCCCTTCCCTTCCCTTCCCTTCCCTTCCCCTCCCCTTCTCATCTCTCCTCCTTCTCCCCTCCCCCTCCTGTCCCCCCTCCTCCTCCTCCCCTTTCTCCTCCCCTTTCTCCTCCTCCTTTTTCTCCTCCCCTTTCTCCTCCTTCTTCTTCTCTTCCTTCCCTTTCTCCTCCTCCTCCTCCTCCCCCTCCCCCTCCTCCTCCTCACTATTTAAATCCTTGATTAAGGCTCTTTCCTAGATTTATGACATAATGGACATTCGGAAGACATTTCCCCCAGTATAAAAAATCGATACGTTACCTGCTTGTCATGTCTCATTAATGACCAGAAATTGTCTGGCCACCTCCTCTGAAGCTTCTTGGATAATATCATTGTGCAGGGTGGGTGGGTATGCACACCCACCCACACCCTTTGTACTTACAACCAGCCTAGCTACTCCAGATTCCCCTTCCTTTGGAAGAGGACACTTGGCGTAGTCATTTCTTACTGACCTGGAAGGATTGCATGCATACCCACCTAAAGATTCATAAGCTCCCTTCCCAGTGTTGCTAAAGATGCGACATTAGAACACAATCTGTCTAATGGGATGGATTAATGGCCTTGGGGAAGAAGGAGAGATGCCACCTAGGAGGGACAGGAGCCCACAATCACTTAACAGTCACAAAAACAAAAACGAGAGAGGACCCTCCTTAATGGATCACACGCTTAAAAGTGGCAGACAAGAAGTCTGTACTTGCAGACTTGAGAGATCGATGTCATCCCCCCCCCCCACCAGGTAAACCAGACAAGAAACAAGGACTAAATCAAGTCATTCTACTTCATGAGAAGACTACCGTAATGCAACCGTGCAAGCCCCAAACTACCGGGTAGATTTACAATCATTCATTTAGTGACTCTTCAAAGTTAAGGTAAAGGTAAAGGGTTCCCCTCGCAGATATGTGCTAGTCGTTCCTGACTCTAGGGGGCGGTGCTCATCTCCGTTTCAAAGCCGAAGAGCCAGCGCTGTCTGAAGATGTCTCCGTAGTCATGTGGCCGGCATGACTAAACACCAAAGGCGCACGCAACGCTGTTCCCTTCCCACCAAAGGTGGTCCCTATTTTTCTACTTGCATTTTTTACGTGCTTTCAAACTGCTAGGTTGGCAGAAGCTGGGACAAGTCATGGAAGCTCACCCTGTTATGCGGCACTAGGGATTCGAACTGCTGAACTGCCGACCTTTCGATCGACAAGCTCAGTGTCTTAGCCACTGAGTCACCACGTCTTCAAAGTTACAGCAGCACTAAAAAAAAAAAGAGGGACGTCTCACACTTATGATTGTTGCAGCATTCCTGTGGTCATGAGATCCAAATTCAGATGCTTTGCAGTGGGTTCTTATATATGGAAGGCAAGGGTCATGTGATCAGCTTTTGGGACCTTCCAACAAGCAAAGTCAACGGAGAAGCCAGATTCGCTGGACAACTGTGTTATTAATGTTATAATTGCAATGATTTACTTAACAACTGTGGGAAGAAAGGTGGTGAAATGTGAGGGAAACTCACATAACAACTGTCCTGCTGAGCAATAGGAATTTTGGGCTCAATTGTAGTCGTAACTTGAGGACTTGGACACTGGGCCTTATTTAACAAAATGAAATTCGATGTAGAGAAAAGTTAGGTTTTACCCTTAGGCAGTGGTGAAATCCATTTTTTTTTACTACCGGTTCTGTGGGCATGGCTTGGTGGGCATGGTGTGGCTTGGAGGGCGTGGCTTGGTGGGCATGGCAGGGGAAGGATACTGCAAAATCTCCATTCCCACCTCACTCTAGGGGAAGGATATTGCAAAATCTCCATTCCCACCCCGCAGTCAGAAGTCACTTTTTTCAGTGCTGTTGTAACTTTGAACTGTCACTAAACAAGCGGTCATAAATCGAGGACCACCTGTGTGTTATTTGTGATGAGTCAAGGAAAAAAGCATTCCTTCCAACCAATTCTAAACCGTGCATGTTTGCAGGTATATTTGTTCTATCACAATACCCTGTTTCCCACAAAATAAGACATCCCCCAATAATAAGCCCAATGAGGCTTATTATTGCATGGCAATGAGGCCAAGGGCTTATCTCAGGGTTCAAAAAATATAAGACAGGGTCTTATTTTCGGCGAAACACGGTAGCTTCCTGGGTAATAAGAAACTTTTTATTCAAAGCAGATGAGAAATAAAGGAAATTTGGGATCTCTTTTTCTTCCTCTCTTCTCCAGCTGCTACTTTTTGCTTTTGTGTTCCAGATAGTGCTAATCATAATCATAATAATGGCTATTAAGGCAGGTGTTTTGAACTTCCTTGCTGTTTTCAAATGAGGCGACAGCCTTTGCTTTAAAAGCAATAATGGAAGAAAATCTGGGAATTTTACCAGGATTCTATAATTGAGTTCGAACAGCCACATTTAGGGCACAAAAGAGAATGCTATTTCTGCTCCTTTCCTCAATAATCAGAATTTATTGATAGAATAATGAGGTTCTGTGTCATAATGAGATGTAATCATATTGGATTTGTGCCTAAGTCATTGATTTCTAGGGCTCCTGAACTGTGCACTGCAAAATCTAGACAACCGCTAGTTAGAGTTACTGTACTCTCTGAAGAAGAATTTGGGGTCCTAATTCAAGCTGGGGTTGCCAAGTATAAATCAGAATGAAATCCAGTCATGTTGTCAGGAAAGGAGATTTATTTATTTCCAAAAGCAAAGAGTTTTGCCTGTCGGGGTAACTTCAGAGAAAATGAGGTACAGAGAGGTGGTTTTAATGAATAGAATAGAAGAACAGTATTGGAAGGGACCTTGGAGGTCTTCTAGTCCAACCCCCTGCTCAGGCAGGAAACTCTATACCATTTCAGAAAAATGGTTGTCCAATCTCTTCTTAAAAACTTCCAGTGTTGGAGAATTCACAACTTCTGGAGGCAAGTTGTTCCACTGATTAATTGTTCTCACTGTCAGGAAATTTCTCCTTAGTTCTAAGTTGCTTCTCTCCTTGATTACTTTCCATCTGTTGCTTCTTGTCCTACCCTCAGGTGTTTTGGAGAATAGCTTGATTCCCTCTTCTTTGTGGCAACCCCTGAGATATCAGAACACTGCTATCTTGTCAATAATAAGTAATCCTAATAATCATAATCATAATAAGTAATCCTAGTAAGACCACACCTAGAGTACTGCATCCAGTTTTGGTCACCGCACTATAAAAAAAGATGTTGAGACTCTAGGACGAGTACAGAGAAGAGCAACCAGGATGATTAGGGGATTGGAGACTAAAACATATGACGAACTGTTGCCGGAACTGGGTATGTCTAGTTTAGTGAAGAGAAGGACCGGGGGGGGGGGGGGGGGGAGACACAGGATCGCAGTGTTCCAATAGTAGAGAGGCTGCCACAGAGAGGAGGGGATCAAGCTGTTTTCCAAAGCACCTGAAGGCCAGACAAGGAATAATGGATGGAAATTGACCAAGGAGAGATTCAACCTAGAAATGAAGAGGAACTTTCTGACAGTGAGAACAATCAACCAATGGAACAGAAGTTGCCTTCAGAAGTTGTGGGAGCTTCATCACTTGAGACTTTCAAGAAAAGATTGGACTGCCATTTGTCAGAAATGCTATAGACTCTCCTGCTTTAGTGGGGGGTTGGACTAGATGACCTACAAGGTCCCTTCCTACTCTGTTAATCTGTTAATGTCACCCCCTAGATAATCCACTTTCTTCTAGGTGCTTTATGACTTAAAGTAGCTGGCAACGACAGCTTTCGAAAACTGACTTCTGCATGCCAACTACGTGCTGTGCTTTTGGGCTACAACCCTTTGGAACGGGAGGTATACTACAGCCGAGGTTCAGGATATTTCTCCAAGAAGTGAGCAGTCTTGAGATCCCACATCAAATTCAAATGCTTGTCGTGTGGGAGGCTGGTTGTTTGGGTGCTCCCAAGATTGATGCTATTTATAAGACTCTCTGTGTGAATTTTGGTTAACGATGGAGAGTGCTTTTTCCAGAGATGTTGCTATGTTATGCTAGGAGGGTGGCGATGTAAGGCAGTAATGAATGACAGCATTTTTCATACATTTTACAATAGAGTTTAGGGAAGGGGGGCAATGGTGGGATTCAGCCGGTTTGGGCTGGTTAAATTTAACAGGTAGTTAAATAGCTGGTTAGCTCCTCCTCTCCTCTCCCCACCCCTCCCCTCCCAGGAGTCCTCACGCACCGAATTTGGGCTCCCAGGTAAATGCAGAGAGGCCTACTAGGCCCAAAATGGAGTGCGAGGATGGTGGTGGTGCAGTTCGGTGAGCACACGCTTTGTGCACGCACGCATCTAAGGCAGTGGTGAAATCCAATTTTTTTTACTACCAGTTCAGTGGGCGTGGCGTGGTAGGCACGGCGTGGCTTGGTGGGCGTGGCTTGGCTTGGCGGGCATGGCAGGGGAAGGATACTGCAAAATCTCCATTCTCACCTCACCCCAGGGGAAGTATATTGCAAAATCTCCATTCCCTCCCCACTCCAGGGGAAGGATATTGCAAAATCTCCATTCCCACCCCACTCCGGGGGCCAGGTAGAGGTGGTATTTGCCGGTTCTCTGAACTACTCAAAATTTCCGCTACCGGTTCTCCAGAACCTGTCAGAACCTGCTGGATTTTACCCCTGATCTAAGGTACTGCACAGTGTGCAGCGCTGAAAATGGAACATTTAGAAGCTCAGTTGCTTATCTTCCAAGTCAGCAACGGTAAATAGAATAGTGAGGGGGTGGGGAAATGTGTGCCGCGCGATTGAGATGAGCTACAAAGCAGGAAATAAAAGACAGGATAGAGCGAGGGCGGGTGGGCAGGGCCAACTGATCGTCGGAACTACCGGTTCCAAACTGGTCCGAACCAGCTGAATACCACCTCTGACAGACTACCTGTACATCGTCCTTCTCCAAAACCTTCTTCAAAGTCTCTCTAATTGCACATGTCATTTGTCTTTATTTTATCTAGCTGGCCTTTGGTTTACCTAGGCTACCACAGCTCAACCAGTTTTGCATATCTTCTCTCCCCCTCCAGTTATCTTGGTTAAAACCAATTTGATTTTCAGTTCAAAGGAAGTACACTGGATTTTGAAATTGCTTTCTTGCATTCCAGCTTTTGAATATCCTCGAGACAGAGTTTAAGTAGGAAAGGGGGTTCAACTCCTTTCGAGAGAATACGTTCTCTTGATGGTTGGATTAGGGGAAGAATTCCCCTTCCGTATTTGAGATGGGGAAAGAGCAGAGAACGCAGAATGAAATAACAGAACAAATATATTTTCTAGCTTCTATAGCAGGTGTGGCACACTGCAGCTGCTGCCCAAGTGAGCCAGCTGCTCTTCAGCTGTTTCAGTTTTTTAATTTCAATCCGTAGAAGGGACCAGTTCTGGTTTTTTAAGCTTTTAGCTTAAAGCAAGCTTGAGAGAATTGCTTTTGCTCAGATGAAGTTCAAAAACGTAAACTAAAGAAAGCAAACTATGCTTCAAAACTCAGATTGGATCACAGGCAGGCAATAAAATTAAATTTTGGATTTAATCCTACTTGGGATCGGTCGAATTTAAGTCTTATTGATTGCAACAATTCTGTTCTAAGCACGATGAAATCCAGATGAAGTCTCTTTTCTTTTAGACCCATTTTCTCCCCCACCCTTTTTTTCCTTTCCCCATATCTTAATGTAGCAGAAACAACACAGAGTTTCATAAGTTTTTGCAGTTTATCTTTCTTCTATCTATATAAAAAAGGCTGTATGTATGAATGTTCCAGCATAACTCTGGAACGCCTCGAGCAATTTCAACCAAACTTGGTACACAGATGACTTACTATCTGGAAACAAATACTGTGGGGGGTAAGACACCCCTGGGGTGTTTCTGTGTATGTCTGTCTCTGTGTATTCCAGCATAACTGTGAAACGCTTGAGCCTTTAAGGACAGCGAGTGCTGCGTCCTAGAGTGGCAATTGTTTGTGATGTCAGTTCCTTTGCAGCTTCCTCTGAAAAGGCAGCCATGACATTCTCCCTCCAGTGGAGCACTGGGGAATCACCTGATGGATTGGGGCAAAGTGCCAGGATTGTAGACAAAGACTTCAACGTCTGTAAATACCCGGACAACGCCAAGTTATCAGCTATTGTAGACAGGGCGGGAAAGAGGAGCACATGGGAGGGGGGAGGGCAGGGATGATGGGCATGAGAGTAGGGGGAAGAAAGGCCCCTCTCAATGGCTCACTGTCAGACAAAGGCTTCAATGTCTATAAATACCCGGGCAACGCTAGGTAACCAGGTAGTAGTTTATAATTTGCAGTCTATAGTTTTTGCGGTCTATTATTTATAAATGGTCCGTGATGTAGCCCAGAATCATCAGATGTGTGTGTGTGTGTGTGTGTGTGTGTGTGTGTGTGTGGTTTTTTTGCCTTATGTTTATTTTATCACAAGGGTTCATGAGGACTATTCATCAACTTGAGAAGCGTTTCATCCTTAGAGGCTTTCAGGTAAAAGGTGAGGATTTTTGCCTTGGGCAGAATTGGATTAAAAAAAACCCCTCCAAAGTCGTCCTTGGCGCTATAATTCCAAAATTGTATGTTTGGGTAAAACAAACTACTTTAATAAAGGAGAATATTTGTAGCTCAGGGTTGACAGGACGGATCCTTTGGTTCTCTCTGAGCTTGCTTGTTTTCTTTGTTTCGTTACCCAAAGTAGGTAATATCATCAGTGCTATCTAGGACTGAGGATGTTATCTAGTTTGGGTAATGAAACGTTTGCAAGAAAGTAAGTAAGCTGAGAGAGCATCAAGGACTTCTCCCAAACTACTTTTGGCATGCAGATTCTGGATATTAAACCATGTTCCTGATTTACTGATTTCCCTATCACAAATAAGCTTCTCCGTTAGGTTCAATTCTTTCTTTTTTTTTGTATCCAAATTTTAGACTTTGAGGCTCAGTGCAATTAACCAAATCCACTCTATATTTACACAGTGACTTATTTTACAGCACACTTTCAGTGTGAAGCTGTCAAAAGGATGATCGATGGAGACCAATGAAGTCAATATAACCCCCCCAATAAAATTAGCACAGAGAAGCTGCAGCTGAGAACTAATAACTTCAGTTAAGCCATAAAATTCAACAAGTGGTAACATATGGTCAGATTTGGTTATTCGTTTCATATTTTTTTTCCCTGGGTAGTGAGTAGATTGGATGTTAGAAAACATTGAGAAAATTAATAAATGACTTTTGTGTTTGCATCTGGAGGAAATAACATGCCAGATATCTAAAGTGGAAGAGGCTTGATGGTTTTGTCCCACTTAAAAGCGTAATTACAGGTAGTCCTCAACTTATGGATGTAATGGGACCTGCCCATCATGGTCATAAGTCATGACAGTTGTAAAACGTGCCAGTCACATTTTTTGTGTGGCAATCATTAAGTGAATGCCATGGTTGTTAAGGACACCAATGGTTTGCTGTGTGCATGGTTTTGCTGAAAAATAGAACTAAATGCTGCTTTTCAGCAAAACTATTGTAAAATGAGCAGATAGATAGATGGATAAATAGATGAGATAGAAAGATAGAGAGCTAGATAGATGATAGATGATAGATGATAGATGATAGATGATAGATGATAG
>WNWU01000066.1:531238-551083 GCA_012654045.1 Ptyas mucosa | reverse complement strand
AGATGATAGATGATAGATGATAGATGATAGATGATAGATGATAGATGGATGGATGGATGGATGGATGGTTGGATAGATAGATAGATAGATAGATAGATAGATGGCACAGTGGTTAGAATGCAGTACTGCAGGCTACTTCTGCTGTCTGCTGTCTGCCTGCAATTTGGCAGTTCGAATCTCATCAGGCTCAAGGTTGACTCAGCCTTCCATCCTTATATTGGGGGCAATTTGTTGACTCTATAAACCACCTAGAGAGGGCTGTAAAGCAATGTGAAGTGGTATATAAGTCTAAATGCTATAGCTATTGCTATTGCTATTGCTATTGCTATTGCTATTGCTATCGCTATCGCTATCGCTATCGCTATCGCTATCGCTATCGCTATCGCTAGCTAGCTAGCTAGATACATAGATGAGATAGAAATAGATAGATAGACAGACAGACAGACAGACAGACAGACAGATTAGATAGGTAGATAGACAGACAGACAGATGATGATGGATGGATGGATGGATGGATGGATGGATAGATGGATGGATGGATGGATGGAAAAGGCAGTGTGAGTGGTCCTTGGTGCTCTCTGAGCTTGGTTGATTTCTTGCAGATGTTTTATTACTCAACTAGGGAACATCATCAGTGCTAGAAGGAAGTGGGGTTTGCTCTCTCTTTATATTCTCGTGGCTTGCCCTGTCAGGGATGGTGGGAGTCATCTTGGAAGTTCTTTGGTTGGGCTGTTTACTGTTGGCTTCTTTAGCAACTCCTTGATTGGGGTATTGTTTACTTCTTGATTGTTGGTCTGATGTTAATGTTGGTATTCATCTATGCGCATCTGAGTGTTGATTGCTGGTGAAGTGTTTTGGTCTTTTTGTTCCCTTTTTGCCTTAGTGATTATCTCTTTTTACAGAATGTAGATGTTGTTTATGTCTATGTGTCTATAGACGGCCAATTTGTCAGGTTTCCAGGAATTCTCTAGTATCTTTGGACTTGGCTTGGTCTAGGATGTACACATTTGAAACTATGTCTTTGTCTGTCCATATGTTGTAAAATTAAAGCATTTTCATCATGTCTTCTGATGGCTATTTGGTGTTCATGGATACGTTCTGCTAGTCTTCTGCCACTTTGTCTTACGTTGCAATCTTTATATTGTATGTTGTAGATGACTCCTGTATTGTTCAAATAATGGAATATGGACTGCAAATATGGTTCTGTTACTGAGCAGCCAAAGCTTGGTCACATAGCAGAAGGGGAATGGCCATTGCAACATCAAATCTGGGTTATAAGTACACCCCCCAACACACACCGGAACTTTAAGTAATTGCTAACCAAATAGTCATACATTGACCTGTATAATTAGCATGAATAGGCATGACTTTAGGGGGAGAAGGACAAAACTGGTGGCATCAGGAAGGACTTCTGAACAAATGTTCAGATGGTGGTAATAATGTTAAGGAGACCAGCTAAGCGCTGGTGTTGTTGGGTGAACATAAATTGGCATGAGCAGAATTATGATGTGAGCTCTTAGCAAGTGTGATGTAGGAGAAGGGCAGGTGGAGTCAAACAAGTCATCAGCCTAGACTTATGATGTTCTCACAAATAGTCTAAGTCCAGCCCCTTTTGAATGCTGTTGACTCTTATCTAGTGCCATTTTAGTGTTGACCATTAATTGACTAGATATTTATGAATAGGCATGATGAATAAATAATCTTAACCGGAATTTGATGTGCGGTCCCGATTCTTTGTGCCCGACAGTGCAGTGAAGTATATCAACCAACAAAACTGAATTGTCTTAATTTGTCTTTGTGTCAGCCCAACAAAGTAGATTAGATGAGGAAATCAATGTCATATAGGTCAGGATTATTTTTACTATAATAACATTAGTAACAGAATCTGGAAAGTGAATATGCTTCCCCCTCTGTACCATTACCTTTGTGTGAACTACAGAGGGGCTTATCTGAAATACTTTTTTATATTAATTTTTTTTGGTCCAGGCACAACGATTGCCTTGATAGCTGTTGTTTCTTCTGTTCTTTAGTCTTCTCCATTTGGAGAGCAGGGAAATACAAACCACTCTAGAAGCACATGTATAGAGGTAGTCCTCAATTTATAACAGTTAATTTAAAGTTTCAACAGCACTGAGCTTTTTAGAATAGAATAACAGAGTTGGAAGGGACCTTGGAGGTCTTCTAGTCCAACCCCCTGCTTAGGCAGGAAACCCTACACCACTTCAGACAAATGGTTATCCAACATCTTCTTAAAAACTTGTGTTTTTAAGTGTTGGAGCACCCACAGGTTCTGGAGGCAAGTTGTTCCATTGATTAATTGTTCTAACTGTCAGGAAATTTCTCCTCAGTTCTAAGTTGTTTCTCTCCTTGATTAGTTTCCACCCGTTGCTTCTTGTCCTACCCTCAGGTGCTTTGGAGAATAGCTTGACTCCCTCTTCTTTGGGGAAGCCCCTGAGATATTGGAAGACTGCTATCATGTCTCCCCTAGTCCTTCTCTTCATTAGACTAGCCATGCCCAGTTCCTGCAGCCGTTCTTCGTGTGTTTTAGCCTCCAGTCCCCTAATCACCTTTGTTGCTCTTCTCTTCACTCTTTCTAGAGTCTCCACATCTTTTTTACATTGTGGCGACCAAAACTGAATGCAGGATTCCAAGTGTGGCCTTACCAAGGCATTATAAAGTGGTATTAACACGTCACACTTACAACTGTTGCAGCATCCCCAGGGTCACCTGATCAAAATTCAGATGCTTGACTCATATTTATGACGGTTGCAATGTCCTGGGTGTTAGGAAATGAGTATTACCTACCTTGTTGGGTTGGCAATATATAAACCATCAATATAGCTTTAAGACTGCTGTATTGCATCATATTGTGTCCTGATTGGTTAGCTCTATAGTCAATCTGCTTAAGAGGGAGCTAGAAACATAGTTTGTTTCTCTTTGCTGTTCTTGCTCTCTGATGCTACTGTTTGCAAATCCAGAAGAACTGTTTATTGTGAATGACTACGACGACTGGTAAGAAGACTTTGTTATTGGATTATCCCTGGACTGTAATTCTGTTATCTCCTGCTTTATATGTGGATGACCTGGACTGTTTATTGGACTGTGCCTTACTATTTCCTGAAAATAAACACAACTCAGTGTATCTGTGTGATGACTGTGTTTATTCATATCTACCCTCAATCGCTTTCATGTGCACACCCTTGCTATTCAAGGGTTACTCTGCGAATTCCTTAACACTGGAGCCATGTGATCTGACAAGCAAAGTCAACGGGGAAACCAGACTCACTTAACAACCGTGTCGTTAGCTTGCAGGGATTCACTTAACAAGAAAGGGGCAAGAAAGGTCCTACAGTGGGGTAAAACTCACTTAACCATTGTTTCACTTAACAAGAGAATTTTTGGGCTCAGTTTTGGTCATAAGCTGAGCGCTACCTGTATTGCATATTCATAGTGAAAAATTAAGTCGGATCCTTTGCCAAAAGTCAGACACAGGTTGCTGCAGCTTACCGCAGGAAAAGAAGAAGAAGAACCAAAATAGTAACAGATCTGATTAATGATCTTTAAAACCTCATTTACTGACCAGTTAATTAAGCAAGGAACGTGGGACGCTGCTGCTGCTAATAATGCCACTTAATTATGAGAATAATCAGTACTATGAATTGTGGCCAACACTTGCACATTCACTGATTAAGGAGCCAAATTTTAAAGGATTGCCTAGGGTGGGTGGTAGGAAGAGTGCTTGATTAAAAAATGATGATTTAAATGAAGAATGCAAGGGAAGGCATTCCCTCTGGTTAAACAGGTTGCAAGCTAATAATTCCCTCCATTTTATTTATTTATCTTATTCTGAGTTTTTTTTCCCTTCCACCTTTGTTATTTTGAGTTATGATGTCATTTGAGTTATTTTGTTCATTGAGTTATTTTGTTATTTTCCTCCTTTGTTATTATTTTATATATTGGGACTTTGGAAAAAGTGCAGAGAAGAGCAGCTAAGATGATTAAAGGCCTTGGAAACTAAAACATATGAAGAAACAGTTGCGGGAATTGGTTATGTCTACTTTGGAGAAAAGAAGGACTGGGGCAGGGGTGAAATCTAAAATTTGTTACTACCAGTTCTGTGGGCGTGGCTTGGTGTGTGTGTGGGTAATGTGACTGGGTGGGCGTGGCCAATTTTTTTTTACTTTTAAAACCATTTTTTACATGTAAAACCATGTAAAAAAATGCTTTCAAAAGGCTCTGACGATCCCAGCTGAGTTGCCTGATTGGCAGGCAACTCAGCTGGGATCATCAGAGCTTGAATCCTCAGAGCCATTTAAAAGGAAAAAACCTGATTGGCAGACAACTTAGCTGGGATCGTCACAGCTTGGCTCGTCAGAGCCATTTAAAAGAAAAAAAAAGGCTCTGATGATCGCACGGCTCAGCTGGGCATGGGGGGGTGGGGGCAGGGATTTTTGCTACCGGTTCTCCGAACTGCCCGCCGCCATCGCTACCTACTCTCCTGAGCCGGTCTGAACCGGGAGCATTTCACCTCTGGACTGGGGTGACATGATAGCAGTATTCCAGTATTTGAGGGGCTGCCACAAAGAAGAGGAGGTCCACTTATTTTCCAAAGCATCAGAAGGCAAGACAAGAAACAATGGATGGAAACTAATCAAGGAGAGAAGCAACCTGGAGTTAAGGAGAAACTTCCTGACAGTGAGAACAATTAACTAGTAGACTGGTTTGCCTTCAGAGGTTGTGGGTGCTCCATCACTGGAGGTTTTGAAGAAGAGACTGGACAGCCACTTGTCTGGAAGGGTCTTCTTCTTGATTGAGTAGGAGGTTGGACTAGAAGACCTCCAAGGTCCCTTCCAGATCTATTCCGATGGATTGATTTTTTTTATAAATAAGGCAGCAAACATATCCAATGTCCTTGCCTCCTCTTATTTTCTCTGCAACAGCAACCCTGGGAGGTGGGTTGGATTGACTGGCCCAAAGTTATCCAGCTAGTTTACATTCTTAAAGTAGGATTAGAACTCCCAGTTCCTAGCTTGATGCCAAATTAGATCATACATCCCACTTTTCAATTGCATTTCACTATAGCACAGAGTGGCTATAATAATAATAATAATAATAATAATAATAATAATAATAATAATAACAACAACAACAACAATAACAACAACAGCAGCAACAACAACAACAACAACAACAACAACAACAACAATAGTAATTTTATTTCTATACCGCCCTTCTCCCGAAGGACTCAGGGCAGTGTACAGCCTATTAAAACCCAAAAATATGCAGACATCAATTTAAAATTATTAAAATTATTAAATAATTTCAGCCCCAATTAAAACCCCAAAATTTAAAACACCCCATTTAAAATCATTTACACTGATAGCCCGGCCTGGCGGAACAACAGGGTCTTGAGGGCACAGCGAAATACACGGAGGTCGGAGATCTTGCGCATTTCCGGGGGCAGTTCATTCCCCAGGGCAGGAGCTCCCACAGAGAAGGCCCTCCCCCTGGGTGTCGTCAGCTGACATAACTTGGCCAATTGTACCCTGAGGAGCCCCTCTCTGTGGGAGCGGACTGGCTGGTGGGAGGCTACTGGTGGCAGAAGTCGGTCTCTATTTTGGATTGAAACTCCAAGATAATGAAACTTCTAGATAGGAAAGAATAACAGAATAACAAAGTTTTAAGGGATCTTGGAGATCTTCTAGTCCAACCCCCTGCTCAAGTAGGAGACCTTATACCATTTCATACAAATGGTTGTACAACCTCTTCTTAAAAACTTCCAGTGTTGGAGCACCCACAACTTCCGGAGGCAAGTCGTTCCCCCGATGACAATGTTCAAACAGGAAATTTGTCAGGATTAATTGGTATGAATTGTATAAATGAATTGCATAAATGAATTGTATAAATTTATTCTTATAAATTGCAATTAATTGTTCTAAGTGTCAGGAAAGGACTTTGCAAGACATTTAGTCCAATTCCTTCTCAAGGTAGGAATCTACTAACCATCTCCAGGAGGCAGTATCCAACCTATTTGCAAAACTCCAGCGAAAAGACTCCACGGTTATTTGAGGTAGGCTGTACTACTGCTTAAGTAGTAATTTGTTCTGGCATCAGGATCATTTATTGGGATGGAAGAATGTGAGTAAAAAAAAAAATCAATACAGTGGCTACAATTGCAATATCGAACCAAATAAAAGAGAATATTTGTAGCACAGCGTTGAACGGTGGAGCTCTTGCTGTTCTCTGAGCTTGGTTGTTTGCTTGCAAACATTTCATTATCCAACTAGGTTATGTCATCAGTGCTAGAAGGGAGTGGTGTTTGCTGGGGTGGTATTCACTTACTTTCCCTATCGATTCGCATGCGCTTAGCTCACTCATGCGCCTTCTACGCATGTGTCCGGCCTCAAAAATGTGCCTAAATAGGACAGCATAGAGTCGGGGTAGATGGGTGGATGGGCAGATGGGTGTCTTCAATTTCTGCTACTGGTTCGGGTGAATCGGTCCGAACCAGCTGAATCCCACTTCTGGTATTTGCTCTCTGTTTATAAGCAGTAGCTTGCTCCTTTCCCTTCTACTACTGATGAGGTAGCTGCTGCTAAAAACAGTGGAGTCTTTGGTACGCTCTGAGCCTGGTTATTTTCTTGCAGACATTTCATTACCTAACTAAGTATCATTATCAGTGCATTATTATCTAGTTGGGTAATGAAACATCTGCAAAAAAAAAAAAAAACCCAAGCAAGCTCAGACAGCACCAACAATACTGAAGCTCTATCATTTTACTTTACATGCATTGCACACACGCCATCATATAACAATGGGTACTTAGAATGGCAGAAAAAACAATTGCTACCTTCCATTGAGGATCTGTATACTGCATGAGCCAGAAAGAGGGCTGTGAATATATCTACAGACCCTCCCCTCACATCCTGGACATAAACTGTTTCAATTTTTTCCCGTCAAGATGATGCTATAGGGCACTGCACGCCAAAACAATTAGACACAAGGACAGTTGTTTTTCCCCATGCCATCACTTTGCTAAACAACTAATTCCCACAACACTTATCTTATACCCCGGGATGTCAAACCACCTAGTAGGGCTGTATTACTATTATCCTTCTATATCTTTCCTATTACCTATTTCCTTAGCTTTTTGTGACCATAACTTTGTTGCTTGTATCTTACGATTTATATTAATTGTTTTATTTAGCATCCCAGTATGATTTATGTTGACTGCTTATTTAGTCTCCTAGGACTATCACTGAGCGTTGTGTCTTATGATTTATGATGAATGCATTTTATGATGACTATGATCATAATTTATCACTTGTTGCTTGTATGCACAGTGAGAGCTTCTGCACCGGTGACAAATTCCCTGTGTGCCCAATCACACCTGGCCCATAAAGAATGCTGTTCTATTCTATATTGAGTTTTTTTTTTTGCTCCATCCTACCATGGATACGGAGTGAGCTCCCGTTACTTGTCCCAGCTTCTGCCAAACTAGCAGTTCAAAAGCACGTAAAAAAGTCAAGTAGAAAAATAGGCACCATCTTTGGTGGGAAGCTACAAGCAGTGCAAAGAGCCATGGAAAGTTACATGCTCGGCATCACAAGACAAGACAGAAAAACCTGCACATGGATTAGAGCAGTGGTCACCAACTGGTGGTCCATGGATCACTGGTGGTCCGCGAGAAAATGTTGGTGTTCCGCAGAAAAATTATTTGTATTTTTTATATTGCACTAAACCAGGGGTCCTCAAACTATGGCCTCTGGGCTGGATACATGCAATGAACGTTTGTGTTGCTGCAGAGAGTCTCCTCCTTCTGGGTCTTTTTGTGTGGGGCGGGGGAGGGGCAGAAATTCCGACTTGGGGTCTGCTTCAGCCTCCTGGTGTGGGGCTTTGGGCGAAGGCTGGAGGGAAGCCTCACTGGTGGCAAAGAGCCAGAGGGCCTCGTTCCAGTGGGACTGCATCATGGCCTAGAACTGGCTGACCATCTCAGCCCACTGAGCCTCCAGGTGCCGGAACCTGGTCTTGAACTCCCGCAGGTCTTCCCTCTGCTTGGAAAGCCTATGCTCCTAGTCCTCAGTGAGGTGCTTGTGTTGAGCCTCCTTCTCGGTCAGATCCCATTTGAACTGAGCTGTTTTGCCAACTCTTTCTCGTGGTGGCTGCTTAGCTCCAACAAGTGCTTCCTGTTGGGGCCCTAAGGAGCTCAACGGGCAAGTGAGGAGTGGCGAGTAGAGGCTGGCAAGGCGTCCCTCGACATGAGTGACATTGAGTTAACCACGCCTACCCAGTCACAAGACCACCTTGCCATGCCCACCCAGCTGGTGACTAGGGAGATCATATTAGTGGTCCGCAGGATTTAAAATTATGAATTTAGTGGTCCCTGAGGTCTGAAAGGTTGGTGAGCCCTGGATTAGAGAACCAACGTAAATATATGATATCATCAAGAGCTTAAAAGAATTGAAATGGAAATGGTCACATATCAAGAAGAACGGATGGCAGGTGGACCAAGGCAGTCACAGAATGGATCCCGCTTGATAAAAAGCATCCATGAAAGAGACCTCAAACAAGATGGAGTGATGACATCAGCAAGCATGGCAGGCCCAACTGGCAAAGGAAATCTCAAGACCATATTGTTTGGAAACATGCAGAAGAGACCTTCATCCTGCACGGGATAGACAATGGCTAGAATAGTGATGATGATGATGATGATGACTTCTGAAGGTGATATATGACTCAGAACAGGCAGCCAATGTATGGGACTCGATCAAATCATTTATCCTCTAGAACACAGGTGTCGAATTCGCAGTGTCACATTGCCGTCGCATGATGTATCGTGATGTTTTTTCCCTTCGAGGAGCTGAGGTGGGTGTGGCCTGTGCGTGATGAATCCGGCCTGTGGGCCACCAATTTGACACCCCTGCTTTAGAAGTTTGGCAGGTCTCTACCTGCTTAGCCTTCCATAAAGTTTTGAAGACTTGGCTTTCCCCCCCCAAGCACTGGGATAATATTGGATAACTGTCCATTAGAAGGCGGACTTGGTACCAGGTCCTGGTTGCACATTTTTAATGTGTCTGACTTTATGGTTTTATTTTATAGTCTTCTCCACAGTTTTATAGTCTTGTTTTCTGGTAGCTCTACTCTGAACTTGCCCCAACATTTCCATATCCCTCTTCATCTGTAGCATCCAGAACTGGACAGAGTCCTTCAGGACTTAATTTGTCATGTTTCATTAGAATTTTTGGAGCCGACAAAAATAGATGCCGTCACCAAAAGCAACCAGTGAGACAAAAGGACTTGGAGCAGAGAAGCTCTTCCTTGTTTTGATGGTCTACGAGATCAGAGAAGGCCAAGCTGAAGCCCCTGAAGCCCCTTGGTTGCAAGTCCTCTGAGTTCTTCTTCAACCATGCTGCACAATTTTGATGGCAAAACAGCCACAAATCAACAGGGTACTACAATCACTCGCCTGCTGTATTTTATACAAGTGTCTTTGTCTGAGGCAGCTTCTGCCTTGTTTTAAACAAAAAGAACATCTTAATGAGGGAAAGGGAGAAGAATTCATAATGGCCAATGATGAGATGGAAGATCATTTGTGGGGGGGGGGGGGCGGTGTCTATCCTTGTGTTGATCCCAATTATTTGCAGGGCAACATCTATGGATCCTAGACCTAGCTCAAGACCAATGTCTCAATAATAGGAAGATTATTGGCACTTACCTGTTCTTGGATGAGCTGGAAAGCTAAATGGGGCAGATCTGTTTAGAATTTGAATGGGAGACTCCAGGAAGTCTCTGGATATATGGTATATATTAGAATGGGGGACAAAGAGAGAGAGAGGGAAAAAAAAGAAAGGGAGAGGAAGAGGAAGAGAAGGAGAGGGAGAGGGAGAGAGGGAAAAGGAGAGGGAGAGAGGGAAAGGGAGAGAAGAAGAGGGAAAGAGGGAAAGAGAGAGAGGGAGAGAGGGAAAGGGAAAGGGAGAGAGGGAGAGAGGGAAAGGGAGAAGAAGAGGGAGAGAGGGAGAGGGAAAGGGAGAGGGAAAGAGGGAAAGGGAGAGGAAGAGAGGGAAAGGGAGAGGAAGAGAGGGAAAGGGAGAAAAAGAGAGGGAGAAGGGAGAGAGGGGGAAAGAGAGAGGGAAGGAGAGGGAGAGAGGGAAAGGGGGAGGGAAAGAGATGAAGAGAGAAGGGGGGGGGGGACAGAGAGAGTCCCAAGAAAGCTTGTATTGCAGCCAAGAAAACTACATGGAGATCTTCATGGAGATCTTCACCAAGAGTTCTGCTCAAGTCAAAGGAGACTTTTCAAGTTTAATGCTGATTCTCTGTGAAAAGAAACGATAACTTAAGAGCCCCAGATGTGCACACAGTCGAGCAGATTCCTATGGCAGTGAACAACGGAGGTTAGCCAAACTTCGTTGAGCCGCGTGGATAATGGATGCATTTGGCTTAAATTTCCACTCTCCTTAAATTGTGGATGTGCCGAACAGAAAATAGAAATCTGAACTGTTAGGGAGTGACTTCATCCCAGCACTTAAACTTTATCAAACTAAATGTTTTCCCCTTCGAGGCAAGAATAGATCACGCAGCGAAGGGGAAAATACAAAGCTCGGGAGAGTTTGGATCAACCCCATCTGGGAAGCCTTCTCAGCCTCCTCCTTGACCCCAGAAACATGAGTCCCAAAACAGTTTTTTAAGCTCCGAGCCCTGAGGGGATGTGGCAGCGAGAGAACATCCAGACTAATAAGAATCTGTTCTGATGGAAAAAGCAAAGCCGGTGAACTTTCATTAATGGAAAGCTCCTTGTTTCTTTTCTTTTCTTTCTTTTCTTTTTTTGGGGAAAAAAAAGAAGAAGCAATAAAGACTTTTGTCACCGTTTCAGAGGGTGAGGAAAAAGGGACAGGAATTTACCAGTCAGTTACTGACTCCAGAACAAAATTCCTCTTTAAAATGTTATTGTTATTGTTAGGATCAGGGGTGGGTTTTAATTTTTTTTACTACTGGTTCTGTGGGCGTGGCTTATTTTGTGGGCATGGTTTGATGGTCATGTAACAATTCTTTAGGATTTAGCAGAGGTCCTGGTCTACCAGGCTTTTAACTGCTTGCAGAGCTGTACTGGTCTACCTATTTGTTCTTGGAGTGTTCCGGTCTACTCATTTGTTTTTGGAGCACACTGATCTACCACCACACTGCCTTTTAACACTGATCAGCTGTAAGGCGGCCCTTTGAAGCCCCACAGCAAGAGTTTAAACAGTTTTTTTCCTTCTAGCCAATCAGTTGGGACTCGGGAGGCAGCGAATAGATTGGGGGCGGGGCCAAATAAAAGGTAAGAATAATGCGGGGGCCGGCGAGAGGGCGCAGCTCCCGAACAAAGAGAACTGGTTCGGTGACTTCATATCGTCACCGCTACCGGCTTGGCCGAACCGGGCTGAACTGGGAGGAACCCACCACTGGTTAGGATGCTTTAAGGTAGATAATTTGTGTGCGTTCCCAAAAGATAAAATGGCCTTGGCTTGACAAACAATACATATAAACCAGGGGTGTCAAACTCAATTTCATTGAGCGCTGCATTAAGGCTGTGGTTGACCTTGGGCGGGGGGGGGGGGGCGTGGCCAGCTGGGTGGGCATGGCTGACTGAGTGGGTGTCAGAGTTTCTTGCAAAAATCAAATCCAGAAGCACACACAGGTAAACCAATGCAGCAGGATTCATTACTATTGCTCAATAGTAGTAACTGTGAGAGGGATCTTGGAGTCCTAGTGGACAACCATTTAGATATGAGCCAGCCGTGTGCAGCAGCTGCCAAAAAAGCCAACACAGTCCTGGGCTGCATTAATAGAGGGATAGAATCAAGATCATGTGAAGTGTTAATACCACTTTATAATGCCTTGGTAAGGCCACACTTGGAATACTGCATCCAGTTTTGGTTGGCACGATGTAAAAAAGATGTGGAGACTCTAGAAAGAGTGCAGAGAAGAACAACCAAGATGATTAGGGGGCCTGGAGGCTAAAACATATGAAGAATGGTTGCAGGAACTGGGTATGTCTAGTTTAATGAAAAGAAGGACTAGAGGAGACATGATAGCAGTCTTCCAATATCTCAGGGGTTGCCACAAAGAAGAGGGAGTCAAACTATTCTTCAGAGCACCTGAGGGTAGAACAAGAAACAATGGGTGGAAACTAATCAAGGAGAGAAGCAATTTAGAACTAAGGAGAAATTTCCTGACAGTTAGAACAATTAATCAGTGGAACAACTTGCCTGCAGAAGTTGTGAATGCTCCAACACTGGAAATTTTTAAGATGTTGGATAATCATTTGTCTGAAGTGGTGTAGAGTTTCCTGTCTGGGCAGGGGGTTGGAGTAGAAGACCTCCAAAGTCCCTTCCAACTCTGTTTTTCTGTTCTGTTCTGTTCTGTTCTGTTCTGTTCTGTTCTGTTCTGTTCCGTTCCTTTCCGTTCCCATTCCCATTCCCAATTCCATTCCATTCCATTCCATTCCATTCCATTCCATTCCATTCACGTCTTTATATTCACAATAATACATGAAGTATTTACAATACCAATATAACAGATTCACAGTTTCATTTCAGCTCAGATCAGCAGACAAGTTCACACACACACTGGTTTCAGTTTTGTTTCTCTGCACAGAAGCAGAAGCTGCAAACTAAGACACGCCCTGGCTCCAGACTGTCCCAGCTCCTAATTGGCTGACTTAGTTGCTGTGCCTATTCATTGGCTGACCTTGTTACCATGTCTTCCCAGTCATGAATATTCTAACAGTGGGAGTGGCCAGATTGACACCACTCCCCAAACTGCTGACACCACTCCCCAAACTGTTTCCTCTTTGCACGGGATAGACCAGGATGGGCCTTGAGTTTGACTCCCCTGATATAAACTATTCCAAATGGGGTTGATCTGTGCTGCTCCCTCCATCCTTGATTTAGACAGGGTCTGTTGGTCCTTTCTCTTCCTGGCTTGATTGTATTCTTGGGTGGCATTGTTGTTGTTGTGGTTGTACAGTCACTAAGTCATGTCCGCCTCTTTGTGACTCCATGGACCATAGCATACCAGCCCTACTTATCCTCCACTGTCTCCTGGGATTCCCCCAAATTCATCTTCATTTGCGTCAATGAAAATACCGTATTTTTCAGAATGTAAGACACACTTCCCACCCCCCAAAAAAGTGGGTGAAAATTGCAGTGTGTCTTATCCATCGAATGTTGCCGAAGCCCCACCCACCCACCAGCTCCCACCCTTTGGTTGTTTTCGGCCTCCACGTGTCGCATTTTCGGCCTCCGCATGCCCCATTTTTGGCCTCCGTGCATTGCATTTGCAGCCGGTTCCAGGCAGCAGGGATTGGCCGTGGCGAATGGGCGGCACTGAATGGGCTGCATCAGCGCCGAATGGGCTGCGCCAAATAGGCGACAGTGAACGGGCCATGGCAAACAGGCCGCAGCGGCAGTGAATGGGCCGTGACGAATGGTCTGCGGCAGCGTCAAACAGGTCATGGTGAATTGGCTGTGAATGGGCCGTGACATATGGTCTGCGGCAGTGCCAAATGGGCCATGGTGAACGGGCCGGATGAATACCGGATGGATGCTGGGAGGCAAAGGCAGATTTTTTTTCTTGTTTTCCTCCCCCAAAATGGTAGGTGCGTCTTACAGTCTAGATGTCAGCACTGGAGTGAATGTAGCTTGGAGTGAGATTTGAGATGACATCGTAACCTGACACTAGAGCAGTGATGGCTAACCTTTTTGCCGTCGCGTGTCAAAAGCGAGGGGAGTGCGGGTGGGTCACGCGCATGTGCCCACATCCATAATTCAATGCGCCCTGCCTTCCCGCACATATATGCGCGACCCCCTGTGCTCCCCCTGCTTTTGGCACGTGATGGCCCAGTGGGCCCGTTTTTTGCTCTCCCCAGGATCCAGAGGCTTTCTAGAAGCCTGGGAAGGGCGAAAACAGCCTTCCCCAGCCCCCCAGAGACAGGAAACTGCCCATTTCCTGACTTCTAGTGGGCCCAGTAGGCCAGAAAATCAGCTGGCTGGTGGGTGCATGCGCGCTGGAGCTTAGCTAAGGCAACACTCGCGTGCCCACAGTTATGGCGTGCCATAGGTTCGCCATCATGGGTCTAGAGCCGTGATGGCGAACCTATGGCATGCGTGCCACAGGTGGCACGTGGAGCCATATCTGTGGGCACACGAGCATTGCCCTAGCTCAGTTCCAGCGTGCATGCGCATGCCGGCTAGCTGATTTTGGGGCCTTCCGGGCCCACTGGAAGTTGGGAAATGGGCTGTTTCTGGCCTCCGGAGGGCCTACAGGGGATGGGGAAGGCTGTTTTTGCCCTCCCCAGGCTCCTAGAAAACCTCTGGAGCCTGGGGAGGGTGAAAAACAGGCCTATCTGGCTCATTGTGCCATCGCATACCAAAAGCGGGGGGAGCACAGTGAGGTCGTGTGCGCATGCGCAGAGCACATAGAATTAGGGGTGGGGGCACACACGTGTGCTCCCCCCCCCCCCCCCCGTGCTCTCCCCGCTTTTGGCACTTGATGGCGAAAAGGATAGCCATCACTTATACTCCGAAAAATTTGGTATCTAACTATCCCATCCACTATTGTTCCTTTCTAATTTTGCCTTCAATCTTTCCCAACATTAGGGTTTTCTTCATGGAATCTTCTCTTCTCATTTGGTGGCCACACTATTTGAGCTTCAACTTCAGTATTGGGTTGTGGTGGTGGTGGTGGGGGGGGGGAAGAGAAAAATAATGCTTTCTTGAACTTCTAGGGTTCCAGCACCTTATCATTGATGTCCTCTAGAATCCAAAGTCCTTTCCACCAGCAAGTCCTGTCAGTCGCTCTGTCCTTTAGTCCCGCTAGGTCTTCGCTGGAGATTCCTTCTCCACTTCCTCCTTGGTCCACTCACTATAGCCAAACAATCCCAGCCATGTCCAGCCATCTCATCTTTCATTGCGCAATACCTCTGCCTTTTATATAAGTTCAGCTCTAAAGCAGATGTACCTGCATCCAGCTAGTTTCAGTAGATGTGAAGCTTCTTGATGTCTATGTGACATTGTATCCCTCCCTGGTACGTAGAAAAACACTTTAATCTTGAGATCATCAGAGAACTTACCTTGCCAGACACTGGTGATCAATGCTGAAAGATGTCATGCTGGGTTATTCCTATCAAACAGCTGAAAAGATGTAAGTATCCCAAGAGCTTTTGAGATTTTTTTGCAATGGCTTTTAGAAGGTTGGAAGGGACTTTGGAGGTCTTGTAGTCCAACCCTCTGCTCAAGGCAGGAGATCTTATACCATCCCAATCATATTTATTTATTTATTTAGTAAACTTTTATACCACCCTTCTCCTTTCAGACTCAGGGCGGTGAACAGCCAAAATAAAACATTTGTACATAAAAGTTAAAATAGTTATTTAAAATAAATTATATAAAGTTTGGCCCATTAATTTAAAATATTTCAATTTAAGATCAGTGTCAATTTAAAACCAAGATAAAACCAGGCCAGCCCAACTAACTGAAAGAGGTGAGTTTTTAGGGCACGACGAAAAGTCCGGAGGTCCGGGATCACTCGTATCTCTGGGGGTAGGTCGTTCCAGAGGGTAGGTGCCACCACAGAGAAGGCTTTCCCCCTGGGGGTCACCAGCCGGCATTGTCTGGCTGACGGCACCCTGAGGAGGCCCTCTCTGTGGGAGCGAACTGGCCGGTGGGAGGCAATTGGTGGCAGAACTTACGGTCCCATAAGTACCCCGGCCCTAAGGCATGGAGCGCTCCAACACCTTGAAGCGTACCCGGAAATCCACTGGAAGCCAATGCAGCTCGCGCAGGAGAGGAGTCACATGGGAGCGCCCCGTCGTTTCCATAATCCCCCACGCGGCCGCATTCTGCACCAGTTGGAGCCTCCGGGTGCACTCCAAGGGGAGCCCCATGTAGAGAGTGTTACAGTAGTCCAGATGAGTAGTGACGAGAGCTTGAGTGACTGTGCATAAGGAGTCCCAATCTAGAAAGGGATGCAACTGGCATATTAGGCAAACCTGATAGAAAGCCCCCCTGGCCACGGCCATCATATGCTCTTCTAAAGACAGCCCTGAGTCCAGGAGGACGTCCAAGTTGCGAGCCCTTTCCGTGGGGGCCAGTGATTTGCCCCCAATAACCAGTGATGGTGCCAGCTGGCTATACCGGGATGCCGGCAGCCACAGCCACAGCCACTCGGTCTTGGAAGGGTTGAGTCGAAGCCTGTTTCTCCCCATCCAGACCCGCACAGCCTCCAGGCACTGGGACATTACTTCCACGGCATCGTTGGGATGGCTGTCTGGTCTGTTTTTGAAAACCTCCAGTGATGGAGCACTCACAATTCCAGGACACAAGCTATTCCATGGATTAATTGTTCTCACTTTCTCCATACTTCTAGGTTGGATCTCTCTTTAATGCTCTTCCACCCATTACTTCTTGTCCTGCTCTCAGATGCTTTGGAAAATAGGTCAATCCCCCTCAAGTACTGGAAGACTGCAATCATACTACCCATAGCCCTTCTCTTCATTAGACTCAACATACCTATTTCCCTCAATCATTTGTTGTATAGTTTAGCCTCCAGACCCCTTGCCATCTTTCTTGCTCTTCTCTGCACACTTCCTAGCATCTTTTTTGTATTGCAATGACCAGAACTGGATGTAGTATTCCAAATGTGGCCTGTAGTGTGGTCTAAAGAGGTATTACTGCTTCTTGTGATCTTGGTGTTATCCCATTATTGATGCAACCCAAGGATGCATTGTTTTTTTTGGCAGTTGCAGCACACTGCTGACTAGGAATGGAATGGAATGGAATGGAATGGAATGGGATGGGATGGGATGGGATGGGATGGGATGGGATGGGATGGGATGGGATGGGATAGGATAGGATAGGATAGGATAGAATAGAATAGAATAGAATAGAATAGAATAGAATAGAATAGAATAGAATAGAATAGAATAGAATAGAATAGAATAGAATAGAATAGAATAACAGAATTGGAAGGGACTTTGGAGGTCTTCTAGTCCAACCCCCTGCTTAGGCAGGAAACCCCACACCACTTCAGACAAATGGTTATCTAATCTCTTCTTAAAGACTTCCAGTGTTGGAGCATTCACAACTTCTGCAGGCAAGTTGTTCCACTGATTAATTGTTCTAACTGTCAGGAAATTTCTCCTTAATTCTAAGTTGCTTCTCTTTGATTAGTTTCCATCAATTGCTTCTTGTTTTGCTTTCAGGTACTTTGGAGAATAGCTTGACTCCCTCTTCTTTGTGGCAACCCCTGAGATATTGGAGCACTGCTATCATGTCACCCCTAGTCCTTCTTTCCATTAAACTAGACATACCCAATTCTAGCAACCGTTCTTCATACAAGTGTTGGCCCATTAGGACACCTCTCAGAGTTACTACTGTTGAGCCAGGTACCACCTATTCTGTACCTATAAATTTGGTTTTTCCTGCTGAAGTGCAGGACCTTACTTTGCTCACCACCAAACCCAGAGATTTGTCAAAAGTCGTGTAGCAGTTTTCGCCTGGTGACAGGTTTTGAGTTTTAGAACCTTCCAGATCCAGATCCTACTTTGCTCTCAGTTTTTGTTTCTGAAGATATTTCTAAGTTCTTCATATTGATAACCAGGATGTTCACAGAGAAGAGTCAACAAAGTCAAGACACCAGCTGCAAAGGCAATTAGACCTCTACTCTTTTATATGTGGTACATGACCATGTCCTGTGCATCGATCTTCTGGTGGGCTACCATAAAATTATAAAACAAAATTGTAAAGCAGATTGGGGATAGTGGTGGAAGAGAAGTAACAAAATGCATAGGAAGGTACCAGTGGTGAAATCTAAAATTTGTTACTACCAGTTCTGTGGCTGTAGCTTGGGGGTGGGTGGTGGGTGGGGGCAGGGGGCGGGAGTAATGTGACTGGATGGGTGTGGCCAATTTTTTTTAACTTTTAAAACCATTCAGCGAAGAGGTTGTAAAAAAATGCTTTCAAAAGGCTCTGACGATCCCAGCTGAGTTGCCTGATTGGCAGAGGCTTTTTTTCTTTTAAATGCTTCTGCCGATCAGGCAACTCAGCTTGGATTGTCAGAGGCATTTAAAAGAAAAAAAGCCTCTGACGATCAGGCAACTCAGCTGGGATCGTCAGAGGTATTTAAAAGAAAAAAGCCTCTGATGATCACACAGCTCAGCTGGGCATGGGGGGAGGGCAGGGATTTTTGCTATCGGTTCTCTGAACCACCCACCTCCATCGCTACCGGATCGGGTGATCCGGTCCGAACCGGGAGCATTTCACCCCTAGAACGTACTGTGGTTAATCCCCCCCAACTACACTGAACAAAGAGCAAGATCTGGAAAGGACATTCCATATTTATGGATTTTGTGTTCCCCAGAATGTGAACTGAAGCTTGTCAAAGTCCTCACAGGCAAAAGACTTGGAGTTTTTTGAGGGGTTTGCTGGTTGCCTTGACAGTGTAAGTCATAACTTAACAATAAGAAATGCAGAAGCATAACTTCCTCTACATTTGCAAATCAATATGCTGTCATAAAATGCCAAAGACCTCAGGCATTGGAGGAAAAAAAATGCACAGAACAGTCAATTATCTTTAAAACGGTCGCTGATTCTTCCCATAAAGGCCTAGGAAATTCTCTGCAGAGTGTTTTCTGTCTCTAAGTAGTGGGTGTCGAGTCGAGTGGGGAGAAAATGCTAAATTTTGCTTAGCAAAAAAGATCTTTTGAGAAATGTTGGCTCAGATTTTCGCTTTCTTCTTCTTCTTCTTCATATAAACGGGCTTTGAGGATAATTATTATTTCTTATTTGTCTAGCACATCTATATCCCACAAGAGGTGCCTTCCTATTTTAAGAACACAAAAAGCAAGTGACTCTTGCACAAAACATCTCAGTGTTGTTTTGATCAGAGCTAAAGACCCTTTGGGAGCCGGTGGCACAAAGAAATTGGTTTTTATTTATTTATTTATTGGTCCAATTTATATGCCGCCCTTCTCCGTAGACTCAGGGCGGCTTACAATGCATTATAGCAATAGCCTGCATACTTTTATGTATATACCTGCTTAGTAGGGCTTTTGGGCCCCCCTAAGTGGTGTTGTTCTATACAAAGCTGGCTTATTGCCCCCACAATCCGGGCCCTCAATTTACCTACCTCGAAAGGATGGAAGGCTGAGTCAACCTTGAGCCTGGTGAGATTTGAACTCGCACTAATTGCAGGCAGCTGGCAGCTAAGTGCTAGCACTTAACAGCACTTAGTCTGCTGCACCACCAAGGCTCCTCAACTGGTCATTTGGGGTGAAGATCTACAAATGAAACTGACCAGAAGTGCTACCTCGCCTCCAGAACTAAACTTTCTCAGATCAGAATGTCCCAAGTCCATTATGAGCTGAACTCAAACCATTATGTGGTCCATTTGAATCATTTATTGGCAACATAATATCACATTTTCTTTCCTTTCTCCAATACATACATGAAAACCTGTTGGAAAACCTCCAGCCAGGCAGAGAGGTGGGGTCAGGCAGGGAAGTAGCCTTGAATCCTCGCGCAGCTGCCTGAACCTTCCTAAAACTCATGGAACCTTATCTGGTTATTCTCAAGAGTCTGGGGCAACTCTTGTAATGTAGGCAGAACACAATAAAGCTGTTGGCCTGGACTTTTCACAAGTGGGTCTGGTTTGCTTGTGCCTGACAACATCTGCAATATAGTGATAGGGAAACCATTACCAGTCAAACACCAAGGTTAACAGATGTTCCCATTTTAAATTGTGGAATTTAGAAATCAAACCTTTCTTCTTCTTCTTCTTCTTCTTCTTCTTCTTCTTCTTCTTCTTCTT
>WNWU01000066.1:502576-531228 GCA_012654045.1 Ptyas mucosa | reverse complement strand
TCTTCTTCTTCTTCTTCTTCTTCTTCTTCTTCTTCTTCTTCTTCTTCCTCTTCTTTTCCTTCTCCTTCTCCTTCTCCTTCTCCTTCTCCTCCCCTCCTCTTCTTCTTCTCCTTCCCCTCCTCCCCCTCCCCTCTCCTCCTCCTCCTCCTTCTTCCCCCTCCTCTTCCCCTTCTTTCCCTTCTTCCCCTTCCCCTTCTCCTTCTCCTTCCCCCTCCTCTTCCCTGCCGCCTCCTCCTGCTCCTGCTCCTCCTGCTCCTCCTACTTCTTCCCCCCTCCTCCCCTCCTCCTCCTCTTCTTTCTTCTTCCCCCTCCTCCTACCACCCTCTTCCTCTCCTCCTCCTCCTCCTCCTCCTCCTCCTCCTCCTCCACCCACACTTCAACAACCTCATGAGTTGGGCTGAAAAAGATTGCTTAGCCCTAAGTCACCCAGTGAGCTGTCATGGCAAAGAGTGGTCTTGAACCTAACTCTTTCCTCTCCTAGTTCAAAAGCTTCACTATCATACCACACTGGATCCTTCTGACGGCAAAAAAATGGAAGATGTGAATGTGGAAGAATCAAATTAGGAAGAAAAGTAGATAGAGTAAATGGAAATGACATGTTTTGGCATAGTGTACAGCATTCTTCCAAAGGAACAAAATTGGATGACATTTGACCAAAGCTTCCAAGAACTCTGGGAAATATGGTAGAGATGGATTTCAGCAGGAGTTCCATTCTTGATATAAATTTGGAGTGTTTTCATGTTTTTGTTTTAAAGCATGGTGATTATCAGGGAGAAGATGGGGCCCAGATTCAAATGAAAATGAAAAGTATGACTGTTGCCAGGGTAAGGATAATCAAAAATTTCTAGTCACATTGAGCATAAGTTTTCCTTGCTTGCTTGTTAAGTACCCTGCAGCCTATGTTTTTCTGATGTCACCAGGAAGACAAATGGGACCTCCTGAGCCAAGATTATCCTTTCCTAATGCATTGAATCTCTTTGATATTGGAGGGATTTCCTTCTGGCCGAGCCTCAGAATTCAGAAAAAGATTGTCTCATAGCAGGTGCTGAAGTATTATTAGCAGACTCATAGCTGAGCTGGCAGCTAAGGATAATTTGGGACTAATAGTGAATGAATGCAGTAATCTAAGGTGGCCATTATCACTCCAGAAAAGGCATAGGGTCATGACTATAATTGCTTAAATAATAGGGAGTAGACACCAGCCAGAGCATAGAACAACTCAAAGAAGCAGTACAAGATCGGAAGATGTGGAGCGGCCTGGCCCATAGTATCTCCAAGAATCAGACACGACTGAATGGAAAACATCATCAGACATGTATGAGGAAGTTTCTCCCTGGCTCTCTGAGACCTTGCATTGTGGTGGAAGTATGTTTGAAGTACCATATTTTCAGAGTATAAGATGCTCCAGAGTACAAGACGCACCTTAGTTTTTGGGGAGGAAAATAAGAAAAAAAAATCTGCCTCTGCCTACCAGAATCCATCAGTATTCATCTGGCTAGCGTCCTGTCAGTGTGTGAGAGAGTTGAGGGCTGTTTGGAAACTGAAACAGTATTTGCTCTGTGTGCAACCAGGAAGGAGACAGCAAGGACCCTGGGCGTGGCTTATCTCAACTGTTTTAAAGCTGCATGCTGTGCTGATCTCTGAAACTAAAACTGAAACTCCTCTCCTCTGCTTGTGTTTTGCTTGTATTTACTACCTCGTTGGAAAACCTGCTTTTGATATTCTATATTTAATTCATGTGTTATATTATATATAAAAGAGAAGTTATTGAATCCTGTTGAATCAGTTACTTGTGCGTGCTTTCTGGATGTGATTGCTGCTGCAAACTCTGACAGTCCTTGCAGCAAATAGCAAACAGCCAGGTCAGCTTCAGCACATTACTGGAGCAGCTGATTGGCAGGTGGATTGGCCTCCCGGAATACCCCCAATCAGCTGTTCCAGGCTGCAAGGATTACCATAGATCATCGTCTCTTCCATGCCTTGCATTTTAGACTACATTCAGTGTATAAGACGCACCCAAATTTTCACCTTCTTTTTGGGGGGGAGTGCATCTTATACTTCGAAAAACATGGTATTTGACCTGAATGTTTCCATGTCAACTGCTGAAGAAGCTCTTTTCCATCATAACTGATATGTTAATAACTACAATGTGAGGTTGATTGTTTAATATTGTTTATTAAAGCATCAGAAGGCAAGACAAGAAACAATGGATGGAAACTAATCAAGGAGAGAAGCAACCTGGAATTAAGGAGAAACTTCCTAACAATGAGGACAATTAACCACGGGAACAGCTTGCTTTCAGAACTTGTGGGTGCTTCATCACTAGAAGCTTTTAAGAAGGGACTGGACAGCCATTGGTCTGAAATGGTATAGTAGAGGGTTGGATTAGAAGACCTCCAAGGTTCCTTCCAGCTCTGTTCTGTTCTATTTTCTTCATGTTGATGTTTGAGGCCCATCTTATAAATGGCTTTCAAGATAGCAGGACCCATTGATACCATTAACTTGATTAGCTTTGAGTATAATGTGCGATCAACCACGAGAAGTTGTGGGATACAGCCCTAATCCTAATGCTAACATTGATTCAGGAGTAGAACTAATCTTTCCTAACATTGCTGTTATTCTACTTTCCAAACCAGAAAGCATTCGAATTCCATAATAATTGGACATCACTAATCTCATAAATCTAACAAGTTTAGAGGATGTCCTTTAACTAAAAGAGCCTTGGTGGTGCAGCAGACTAAAGTGCTGTTAAATAGCACCAGCTGCCTGCAATTACTGCAAGTTCAACTCTCACCAGGCTCAAGGTTGACTCAGCCTTCCATCCTTTCGAGGTAGGTTAAATGAGGACCCGGATTGTGGGGGCAATAAACTGACTTTGTATAAAAAAGAACACCGCTTGCGGGGCCCCTGAAAGTCCTACTAAGCAGGTATATACAAAAGTATGAAGGCTATTGCTTAACGCATTGTAAGCCACCCTGAGTCTCCAGAGAAGGGCGGCATATAAATCGAACCAATAAATAAATAAATAAATAAATAAATAAATAAATAAGTTTGTAAGAATCTCTATTAGTAGGAAGCTACCAGTCCATGGCCTGTTAGGAACCTAGCCGCACAGCTGGAGGTGAGTGGTGGGCAAGCGAGCTAAACATCTGTATTTGCAGCTGCTCTCCAGATCTAGCATCTCCACCTCAGCTCCATCTCAGATGATGTGACATTAGATTCTCATAGGAGTGTGAACTGTTCTGTCCTCACTACATGTTAGTCTGTGTGCAGCCCGACATGCAGCTAAACTCACCTATCCTCCAATAAAACAGACCATGTGCATAGATCTGAATGCTTCATTGAAAGAACAGGATATGGTGAAACTAGGGGAAAACAGGAATACATACAATGAGAACCAAATAGACAGTACTGAGTTACTGCTGAATATAACAATTAATAAATACAATAATTTAAATCTCACCAGCAATGCTCTGTGTGTGGGATGTGGGTTTGTCCTTGGATGCCACAGATTAAGATGGATTCTTCTTGTGCTTCTGCCTTCTCCAAATGCTAAAGGAAATGGAGTCTAGCTTCTCAGTGTCCACTTTTGAGAGTGCAGACTGATGAGTAAAATGGGTTGGGTCAGCTTCAAACAATACACTTGGTATTTTGTCCCTCTGGCCACTTGATGGGGCTAGAGTGTAACAGTATATAAAGATTGTATTTTAGGGCATATTTGTCCCTCTGGTCACTAGATGGAGGTAGAGAGCAACAACAGTATATCAAGGTTATATGCTGGGGCATGACACGAACCTTACTGTAAACTGTGCATACAAGGGTTGTAGGTTGTGCTCTCTCCCTCCCTCCACCTCCCAGTCCATGGAAAATTTGTCTTCCATGAAACCAGTCACTGGTTGAGGACCTGTTGTGGCCCACCAATGGCCTGCGCAGATTGTTGCTGATTCCAATGACAAGGAGGCTGGTGTGGTGCTGTGCCAGCAGCCTGTGCAGCTGGCGCTCGAGTCGGACAGCGAGGAGGCTGAAGAAGATGTGGTGCCAAAGGCAGGGATTCAGCCAGGACCTTCAGAACCTCCAGAGGCTCCTTTAAGTGAAGAGGATGAAGAGGAGGAGCCTGCACGGGCACGCAGAGCTGCCAAAAGGCAGGAGTGGCTCCTCAGGAGGAGGTCTCCTCGAGAGTAAGGCTTGGGGCTAATTGGCCACTCCCTTAGCCTATTTAAGAAAGAACGCATCTTGCAACAAGCTGCAGGAAACAACTTTGGTTCGCTAATCATCGTGTTGGGATGTCTCTGCAACCTTGCTTCTGGCTTTCTGCCAACTCCAGTAAGACTCTGACTATCTTATCTGTGGAATTCTGGCAGGCTGTTACGAATGCTTATTAACAGCTGGCATTTGCTAAAACTGCATTATTTGAGTAAACTAACTTTTGTTCAGAGTTTGTGTGTGCTGTGTACTTTGGGATCCGTAGCTGGGGCAGAACAGGACCTCTGTTGTAAAGCTTTGTGTTGAAAGGGTGGGAAGATATCCAGATTGGCAAGTTCATGTAAAGTAGGGGTGTCAAACTCGTGGCCTGCGGCCGGATGCGTCACATTCTGGCCCCGCCCCTGCTCGGTTTAGCAAAGGGGGAAAAAAGTCCCAATACGTCACATGACGCTGCCGTGATGATGTGAGTTTGACACCCTTGATGTAAAGGATCGGATGTTTTCTGCCCTCCAGCAAAACCAAAGATTGTTTGGGGTGAGATTGTGTTGCATTAAATGAGATATTTCCCTTGCACTGTTCAAAGTCCTGTTGCAGTATTGCCTTGATTGTTATGGATCTTTCCTATCTGTTAAGTGCATTTAATTTCCTAAAATGCTCAGTATGAGTTGGGATACGAAAGAGACATTCCTATATTAGGGAAGGGATAGTTTCTGTATATAAAAAATTAAGGCTAGGTATGGGAATGTGAACATTTTGGGAGGGAAATCATCCCCATCCTTGATTGATTGATTGATTGATTGAGCAGCATTAACCCATCATCAACTCTTAGTGACCATATTCATTTTGGTGAAGAGAAGGACTAGGGGTGACATGACAGCAGCATTCCAACATCTCAGGGGCTGCCACAAAGAAGAGGGAGTCTAAATTTATTCTCCAAAGCACCTGAGGGTAGGACAAGAAGCAACAGGTGGAAACTAATCAAGGAGAGAAGCAACCTAGAACTAAGGAGAAATTTCCTGACAGAACAATTAATCGGTAGAATAACTTGCTTCCAGGAGTTGTAAATGCTCCAACACTGGAAGTTTTAAAGAAGAGATTGGACAGCCATTTGTCTGAAATGGTTAGGGTTTCCTGCCTAAACAGGGGGTTGGACTAGAAGACCTCCAAGGTCCCTTACAACTCTTCTCTTCTCTTCTCTTCTCTTCTCTTCTCTTCTCTTCTCTTCTCTTCTCTTCTCTTCTCTTCTCTTCTCTTCTCTTCTCTCTCTTTTTTAAAAATTTGATTTATATGCCGCCCTTCTCCAGAGACTCAGGGCAGCTTACAATGCGCTAAGCAATAGCCTTCATACTTTTGTATATTTATACAAAGTCAGCTTATTGCCCCCACAAACTGGGTCCTCAATTTACCTACCTTAGAAAGGATGGAAGGCTGAGTCAACCTTGAGCCTTGGTGAGATTCGAACCTGCAATAATTGCAGGCAGCTGATGTTAATAACAGGGTGCTTTAGACCACTGTACTATCCAAGGCTCTTCTCTTCTCTTCTCTTCTCTTCTCTTCTCTTCTCTTCTCTTCTCTTCTCTTCTCTTCTCTTCTCTTCTCTTCTCTTCTCCTCTCCTCTCCTCTCCTCTCCTCTCCTCTCCTCTCCTCTACTCTACTCTACTCTACTCTACTCTACTCTACTCTACTCTACTCTACCTTGTTTCCCTGAAAATAAGACCCTGTGTTATATTTTTTTGGACCCTGAAATAAGTGCTTATTTGTTAATTGTTCTAATTGTCAGGAAATTTCTCCTTAGTTCTAGGTTGCTCCTCTCCTTGATTAGTTTCCATACATTGCTTCTTGTCCTGCTCTCAGGTGCTTTGGAGAATAATTTGTCTCCCTCTTCTTTGTGGCAGCTCCGAGATATTGGAACACTGCTATCATGTCACGTCTAATCTAGTCTAGTCTAGTCTAGTCTAGTCTAGTCTAGTTCAGTCCAGTCCAGTCCACCCCACTCCACTCCACTCCACTCCACTCCACTCCACTCCACTCTACTCTACCGTGTTTCCCCCAAAATAAGACCCTGTCTTATATTTTTTTGAACCCTGAAATAAGCGCTTGGCCTTATTGCCATGTGCTCAAAAGCCCGATTGGGCTTATTATCAGGGGATGTCTTATTTTGGGGGAAACAGGGTACTCTACTCTACTCTACTCTACTCTACTCTACTCTACTCTACTCTACTCTACTCTACTCATATAGATAGATCTTCTTTGGGATGACCTCTGTCCAATCTGGCTCTCCAGGTCTTTTAAAGGTACTCATCATTTCTGTAACCTAATCCACTCACTTTGCTGCCAGTTGTCTTTTCCTTTCCTTCCAGCTGTATGGACCTCTCTAGGGAGCTGGATTTTTGCATACCATGTCCAAAATATGATCATGGGAACCTGTTCATTTGAGCCTGCCTGAAGTGTCTCTGGATCGATTCATTTTGTTATCCATTCGTGTATTTTAATGGCTATGCATGGTATTCTCAGGGGCCTTATTTTACAGAAAAGTTCAAAAGCGTCAATACTCTTTGTATCCTACTTCTTCAAAGTCCAACTTTCACTTTATAGAATGTCACTGAGAAAGCAACTGCCTTCATGATTTGATCTTTTTAAGTGTAGACACATCCTGGCATCTGAATAACTTTTCCAAAGCTGTCATTGCTATCCTACAAAGTGCTAGTCTGCAGTGTATTTCTTTTATTGTTGATAGTCACTAAAAGTGCCGACCACCTCAACATCTCTATTGTCATTCTAAGGTTGGTTGTAATATGTGAAAAGAAGGACTAGGTATGACATGATAGCAGTTTTCCAATATCTCAGGGGTTGCCCCCAACGAAGAGAGAGTCAAGCTATTCTCCAAAGCACCTGAAGGCAGGACAAGAAGCAATGGGTGGAAACTAATCAAGGAGAGAAGCAACCTAGAACTAGGAGCCTGAGTTGCGTAGCAGGCTAATGCCTCCTATTAAGGCAGCATTTAACATCCAGCTGCCTGCAATTACTGCGAGTTCTAATCTCACCAGGCTCAAGGTTGACTCAGCCTTCCATCCTTTCTAAGGTGGGTAAAACGAGGACCCGGTTTGTGGGGGCAATAAGCTGACTTTGTATAAATATAAAAAGTATGAAGGCTATTGCTTAACGCATTGTAAGCCACCCTGAGTCTCCGGAGAAGGGCGGCATATAAATATAAATAAATAATAATAAAAAAAAGAACTAAGGAGAGATTTCCTGACAGTGTGAACAATTAATGAGTAGAACAACTTGCCTGCAGAAGTTGTAAATTCTACAACAGTCTCATTTCAAGAAGAGGTTGGACAGCCATTTGTCCAAAAATGGTATAGGGCAGGGGTGAAATCCAGCAGGTTCTGACAGGTTCTGGAAAACTGGTAGCGGAAATTTTGAGTAGTTCGGAGAACTGGCAAATATCACATCTGGCTGGCCCCAGAATGGGGTGGGAATGGAGATATTGCAATATCCTTCCCTCAGGAGTGGGGGGGAATGGGGATTTTGCAGTATCCTTCCCCTGGAGTGGGGAGGAAATGGAGATTTTGCAGTATCCTTTCCCTGCCATGCCCACCAAGCCACGGCCACAGAACTGGTAGTAAAAGAATTTGGATTTTACCATTAGTATAGGTTCTCCTGCCTGAGCAGGGGTTGGACTAGAAGATCTCCAAGATCCCTTCCAACTCTGTTATTCTGTTATCTTGTCATGAGTTTGGTATTTGCATTTGATCTAAGTCACACTTTTTCAATGTGTTTTTCAAACCCTAAAAAACCTCCAAATTGGATTCCCCAAAGTATGGCCCAAGTTTAGTTGTGATGATGCTTACATCTGTCCGAGTATGAAACTAGCTCTAGAATGAAACCTTCCATCCTGGTGGCATTTCAGAGAGTGTTGAAAACCTGGTTAGTCTTCCAAGCTTTAGGCGGAAGTGGCAAGAACCCCTTACTGGTTTGTTTTTATATGTGTTGTGTTGTTGGCCAGATTTGCCACCTGTTCTTTTATCCTGCTTGTTATATTGTGAGACTTCCAGAACTGGTTTGGAGATGGATGGTTGTAGTCTTAATATAAGGTGACCAACTTTTTTACAATGATAAGGAAGACACTTCCTTATCATCGTGCTTTGGTAAGAAGAAAACAAAGCCACTTGCTCATGGCGCACACTCTCGAAACAATTCTCCTGTGCGGAGCACATGGGTCTCATAATCGCGTCTCGCCGCACTGAACCGAGCCTTGACGAATTGTCATGACAAATACAAATATGTCACATCACACGCAACGGATCGGATCGGCATCGATCAAATACGGAGATTTAGAGATTAGTCTTCAAATATCGAAAAGGAGGACATGTAGGAGGACAGTTTTTGAGAGAGGACGGAACTTACAAAAGAAGGACTGTCCTCCCTAAAGGAGGATGATTGGTCACCTTACTTAATAGAACAGAAATATTTGTAGTTCAGGGAGTTGAAATGAGTGGTCCTTAGTGCTCTCTGAGCTTGGGGATTTTCTTGCAGATGTTTCATTACCAAACTAGGTAAAATTATTAATTTAATTTAATTTAATTTATTTATATTTATATGCCGCCCTTCTCCGGAGACTCAGGGCGGCTTACAATGTGTTAAGCAATAGCCTTCATACTTTGTATATTTATACAAAGTCAGTTTATTGCCCCCACAATCCGGGTCCTCATTTTACCCACCTTAGAAAGGATGGAAGGCTGAGTCAACCTTGAGCCTGGTGAGATTAGAACTCGCAGTAATTGCAGGCAGCTGGATGTTAAATGCTGCCTTAATAGGAGGCATTAGCCTGCTATGCCACTCAGGCTCAATTAGGACACTAGTCTGGTAATGAAACATCAGCAGGAAGGTGGCAGGGTTCTCTTTGTTGGATTAATTCAAGAAAAGGTTGGTCAGCCATCTTTCCGGGGTAATTTAATTTGGATTCCTGCATGAATCCTTGAATTCAAAAGGCCATGAAAGCTATGGAGCAGGGATTGGCCTTCAGAGCTTCAGTAGCCGTTTTGAATTCTAGAGCCACCTGCATTTATGGAGCTTTATCCCGTGAATTTTCTCCATTCACACAATATAGTGAATAACAGAATTGGAAGGGACTTGGGAGGTCTTATAGTCCAATCCACTGCACAAGCAGGAAACCCTATACTATTCCAGACAAATGACTATCCAGGGGTGGGATTCAGCCTGTTCAAGTGAACCGGATGCTAATTTTAGAGAAGTTCCCTGAAGATGAGCTCCAGCAGGGTGGGATTCAAATAATTTAGCAACTGATTCTCTGCCCTAATGACTGGCTGGTTGTGCATGGCCATGGTGGGTGTGGCCAGGGGGTGTGACAGGCAGCACTTGGCCTCCCCTGCACCCCATTTTGGGCCTAGTAGACCTCCCTGCAGCCTCCCGGGAGCAAAAACAGGCAGTGGGGGCCACACCGCACCCCACACCCCATTTTGGGCCTAGTAGGCCTCTCTGCAACCTCCTGGGAGCAAAAACGGGGTGCATGGGGACTCCTGGAAGGGGTGGGATGGGGAGGGGCAGATCCAGACAGCAATTTAACAATTGGTTCAGTTGAACTGGCCCGAACCGGCTGAATCCCAGTCCTGGGCTCGAGCATGAGTCCAAAAGCTCAGAAGACAAATCCTCTGATCCCGGTGAGCAATCCAGATTGGGTCCTGCAGAAACCTCTAATGACATAAAGTCTAGCTGAAGTTTCCAATTGTGGATCCTTTCAGATGTTATTGACTGAAGGTGCCACAATCTCTGATTATTGGCCACGCAGATGAGGTTGTTTCTTGAGTCATTAAAAAGGAAATGTTTACGCCAAGGTTGAAGTAAAAAAAAAAAAGTGATGGCATTTCTTCTCTTTGGTTGTCCTCACCTTGGACCATTTTGCTTTTCTCACCCTTGGAAAATCTTGCCCTCATTTGCTCACACCTCCACGGAGTCCTGCTGGATCTGGTGATTCACACAGTTTTGCTGATGATGAGACAGTGCTAAATCTGGTGGGGGTGATGTCATGGCAAGCTTGTATACCAAAACAGATGTCTCACCACAGGACTGAAGATCAGCAGAAGGTCAAAAGAAGCAAAACAGAGACAGAGAAATGACTTTGAAAAGCAGCTCCGCTCTTAAGGAGACAAAAGGTGCTAAAATATTTCGTGCCTTTGTATGAAATTTTCAGATTTCTTTTTCTTTTTTCTTTTTAAAGAGACGAATGTTTCATTTTTTTGGGTTGATCCAAACGTAAGGCAAAGTGTGGAAAAACATTCTGTCAGAGTTTGTTGCAGCACACACAATCAGATACACAATTAAATAATTCTGCAGGATTCATCTACGTAAGAGAATTTCTTTATATACAATACCGTACGTCAGAAGTCAGCATACAAAATCAGGAACACCGAAGCAATATTCATAGAAGCTAGGCATTACAGAGTAGAGAGATACAGAGGCTAATATTGTACAGAGGCACCAGCGGTGAAATCCACTTACCTTCGCTACCGATTCGGGAACGGGAACTGCCTCTCATTGTTTCCCGCCTCCCCCCAGGGTGTGTCATCAGTCACATTTGCCAACCAAGCAATTTTGCGGATTGTAGAGATCACTCCCCTCCGGCCACTGTAGGTTACCCTGGGAAACAGCCTTGAGAGAGATATGCCTGGAATGTGCTTTTGTTTTTGGCTGCTGTGCTACTTCACCATTCTCCAATCCCCCTGCCTATGGCAATTTGAGATGCTATGGCAATTCAAGAGGCCAGGGATGCCTTACAAGTTGACATGGTGCTTTGGAGAATAAGTTGACACACCTCTTCTAAAGACAGCCCTTCAAGACAGTTAATATGCCCCCTCTAATCCTTCTCTTTGATAGGTTAGACATACCTTGGTCCCTCAACTGTTCATCATAAGGTTTAGCCTCCATATCCTTTATTATTTTTCTTGCTCTTCTCTACACACTTTCAAGAGACTTAGCATCTTTTTTTGCATGGTGGTGACCAGATACATTTGTCCAGAGGGGACAGGAGGCACCAAATTGGGACCCAAACATCTTAATTAAAAGAAGCTAAAGTGAATGTCTGGATGGGGAATTCTGGGAGTTGAAGTTCTCCAGGCTTAAAGTTGCCAAGGTTGGAGACCCCTGGTTTATGCTATCTCAAGCTGTTGGAGCCCAGATCCTACCCATCCAATCTGTGCCCCCCCCCCCAAGAATTCTATGAGGGCCTAATATTGGAGACACTGTTTGGATATTTATCAATGCTGAATGCCTTATTCCATCCTATGGTAATGGGGCATTTGGCAACGCAAGCTACAAGAAGGTTATCCTTTCCCTTGTTTTTAATGAAATTGATGATTAAATCATAAGATTGATGCTTTTCTTTTAATCTCCTTAAAAGGAAGAACAGGCTGCTGTTCTCTGGCTGCAGCTCTCAACGCTGCTAGGGCGAGGAGATGATGCCGTAGACTTTGTTTTCATTTGATCATTATCATTGCTATGATCACCATCCCTATTTTGGTCCTCACCGTTATTAAGATCAGGTTGCAGGTGAATAAATGGCACATGCTATGAAAACTCCATCTATCTTGGAGGAAGAACCTGCTCGTGATAGTCCTTTCCTCTAGGAATACAGTTGGTGGCAGCAGAAATACCACATAGCCCATTGCAGGGGTGAAATGCTACCGGTTTGGACTGGTTTGGGTGAACAGGTAGTAAAAAAATGCTACTGGTTTGGGCGAACCTGTATTTCCGATGATCAGCTGTGATGCACAATTTATGTTAGCTAGAATTGTCGGATTTCCTGCTTTCTAGCTAATTTAAATCGCGTGGCACAGCGGATTCCTCTCCCCTCACTGTTCTACTTACCTTTACAGACTCAGAAGGCTTCAAAATGTTCCTTTTTTAGCGCTGCAGGGGCACTTCTCAGTAGCAGACTCACAGAACCAGTAGCAGACTTCAGAGGATTTCACCGCTGCCCGATAGCCAGAAGCTACACCATACAGCCAGGGAGAGGAAGATGGGGATAGGTGCAGCCAGAAGGGTTGAGACCCTTCCCATCATACACTACTGTGTGCTTCTCCTCTGCCTGACCTCTACAGAACTATATTTGAAGTCCTTTCTAGGTCCACAATAACATCTTCTTTACATGTCTATGGAGTCTTCCCTGAGTCTTCACATCGCCCAGTTTTGGGTTGACGTTTGGGGCTCAGCATCCCGGATAGCACCCCAGAACGCGGGCAGCTGGTTGAATTTTTTAAGGCAGATTCAGGTTAGTGCCAGGGTTCCAAGTAACACCCCAAACGAAAGAAGACTCAGAGGCCTGAAGTTCCTCAAAGTTCCACTTTATTAGAGATGTTATATTGGCACATCTGGGAAAACCCAGATCTGAAAGCTTCCAGGTTTTCCCCACCCAAAAGGAAAGTTCAAGTCCCTGCCCAGCACCCACATGTCCATCACATGGTCCAATCAAGCACCATCCCAACTGGAGATGCCTTCCAGTTCCAGCCCTCCAGGTGCAGGGCAAGATGTCCTTGATTCTCTGAGAAAGGAATGTTATTATGACTATCTATCACCCATGCTCCATACAATCCCCCCTCCCAGTTTCCCATAGTAGGAAATGTAGCAGGCCTGAAGGCCCAATGCAAAAGATGGCTTCCAGGCCTGACATTCTCAATCATCCAGGTCATGGTTGTCCCAAAGATACTTTTTTCAAGAGGCAACTGGACTTTCTAGTTTTTCTTTGAAGACGTTTCACTTCTCATCCAAGCTTCTTCAAAGAAAAACCAGAAAGTCCAGTTGCCTCTTGAAAAAAGCACCTTTGGGTTTTCCTTACGTGTTTATGTCATTGGAGATACTGTTGTGGTCTGCCAGCAGTCTGCGGAATTGGCAATGGAGTCAGACAATGAGGAAGCTGGGGAGGACAATGGGCCAGTTCTGGAGTCAGGGGAAGGCCCGGACGAGGGCTCTGCGTCGGAGGCAGAGATGGAGCCAGGGCCACCTGGGAGCGATGTGTGGACTCGGGAGCCTCTAGAGGCAAACAGCAGAGAGGCAGAGGAACAGGAGGAGCCTGTTCCTAGTGCACGCATGCGAAGAGCTGCCAGAAGGCAAGAGCATCTAAAGCAAAAAGACAACTCAGGAGTAAGGCCAGGAGATGATTGGCTCCTCCCATAAGGCTTAAAAGAGCAACAACGGCTCTTGGGATCTTTGTAGGAAAACAACATTGCTACATTTGTTTCTTGACGGCGTCTTTTACTTCTGAACGTCGTGGGGTTTTGCCAAGAAAAGCCTTTGGCAGGTTGCCAAAGAAGACAAAGGTTTGTGATAAGGCCGAAGGACTTTTCCTGAAGGACTTGTTTTGGAATTAATTTGGACTAAGCTGAGAATGAAGTAATTCTCAGCTGTTCTAATAAAATATGTTTGCTTAGATCTGATTGTGTCTGGTAATAACTACTTGGGCCTAGGTCACAACAGATACCAAGATACCAAGGGATAAGCAGCATGTATCCACATTATATTTCAGACTACTTAGAATAGAGTTTTCCAACCATGGCCATTTCTAAGTGCGTGGACTTCAAATCCCAGAATTCATCAACTGGCGTGGCATTGATGAGAATTCTGGGAGTTGAAGTTCCTCTGCCTTGAAGTTGCCATGGTTGGGAAACACTATCTTAGAAGCAGAGATTATGCTGTCAGGGATGCTTTAAACTGCATTCCTGAAAAGGATGGAAATAATAGCCTTAGTGGCTCTGTAATTAAATGAAATTAAATGAACTCCCAATCAACTTGGAGCACTGATGATGTTACCTAGTCTGGTAACGAAATGTCAACAAGCAAGCAACCAAGTTCAGAGAGCACCAAGGACCCCCCGACCTGTATTTGTATGAAGATAACCTTGGTGACATTAAAAATAAGATATTCTGCAGCTTGGATGCTCTGGAACTACTGATATATGGATCAAGGTTTTCAGATTGACCTAAAGAGTTGTTCTTTCTTTTGTATCTGTCTGTCCATCTGCCTTTTCAGCCTGAATCGTCTTTGAGAAATGACTTGTCTTTTGATGTAATGTTTAGGAGGTTTGACAGATGGGCGAAGGAGGAGAGAGAAGTGCTGTTAGAATGTGTTAGTATGAGACATCAGGTCAGGCATGAGGTGAACTCTGTAGGCACCTGTCCAGCAACCTGAGCAGAGACCAGACAGATGTGGAGGGCATCATCCTTAGAACAGTTTACAGCAGAGGTGTGAAACTCGATTTCATTGAGGGCCACATCAGGATTGTATTTGACCTCGGGAGGTTGGAGTGGGCATGGCCGAGGTGGGTGTGGCCAGCTCGACGTCAGAGAGCTTTCTCGTGAGAACCAAAGTCATCTCTACTGGCAAGGGATAAGGTTGGGGAAGGAGAGGCCGCCAATTAACCTAATTGGCCAACATGACCTGTGACACTTGGGAATGGGCTTATTTCCTAGTTTAATTATACTGTAACCAAGGGAAAGATTTAGAGTTGGTTTTCCTTTGAAGCTGTGCTGATACGACGTTCTCAATAAAGAAGACCTTTGAGAAGGAGCCAAGTCTTAGAGTTCTGATTTGCTTGGGTTCGTTAGTTGGAGTCTTGACAACTGGACCAGAAGTATCATCCGGGGGAGGTCCATTGTAACTTTGAATGGTTGCTAAGCAACCGGTTGTAAGTTGAGAGTACCTGTATGCTGGACCACAACGATAAAAGCTCTTGAGTTCAGCTCAACTCCAGCTGACTCCAAAACTCAACTACTAAGTCTACAGTATGTAGTTTTCTTATCCATAACATGGAATGTCATTAATTCTTATCTTCTTTTTTGAGATGTTGACTTCATAGTCTGGTCTACCACTCAGAGATTTCCCAGTATCCTGTCGTTCGAGTATAATGAAGCCTGAGTATTTGCTTCTTCTTCTTCTTCTTCTTCTTTTTAAATCACCATCCTTGGTTAGATGTTGCTCCATTAATCTGTCAGCTCCGTTCAGATCTTGCCTGTCATGTGATGTGAATCCACCCTCACATTCCTTCCTGATGTTCAGACTCATGTGAATTCCTTTCATAGTTGCTGGGTTGTATCGGGGCAGACTTAGATGAGAAAAGACAAGTCATGAGATACTGAATATATAATCCTGACCTCATTAGCTTCTGCTGTCATCCAACCTTCCCATATTTATTTGGGAAAAAAGGCACCAGGAGCTCGGTCCAGTTTGCCCCATGTGGAAATGTGCCTTGAAGTGTATTCTTAATGATGTTCTTAATCACATCAGTTCTACTTATGTCTTTCTCAGAGTTGGCTTGGCCACACAGGGCAACATGTAGATGGAGGCATTTGATAACAAATATGCATGATGGTGTCAAGGCAGATGATCTCATGCCACTTTTGGTCGCCACAATGTAAAAAAGATGTTGAGACTCTAGACAGAGTGCAGAGAAGAGCAACCAAGATGATTAGGGGACTGGAGGCTAAAACATATGAAGAACGGTTGCAGGAACTGGGTATAACTAGTTTAATGAAAAGAAGGACTAAGGGAGACATGATAGCTGTGTTCCAGTATCTCAGGGGCTGCCGCAAAGACGAAGGAGTCAAGCTATTCTCCAAAGCACCTGAGGGTAGAACAAGAAGCGATGGGTGGAAACTAATCAAGGAGAGAAGCAATTTAGAACTAAGGAGAAATTTCCTGACAGTTAGAACAATTAACCAGTGGAACAACTTGTCTCCAGAAGTTGTGAATGTTCCACCACTGGAAATTTTTAAGAAGATGTTGGATAACTATTCGTCTGAAGTGGTGTAGGGTTTCCTGCCTAGGCAGAGGGTTGGACTAGAAGACCTCCAAGGTTCCTTCCAACTCTGTTATTTTATTCTATTCTATTCTATTCTATTCTATTCTATTCTATTCTATTCTATTCTATTCTATTCTATTCTATTCTATTCTATTCTATTCTACTCTACTCTACTCTACTCTACTCTACTCTACTCTACTCTACTCTATTCTATTCTATTCTAGTCTGTTCAAATTTTCTTGTTCTGCAAATGAAATTGCATGAATTATTGTCAATTTCTCTTCATGGAGCCAAAATGCATGGATGGCTTGTTTTTGTTTTTGTTTTAAAGTGAGTTTATTTTATTTACATCTCAGATTGATCAAACTCCAATGCATTATTTCAAAGTAGAAGAACATCAAACCGGAAGCAACTAGTAATGTAAAGGAGGAACCAGCTGGTTTCTGTAGTTACAGTATTCAGTAGTATAACTACTGTAGTAGTATAGCTATGTAGCTGTAGCATCCAGTTTTGGTCACTGCATTATGAAAAAGATGTTGAGACTTTGGAAAGAGTGCAGAGAAGAGCAACTAAGATGATTAAGGGCCTGGAGACTAAAAGATATGAAGATCAGTTGAAGGAATTGGGTATGGCTAGTCTAGAGAAAAGAAGGACTAGAGGTGACATGATAGCAGTGTTCCAATATTTGAGGTGTTCCCACAAGGAAGAGATGGTCAACCTATTTTCCAAAGCCCCAGAAGGCAAGACAAGAAACAGTGGATGGAAACTTAATCAAGAGACATTCAACTTAGAACTAAGGAGAAACTTCCTAACAGTGAGAACAATTAACCAATGGAACAGCTTGCTTCCAGAAATTGTGGCTGTTCCATCACTGGAGGCTTTTAAGAAGATATTGGACCATCATTTGTCTGAAATGCTTTAAGGTCTCTTGCTTGAGCAGGGGGTTGGACTAGAAGACCTCCATGGTCCCCTCCAACTGTTTTATTCTGTATTCCACTGCTAAAAACTGTGGAGTCCTTGGTACTCTCTGAGCTGGTTTGTTTTCTTGCAGGCATTTCATTACCTAACTAGATCAGTGCATCATTACTTAGTTGAGTCATGAAACAACCCAGCTCAGAGACGACCAAGGACTCCACCGTTCAACTCTGAGCTCCCAAATATTTTTCTCCTACTGCTAAAACTCCAGCACCCTTTTTAGTGGCTGTCTATGCTGAATTGGCTAATTGAACAACTCATTCATTTTAGGCTTTTCGGTTGCTCCAAATGTTGATTGAACTCTGAACGGAAGTGCCTATGTTGTGGCCATTATCCCTTTCTCTCTGAGGGACTCTTTCATCCTTGCCTCTTTGCTGTCATCTGTCTGATTTTCTGATGAGCATTGAATTAGGTCAACGAGCTTTATGTATAACCTCTTTGTGGCAAGATGGGGTGAGGATAATTTTGCATGATGCAGCAGCAGGGGTGGGCTTCAAAAATTTCAGCAAGAGGTTCTCTGCCTGGTTGCTGAGTGGGCCTGGCCATGGTGGGTGTGGCCTCCTACATCATGGGGGGGGGCATTTTTGCCCTCCCTGGGTTCCAGAGGCTTTCCTTGAGCCTCCAGGAGGGCAAAAACAGCCTCCCCAGGCTCCAGAGGCCCTCTGGAGGCCAGAAACAGATCTTCCTGATCTTCCAGTAGGCCCATTTTTCACCCTTCCTGAGCCTCGGTGCACGCCCTGCACTTACCTGCATCCAAAACGGGCTGTGTAAGGACTCCTAGGAAGGCAGGGTGGGCGGGGCCAGCCAGGAGTGGGATATGTGGTTTCTCCAAACTGCACAGAATCTTAGCTAGAGGTTCTCCTGAACCCCTGCGAACCCCCAACAGCTCACCCCATGCAACAGCCATGCTTTTTCCGAGGAAGGCTGGTCTTAAAGCAATCTTCTGCTCTTCTGAATAAAGGTATCGACTTTATGAAAGAAAAGCCACTGGATTCTCTTGTCCATTGAGATTCTCAGTCACCCAGGTCAGGGTTGTCCCAAAGGTGCTTTTTTTCAAGAGGCAACTGGACGTTCTGGTTTTTCTTGGAAGACGTTTCGCGTCTCACCCAAGAAGCTTCTTCAGCACTTCAACACTGGATTCTGTCGCTTATTTCAGATGAACAGAACCACAGAGTTAGAAGGGACCTTGGAGGTCTTCTAGTCCAACCCCCAGGATGGTAAAGGAGATTCAACCGAAGCTCAGTGTGTTTATCCTCACCTGTCGGTACAGTTCAACTGCCTAGCATCAAAGGAAGTGGGCTCCCTTTGCAAGTCTGCTCAGTTCCATTTTTTTGCCTCGTTTATAACTTGCAAAACACACTTGCGTTTTGCTCATATCATGCACTTCGTAGTCTTCCCAAGAATAACAAGCGGAATAATTGTTCCTACCTCAGGGATTTTTAAGCCAGGTATTTGTAGGTTTCTTTAAAGGGACATTCGGAGCTTGTAACTGGTGGTGCCTTATTGTCCTAAAGATAAAAAAGTTCTTGAGTTCACTTTGATCCTTAATGAGTGCCTGAAGACAATGGCACAGTTTTTCTTGGTGGTAAGAAAGAAATTATTTGTTATTCTGGAGGTGGTTTTGTCTCTTCCCACTGTAGACTGCAGTCCAGTGGTGAAATGTAAAATTTGTTACTACCGGTTCTGTGGGCGTGACTTGGGGGGGGGGGTAATAACTGAGTGGGCGTGGCCAACTTTTTTTTTTTAACTTTTAAAACCATTTTTTTCTACAACCTCTTCGGCTGACGAGGTTCTAAAACAAAAATTCTTTTAAAGCCTCTGACGATCCCAGCTGACTTGCCTGATTGGCAGAGGCTTTTTTTCCTTTTAAAAACATTTTTTTTCTATAACCTTTTCTATAACCTTCGGTCAAAGAGGTTGTAGAAAAAGTGCTTTTAAAAATAAAAAAAAGAGCCTCTGATGATTGCGTGGCTCAGCTGGGCAATGGGAGGAGCGGTGGGGGGGGGGGCAGGGATTTTTGCTACCTGTTCTCCAAACCGCCCATCTCCATCACTACCGGATTGGGAGATCCGGTCCGAACTGGGAGCATTTCAACCCTGCTGCAGTCCTAATATTTCCAAACTACTAAACAGATCTGATCTTACTTAGCTTCTCAGCAGGGAGAAAGTCAGCCAGCTGTTGGCATCTTCTACGGTCTCCTCTCTGGTAGTAAGTTTCATAATTAATTTTTGTTTCGGAGTCATACAATGTGAAAAACTGGAACTTGGTGATCATCCAATCTCCCTTGCCAGTCAGTGAAAAATGAAAACAACGCTTGATTTATTTGCCGTAAATTGCCCACCGCTTCAAGCATACCCTTGCAGAAAAGCAGACGGTAAATCGGGGGTGTCAAACACAAGGCCCGCGGGCTGGATCTGTAATTTAATTACAATTAAAATTGCATTAAATATAGGTAATTGGATGAATCTCCATTCAGGTTTTCAATTGTTTTCCCTGGTGTCCCATTAAAAGGTAAAGGTAAAGGTTCCCTTCGCACATACATGCTAGTCATGCCCAACTCTAGGGGGCGGTGCTCATTTCCGTTTCAAAGCCGAAGAGCCAGCGCTGTCCGAAGACGTCTCCGTGGTCATGTGGCCGGCATGACTAAACGTCAAAGGAGCACAGAAACCTGTTACCTTCCTACCAAAGGTTGTCCCTATTTTTCTACTTGCATTTTTTTTACGTGCTTTTGAACTGCTAGGTTGGCAGAAGCTGGGACAAGTAACAGGAGCTCACCCCGTTACGCGGCACTAGGGACTCGAACCGCTGAACTGCCGATCTTTGGTGGGAAGGTAACAGCATTCCGTGCTCCTTTGGCATTTAGTCATGTGGCCACATAATGCATTTGATGTGCTTAAAGCCAACCCTGTGGGAAACTGTGCATGGAGTAACTGATGATTTGTAAAAGGTTCATTTCCAGGTAATGAGGACTCTTGCTCCTTTGAGAACAGGGTCACTTAGACAGGGTGGCCCTAACAATCAATTCAAGGCTGAACAACTTCCCGTGGCCAGGATGGCAGCTGTATTTTGGAGTGTGATTCTCCCCCTGCCAGTTCTGTGGACTACAGTACACATAAGGTAACTGGTAGTAGTCACAATGACCTCAACGTAACAACAGCAACGAGAATTTCCATCGCTAAGTGATGCAATCATAAATTGAGGGTATGCAAGAGGTAAGGGGACCTTGGTGTTCTCTGAGTTTTGTTGTTCCAAAGATGCTTTCCCCCCTCCCCCCCCCAAAAGGTAACTGGACTTTCTTGGGTTTGTCTTTGAAAATGTTTTCTGAAGCTTCTTTAGTTCTTCTTGGATGAGAAGCAAAACATTTTTTTAAAGAAAATACCAAGAAAGTCCAGTTGCCTTTTGAAAAAGAGCACATGTGGGATAACCATGATCTGGATGTCCGAAAGATGCTTTTTTCAAGAGCCAACTGGACTTTCCGGTTTTCCTTTGAAGACGTTTCACTTCTCATCCAAGAAGCTTCTTCAGTTCTTCTTGGATGGGAAGAGAAACAGTTTTTAAAGAAAATAGCAAGGAAGTCCAGTTGCCTTTTGAAGAAAAGCACCTTTTGGAACAACCGTGTTCTGGACGATTTGAAATTTTGCTTCCCGTCCAAGAAGCTTCTTTAGTTCTTCAGAACTGAAGAAGCTTCTTGGATGAGAAGCAAAACGTTTTCAAAGGGAAAAACCCAAGGAAGTCCAGTTGCCTTTTGGAGAAAAACGACAACACAACTTTGGAACAAGGGAGTAAACCATCTCCCTCCTTCTTTTCTCCAGGCTGTGCCTTTCTTTTCCAGCTCACAAAGAGCCCCAAACGTTGTGTACATCTCATCCTTCTGGCCACCCCTTGGTTGCAATCATCCCTGTCCTTCTTTTCCATCACTTATCCATGTTGTCCTTTTGCTTCTCCAGGTTATGGCCACGCTGCCCCTGGGACGAATGCAGGGAAGGCCTTCTGCATGTGCTACGCTGCCCTGGGCATTCCACTCACCCTTGTCATGTTCCAGAGCCTTGGCGAACGCATGAACACCTTTGTCAAGTACCTCTTGCAACGGATGAAAAAGTGTTGTCGGATGAGAAGCACCGACGTCTCCATGGAGAACATGGTGGCCGTTGGCTTCTTCTCCTGCATCGGCACCCTCTGCATCGGAGCAGCTGCCTTCTCTCATTGTGAAGAGTGGACCTTCTTCCAGGCCTTCTATTACTGTTTCATCACATTGACTACAATCGGGTTCGGAGACTACGTGGCCCTTCAGACGAAAGGAGCCCTTCAGAGGAAGCCGCTCTACGTGGCCTTTAGCTTTATGTACATCCTGGTGGGATTAACTGTCATTGGAGCTTTTCTCAATCTGGTTGTTCTCAGGTTGTTCATGAACATCGAGGAAGAGAGACGGGAGGCTGAGGAGAGGGCCTCCCTGGCGGGAAACCGGAGCAGCATGGTGGTCCACATTCAAGAAGACTCTCAACATGGCCGCCCGCGGTACAAGGCTGAGGTGACGGATCTTCAGTCTGATTGTTCCTGCATGTGTTACAGGTCCCACGAATACACCAGCCGGGTGGTTTCCCACCAAAATTCCTTCAGCTCCAAGCTGAACCTCCAATACTTTCACTCCATCTCCTACAAGATTGAGGAGATCTCACCAAGCACATTAAAAAACAGCCTGTTTCCTTCTCCCATCAGTTCGATCTCCCCTGGATTGCACAGCTTTACGGACCATCACAGGTTGATGAGACGACGCAAATCTATCTGAAGGCATTTTCTTTGCAGGGTTTTTGGAGGGTGGGTGGATGGGTGATGTTTCTTTCCTAAGATTATTATTTTTTAAAACGAAAACAATTCCTCGAGTGAACCAGAGTGAGGCTAACATAAATCCAGGAGAGAGAGAGAGAGAGAGACAGAGAGAAAAACAAAACAAAACAACAACTATACATTCAAGGAAGGACACCACTCCCCTGAAACTCAGCTCTGGCGCACGAAGCATGGACAGACTTTATTTTCCAGCAAAAATAATGCCTTACAATTAACCTTCCCGCTGCGATCCGAGATTTTGAGGCGATGGGAAGTGGGTATTTCAATTCCAAAGTTACGCACCTGTGAGCTTTCTCGTGCCCTTTGGCACTCTTGACCTAAAAAAAAAAAAACCACAAAAAAACCACAAAAATCAAAACCTCTTTTTTCTCCTTCACAAGCAGGTCGTGATGTGTGTGAACTGGGGGTGTGTATGCGAGTGTTGAGTGTGTGGGTACGGGTGCACACGCACAATTCCACTACTAGTGCCATGCAACTAACAAAAAAGTATCTATCGAAGCATCAGGTATATCAATTTGATTTTCTATCTATTCTTCCTCTGGAGAAATTGTTGTTGTTTTTTTCTTCTGGCCTGCTTTCTTTGATCCAAAAAAAGGGAGGAAATGAAAGGAAGAAAAATGGAGGCGGTAGGAAAGAGCTGCAGTTTTTATCAATTTCTTTTTCTTTTCTTTTTTCTTTTGCTGAGTCAAGCATGCACCATCAATGGTCAATATACTGAGCGAACCATTGTAAGTTCTCTCTGTTTTTTAAATGCTAGAAATTTATTAGATCGTAATAACTGTTTTTTTTTTAATTCTTCTTTAAGAACAAGGCAGGAAAGGAAGATTACTTTTGCTTGCCGGGTCAAATCCTTATGGAAAATATATAAATATATACATATATATATTTAAAAAAAAAATACAAGCATGCATTTTGTAAAACACGGATATGCATTATGAACATACACGAGGAAAACGATGATGGAACCATTGCTCAGAAGGAAAGTATGGATTTTTGAAAATGATTTTTCTTTTTAACTTTCCGTTGGTGTGTCAAATAGCCACCAGGCTTGTCAAGCTCTCGGTGTGTACGTGGGTGTGATTTGAGAAACGGTTGGTCGGAACGAATGGGTATTTTTATTTATTTATTTATTTAAAGGGGTCTTTCTTATTTATTTTGCCTTTGCGTCAAAGACGTCGGGCTCGGTGTGACACTTTCCTCGGTGCGAATGTCCTGAGTGTGCCTGCCAGGGTGTTTGTGTGTTTGTCGGTGTACAGTTGTACCTGCGTGCACAGGAATTCTATCTGGGAATGCTTGAACAAGAATGGTACATGGAAGTGGATGAATATTTTTTTATTTCCTCACAAAAGAAGACAGGGTATCCCTTGTTTTTAATAAAAATAGAAACTGATATTAATACTAATACTAGTAGGGGGAAAAATGCTGATTGGTCTCAGGAAGGATTTCCCCAATGCTTTGCGCTTTGACTTGCTGAGGATATGCATGTAGGCCAAGCTTCCTTCCTTCCTTCCTTCCTTCCTTCCTTCCTTCCTTCCTTCCTTCCTTCCTTCCTTCCTTTGAAAGAAATATCCATCTGGTTCAGTTTCAAGCCGGGAGAAAGGCACTGGAGACAAAATGGAGGCTGGAGGCTGATTGGAAAGAGGGTTTAATGATGAAGCAGAACCACCAAGCACGTGTTTCTGGGCAGCTGACCACATGGAGTTGAGAGTGAGAGGTATTTATACCTTCTCTTGAGTTTTGAACTTGAGCTTCCTGTTCCTGTGCAAGAACATGTATTCTATTGGCTGTTGTAGGGATCATAGCTGGCTCTGTAAGTTGTCTGAGCCAAGCTTGGTTGAAGTTTGGCTGATGCAATGAAGGGGCTTGTTGGGCAACTCCTATTGTGGCTGCGGGCTAACTCTACCTTTGTTCAGACCTTGCTGCAGGGAATTTGCTTATGAATAGAGCTAGCTATCTCTTTATCGCTTAAGTGCTGACATCTGTTGTGGGCTATTAAGGAAGGTGGGGTCTCCAGGAGCATACCTCTCCATTTCTCATCCAGAGAAATATAATATTCTGCCTTTTTAATATTTCTCAAAATATTTCATTCTTCTAGGAGAGGGGGGTCTTCCCTCCCTCCCTCCTCCTATTCACATTCCTCCCTCCCTCCTATTTATCTTCCTTCCTTCCTTCCTTCCTTCCTCCCTCCCTCCCTCCCTCCCCTTCTCTCTCCTCCTATCCATTTTCTTTCCTTCTTTCCCTCCTTCCCTCCCTTCCCTGGCACAGTTAATATAGGCAATTATATAGAACTATTCTGCTTCCAACGATTGATTTTAAATGGAGTTGCTTTAACTAGATGAGCATAACGCCAGACTCCTTGGAATTTCCTTCACAAAAATATACCTCTGAGGAGACTTCGTCATGATCCAGAGATTCCCCAAACCGAGAAGATTATCAGGGTGCAGTGAGAAACAAATGAACGTAGACAGGAGAAACATAAGTGAGTCCTAAATACACAACCCACAAGACGAGACTTCCCCGCTGGGTCTCTGCAGGAATCCCTGTTCTTGTTTTAGAGTCTTTCCAACTTTAAGTGGGTAATTCAGTATGTCAGGACTGGATACCACAGGATCATTCAACCAGTGCAGCCATAAACTAATTTAAGAGGGATTTCTCTATAGTAGTGCCTCATAAATCATAGTTCGGGAGTGCACTGAGTGCTAATTAGTCTCCCTGAGGCCTGATCACCTCAATACTGATGAATCAGGGCTATGGCAGGTTGTGCTGACCAGAATAAGTGCATCCATAAAATTGAATGTTTTAGAACAGAGGTATCAAACTTGATTTCATTGAGGGCTGCATCAGGGTTCTGTTTGAGCTGGGCGCCCGGGGTGGGTGTGGCCAGGGTGGACATGGTCAGCTTGACATCACTCATGTCAGGGGCGTCTGTGGTGGCCCGAGCACTGTGCCAGCGAAAATGGGCTCCTGAGCTCTGTTTCCAGTGGCGACGGCTTCCTGCAACCCTCTGCCAGCGAAAACTGAGCTTGTGAGGGCCACGCACAGTCCTCCCGAGCTCTGTTTTTGCTGGCAGAGGCACCATGGCCCAATCCTTCATTGTTTCCATGGCGGCCCCATGGGCCAGATCTGAGCACCCAGTGGGCCAGATCCGGCCCGCGGGCCTTACGTTTGACACCCCTGGTGTAGAAATTTAAGAGATGAGTGTGAGGGACTAGGTCAGTGATGGCTAACCTTTTTGCCATCACGTACCAAAAGTGGGGGTCGCGCAGGGGGGTCACGCGCCCACATGCCCACAACCATAATTCAATGTGCTCCCCCCCCCTGTGCATGTGCGTGCGCCCCCTCTGTGCCCCCTCCCCACTATTGGCACACGATGGCACAGTGGGACTGGAAGGACCATTTTTCACCCTCCCCAGGCTCCAGAGCCTTTCTAGGAGCCTGGGGAGGGTGAAAACAGCCTCCCCCTGCCCGGAGACTCTCTGGAGGTTGGAAATGGTCCATTTCCCAACTTTCGGTGGACCCAGAAGGCCCGAAAATCAGCTGGCCAGCACACATATGTGCTCTGGAGCTGAGCTAGGGCAACGCTTGCGTGCCCACAGATATGGTTCCACGTGCCACTTGCGGCACGCGTGCCGTAGGTTCGCCATCACGGGACTAGGTCTTACTTATGGATATTTGGAAAATCAGTCCTGGTTCACGTTAGACTACCTTGTGATCCTCAGGTTCCCTGTTCACACAGTCGCCTTGTTCCACAACTACATGCAGAGCTGCATGTTCTGAGTGTATTACTAGCTAAGCTTTCCCTTACTTCTTTTGTACCAGCAACTGATTGGAAAATCTCTGCAAACAACATTTCCCTACGGAGGTTAGGTTTTTAAAGGAGGGGATCTTTTGGCGCCCCCCCCAAAAAAAAACTTTCCCAAATTTCATCTAGAAATGTGCTTCCTTCTGAAGATCTTCCTTAGTCTGGAGAAGCCCAACATTTCTGTTCCCGGACTTTGAGTGTGCAAAACATCGATTTTGCTATTCAATTACTCTGTGCTTTTTATTTTTATTCCCCCCCCAAATTATGCTTCCCCCATTTCTGCTGTTGTGCTGTTCTCTATCATAAATTGAAGGTTGCCTTTTCAAGAATCTAATCCCGTAGTTTTGATTATCCACTTATTTCGGAGGCGGGTTGGGTGAGCGCAAGTACAGTATTTTTTGGCGTATAAGACGCACTTGAGTATAAGACGCATCTACCTTTTTTGGTGAGGAAAAGAAGAAAAAGAAATCTCCCTCTGCCTCTGCCTTTGAATAATTTTGCCTCGTTGCAGCATACAGCAAACAGCCTGCTTTACTTTCAGTTTCGTTTTCAGCATAGCTTGATTAGCACAAGGGGAAAAAAAATCTGCTCCAGCAGTTTATCTCTTTGCAGCAAGCAGCAGAGCCCTGCGCAAAACCACTGAGAGCAAATGAGCTGAGAGTCGGGAGGCCGATCCAATCAACTTGTGTTAATTAGGTTGTGCTGAAGCTGAAAGGAGCTGTTTTTTCTTGCTGCTTGCTGCAAGGAGGTAACTGATACGAGGCAGAGGCCAAAAGGTGGGGGCCAGTGGGTGGGCGGGGCTACATTCTGTGTATAAGATGCACCTAAATTTTCACCCCCTTTTAGGGGGGAAAAAGGTGCATCTTATACTTCGAAAAATACGGTATATGGTTGATAAGAGATTATTGAAGACAATGGGAGCATGTTCCACTACAGGTAGTGCTCGACGTACGACTACAATTGAGTCCAAAATGTACGTTGCTAAGCGAGACAGTTGTTCAGTGAACTTTGTCCCACTTTATGACTTTTCTTGCCACAGTTCTTCAGTGAATCACTGCAGTTTGTAAGTCGGTCAAAGGGTTGTTAAGTGAATCTGGCTTCTCCATTGACTTTGCTTGTCAGAAAGTCACAAAAAGTGATCACATGATCCCGGGGACATTGCAACCATCATAAATATGAGTTGCCAGTAGGGTCTGAGTATTGGTCACATGGCTGAGAGAATGCTGCAATGGTCATAAGCGTGAAAAACAATCCTAAATCCCTTTTTCTTAAAGTGCCATTGTAACTTTGAATCAGGGTTGAAATGCTCCCGGTTTGGACCGGATCACCCAATCCGGTTGTGATGGTGGCGGGTGGTTCGGAGAACCGGTAGCAAAAATCCCTAGCTTCCCCCCATGCTCAGCTGAGCTGCACGATCATCAGAGGCTTTTTTTAAAAAAAAAAATTTTAAAGCATTTTTTCTACAACCTCTTCTGATGAGGTGGTAAAAAAAATGCTTTGAAAAGTCTCTGCCGATCCCAGCTGAGTTTCCTGATCGGCAAAGAGGCTTTTCAAAGCATTAGAAAAAATGCTTTGAAAAGTTTTTTTTTAAAAAAAGTTGTCCACGCCCACCCAGTCACATTAAGCACCACCCACCCACCCACCCCCAAGCCATGCCCACAGAACCGGTAGTAACAAATTTTACATTTCACCCCTGCTTTGAATGGTCACTAAATAAACTGTTGTAAGTCGAGGATGATGTGTAGTATGAAAAGAGAGGCATAGAAGAATGATAAAAGATATAGTAGGAATCTGAGATGTACAGCATATTTTTCTTTTATTGTGTTTGTATTAATATCGGGGATCGAATGAAGGCATTCAACATTTCTACAATGGCAAGCCGTTTAGAAAAAGATAACAGAATACAGAATAATAGAGTTGGAAGGGACCTTGGAGATCTTCTAGTCCACCCCCCTGCTCCGGCAGGAAACTTTATACCAGTGATGGCTAACATTCTTGCCATCATGTCCCAAAAGCGAGTGGACCATGGGAGGGGGGGGGGTCGCCCATACTTCAATGCGCCCACGCATGCGTGCATGACCCCCCGTGCTCCCCTTGCTTTTGGCATGTGATGGCACAGTGGGCCCAGTATGCCCATTTTTCAGCCTCACCAGGCTCCAAATGCTTCCTTGGAGCCTGGGGAGGGCGAAAACAGCCTTCCCCACCACCCCGGAGGCCCTCCAGAGGCAGGAAATGCCCTGTTTCCCAACTTCAGGTAGCCTGGAAGGCCCAAAAATCAGCTGGGCGGCAAGCACATGTGTGCTGGAGCTGAGCTAGGGCAACGCTCGTGTGCCCACGGATATGGCTCAGCATGCCACCTGTGGCACACATGCCATAGGTTTGCCATCACGGCCTTATACCATTTCAGACAAATGGTTGTCCAATCTCTTCTTAAAAACTTCCAGTGTTGGAGCATTCACAACTTCTGGAGATGCTGGAATACATACCTTCCAGTAATATTATGGATTTTAAAAAATGTATATTTTAATACCGTTTTGATGTCTAAGGCACTGTGGCAACATCAATCAACATGTTGCTGATTTCAGCAATGTGAAACGCAGCTTTGTTTTAGGATGATGAAGAACAGAAATCACATTTTTTGGCAGCATCATTTTTTTAAAAAAAAAACAAAAAACCAAACCCATAACCTTGAAAATTAAAGGAGCTAAAACTTCATGAGATTTTGAGAGGTGCATAAAATTAATTAATGATTGAGTGTTCCGTGGGATTTCTTTTGTTATTTACTTTTATGATTTGTTCGGTAAATTAAAGTACAAAAAAAAAAAGTTCTTCCAATTCCTCTGAGTGGGATTTGCAAATAATTAAAGTGCAATTAAAGCATACACTAAAGTGGAGTTTCTATTACAGGATGGTAGCAGCTATGCTAAATTGATTATTGAAGCCGATGCCTCAAATTTGATTAGAAATATTGCTTTGTCTCCAAAGAGTTGATTATAGCAATCAGAGAAAATGATT
>WNWU01000066.1:485494-497576 GCA_012654045.1 Ptyas mucosa | reverse complement strand
GCTACGCTACGCTACGCTACGCTACGCTACGCTACTCTACTTTATTCTACTCTACTCTACTCTACTCTACTCTACTCTACTCTACTCTACTCTACTCTATTCTATTCTATTCTATTCTATTCTATTCTATTCGGAATAGCAGTAGCATTTAGACGTATATACCACTTCACAGTGTTTTACAGCCTTTTCTAAGCAGTTTACAGTCAGCGTCTTGCCCCCAACAATCTGGCTCCTCATTTTACCAACCTCGGAAGGATGGAAGGCTGAGTCAACCTTGAACCAGTGAGATTTGAACCACTGAACTACAGCCCAGCCAGCAGTCAGCAGAAGCAGAAGCAGCCTGCAGTGCTGCCTTCTAACCACTGCTCAGTGAATGCTCCAACACGGCAAGGTTTTAAAGAAGTGATTGGATAACCATTTGTCTGAAATGGTATAGGGTTTCCTGCCTGAGCAGGGGGTTGGACTAGAAGATCTCCAAGGTCCCTTCCAACTCTGTTATTCTGTTCTGGCGAAGAAGCTGCAATGACAGTTTCTTGAGTGATTCTTTTGCACGACTGTTGGTTCAACTGTCTTCCTTCTGGCTTCACCGTCTTGGAATGTTAACAATTATATTAGGGTGATGACTTCCTCGCCTAAATCTTCATTATTACAGAAACAGAAACCAGGAAGGGTGCGAATAGCAGAGAAATACAACCTGTTTTGTATGAATGAGGGAAAGGAAGCAAGCCATGGTCAGGCATTAAAAAGAATCCTTTAAACAGCTACAATGTGATGCTTAAAAGCTCGCCTATGCTAATTTATGTTATTAGAGGACCATTTAGAAGTGGCAATTGGAATTCATTTAAGTTTCTCTGCAGCCCAAGCAGGCCGATGAATTTCCCAGCAGAATCCTTCAAATTGAATCCTGCTTTTTTAAATTCATTTCGATTCTGATCCAGGACTTATTATGGAATTTGCCCAGCCAAGGCAAAGAAAAGCAGGACTCTCACAAATGGTCTTTCAATCCTCTTCACCAAATTGGGGGAGGCTCAGTTCTTAATCAAAGGGTGCTGAAAACCTGCTTAGACTGTAAATTTCCTTGTCTACCAGGAACTAGGAATGATTTACTGAAGCAGAGACTCAATATACAGTATATCAGCTACATTTCTGCTGTCAATACTGCCAATGTCAATACTCATGTCAGAAGCACCGAGGCCAGTGGTGGGATTCAGCCGGTTCGGGCTGGTTCAGGTGAACCGGTAGTTAAATTTCCGGCCTGCCCTGCCCCTTCCGGGAGTCCCCACGTGCCCCATTTTGGCTCCCAGGTAAGTGCAGGGAGGCCTCCTAGGCCCAAAATGGGGTACGGGAGGGTGGTGCGTTATCCCCCCGTGGCCATTTTTTGCTCCCAGGGGTGTTCAGGAGGGCGAGTGCTGTCACACCCCCTGGCCACACCCACCATGGCCATGCCCACCCAGCCAGTCATTGGGGCAGAGAACCAGTTAAATTATTTGAATCCCACCACTGACCAAGGAGCTTCTGGGTTCAAAAGATTAGCCGGTGACAACACCATTGCCCCTGAGATGCTCAGTTGAGGTCTCCTTTCATGTCCCCAGCATGAGCTGGAGCAAAGGACAGGAGCTCAATCCCACCACATAGCAGCTCTTGGGTCTCAAACGCAGGCTTGCTAACCTCCTATCCAGTGTCCTAACCAGTGGCACCAGTGTGCTCCTTTACTGTCAATACAACAGATGTATTTAAATACCAACCAGTAAGCCACATATGATGTTGGTCTTTCTTCTTGTCTTCCGTGTTTCTTCCTACATCTAGCAATGAAGTAAGGTAAAAGTTTAGTAATCACTGCCCAACAACTCATAATCCTTTGCCTTTACGTTCCTCATCACATGTTTTTAAAGCATATTTTATTTGATGATCTTACTAGTTACCAATTTGACCCAAACAACTATTTGGGAAGGAACTAAGAGAAATTAGGTGTTTTAACCCAGCTCCCCAAACATGACAAAACCTCTGAAGTGAACTCAAGGATTACTTTAACTAGGAGTGCCAGCAGCCCCGGCAAAAAGTTTCTCTCTCACTGCAGGCTACAGTAGTGGGTTGCAAAACCCATCACTACCGTTTGCTCATGCATGCGTGTGCTCTCGCGTGTGTATGCACTGCTTCTGCGCATGTGCAGAAGCATCCAGCATGGGTGGGCGGAGCCTCCTGCTGCTGCAGCTACCGATTCGCCAATCTGGGTAGAACTGGTAACAACCCGCCACTGGAAGGCTAACAAGTCTGTCTGGTAGGGAGATGAATAGTTGTCTGCCACATCTATCTGCCTTTTAACCCCAGAGCTAGGATGGGGCTTCGCTAGCAGCGGTGGCTCTTCCATCCCCAGGATCGGCCCATAGATTTCCACTGCTCTCCTCTCCTCTGCCTTCTGTGCATCCGTGCGTCAGGTACTGGACTCAGCCGTTTCTCCTCTTCCTCATCAGCCACCTCCAGACCTGTTGACTCTCCATCTGAGGGCTGACGGATGGCCCAGTCTTCTCCTCTGTCTCTCTCTCTCTCTGACAGCTCCATTCCCTCTTCCCCCTCGGAGCTCTCAGGGTGCCTTGATGCTGACCCTGACTCCCATGCCTCCTCCTCCTCCTCTGATTCGGCTGCTGGAGGGGCCGGTGACTGACAGGCCACAACACTAGATTGTCCACTGAACTGAGGAGATGAGAGTTGATCTTTGACCCGTTATTTATTTTTTTAAATTTTATTTCTATACCGCCCCTCTCCCGAAGGACTCGGGGCAGTGCACAGCCAGGTAAAAAAAAACAACACAAAAATTCCAATTAAATTTAAAAACTTATTAAAATTATTACATTTATGGCCAAATTCATTAAAACCCAAAAATTTAAAACTCCGAATTTAAAACTCATTTACAAAGATAGCCCTGCTTGTCGGAAGAGCAGGGTCTTGAGGGCACAGTGAAAAACTCGGAGGTCAGAGATTGTGCGTATTTCCGGGGGCAGTTTGTTCCAAAGGGCAGGGGCTCCCACAGAGAAGGCTCTCCCCCGGGAGTCGCCAGCCGACATAGTTTGGCCAATGGCACCCTGAGGAGTCCCTCTCTGTGGGAACGAACTGGTTGGTGAGAGGCAATTGGTGGCAGAAGGTGGTCTTGTAAGTATCCAGGTCCTGAGCCATGGAGCGCTTTAAAGGTGGTGACCAACACCTTGAATCGCACCCGGAAGACCACTGGGAGCCAGTGCAGCTCGTGCAGGAGAGGCAGGGTTATCCTGCCCTTTATTATTTTCTAGTTTTCTGTACAGAAATAGCCATTCACAGTTGACCTATCTTGTAATTCTGGTGAAAGAAAAATCTAGTTAGTATATTATCATTGACTCAGGCCCTTAAAGTCTTAAACATTAGATGTACAACTTTCTACCTTCCGAAAATTGTCTGCTGAGAAAACCAGCAGTTACAAGAGCACACAAACACAACTAATGGGCGCACTGACAAGCCTTAGTTTGAACTCCAGGTGACCAAAATATTTAAAATTTCTCTCCACGCTGGAGAGGAGGAAGTATCAACATGGCCAAACTCTTTTTCAAGGAATTCTTGATTAACCAATTCACCATCCTTCATCCTGAATCATTGTTGAGAAACCAGAGTAGAAGACTGGGTTTGTTTTTTTAAAAAAAAAATCTAGCGTCTTTGTGATCTGTTGGATTCAGATTGGGACACACATTGGCGATGTTAGAACAGAGGCGGGACAGCCACTTATTAGAGATTCTTGAATTTGGATTCTTGCACTGAGAAGGGATGTGTTAAATATTACCTTATCCAGAGGTGGTATTCAGCCGGTTTGGACCGATTTGGGTAAACCAATTTCCAATTTAGTGGAAATCTTCGGTGGGTCCTCCCCCCTGCCCCCCACCCCATGCCATCCTATTTAGGCATGTTTTTGAGGCCAGGCGCATGCGTGGAAGGTGCATGCATGAGCAAAATATATGCACAGAAGGCCGTGCGCATGCACGGAAGTGGAACATCCGCGCACTCACATTTGCAAATCAGTAGGGAAAGTAAGTGAATACTTCCCCCAACCTTTCCATTCCTTTATTTGATTTGGGGGTTTTAAAACTTCGGAATTCCCCCTTAGGATGTCCAAATTAAATTCCACTCTGGAATTGTTGGGGTTGAATGGCACCAAGCTGGAGAAAGTTGAGATGGTTTGTGTTGATACAGTTTGTCGTTGAATTGATGAACCTTCATTGTCAGCCTTACCAATGAACAATAGGGTTCACTCTATTTTCCTGTCATTAAATAGGACAAGTGGAGTCATCACAGAATCCAGATAGACAAATGAATGGAAGAACCAATTGGTCTTGTGGCACCTTAAATTCTATCTATCTATCTATCTATCTATCTATCTATCTATCTATCTATCTATCTATCTATCTATCTACCTACCTACCTACCTACCTACCTACCTACCTATCTGGATGTTTGGATGAACATACAGGTTGTCCTCGAGTTACGACCACAATCGAGCCCAAAATTGATGTTGCTACGTGAAACATCTCTTAAGTAAATTTGCCCCATTTTATGACTTTTCTTGCTGCAGTTGTTACGTGAATCATTGCATTTGTTCACTTAGTCACAGGGTTGTTAAGTGAATCTGGATTCCCCCTTGACTTTGCTCATCAAAAGGTCGCAAAAACAGATCACATGACCCCGGGATCGTGCAACCGTCATAAACATGAACCCCGCTTGCCAAGGATCTGAATTTCGATCACATGACCGGGGGGATGCTGCAAATATGAAAATCAGTCATGTCGCTTTTTTTCCAGTGCCGTTGTCACTTTAAAGGGTCACTAAATGAACTGTTGTAACTCGAGGACTACTTGTATCATATGCCCTTCCATTCACAAAATGGCTGCCGTAAGAGAGACCACCAGTTTTTACAAAGCATGGATTTCATAATCAAAATCATAAGTTTATTTGTCACGGATATATAAGATAACAGGTAAAAGTATAAACATAATTTGAATACATGAAAAGAGTAAGTAAAAAGGAATATTAGGACAGGGACGGTAGGCACGCTGGTGCACTTATGCACGCCCCTTACAGACCTCTTAGGAATGGGGTGAGGTCAACAGTAGACAGCTGAAGGTTAAAGTTTTGGGGGTTTGGGGAAGAAACTACAGAGTCAGGTAGTGCATTCTAGGCATTGATCTGTTACTGAAGTCATATTTTCTGCAATCGAGTTTGGAATGGTTTACCTTGAGTTTGTATCTATTATTTGCTTGTGTATTGTTGTGGTTGAAGCTGAAGTAGTCATTGACAGGAAGGACATTGTGGCAGATAAGTTTATGTACTATGCTTAGGTCAGACTGAAATCGGCGTAGTTCTAAGTTGTCTAAGCCCAAAATTCGGAGTCTAGTGGCATAAGGTATTTTATTGCGGTTAGAGGAATGGAGGACTCTTCTCGTAAAATATCTCTGGACTCTCTCGATTGTATTTATGTCCGATATGCAGTGCGGGTTCCAGACAGATGAGCTGTATTTGAGAATTGGTCTAGCAAATGTTTTGTATGCTCTAGTTAGTAGTACAACATTGCCAGAGAAGAAGCTACGGAAGATTAGGTTAACAACTCTTAATGCCGAAAAATTCTTGTCAGGGTTCCAAGTAAAGATGGCTTCCAGGTCTGACAATTCCCTGCCTTAATCTTTTGATCAACAAATTATTTCTCTTTGTTTGCTTGTTTTTTTCTGAATAGATGATAATATTTCCAAACCAAACTCTGGGTTTTCTAAGAACGCTTATATCGTTCATTGGGCATCCAGAGACTTTCTTAGAAATAAAGACAAAGCCGATGTTTTCCTTCGCAACAAACCAACTTTTTAAAAAAAAGAATAAGTGACATTTTTTTAATGTAGAAAAATGCTAAGACATGAAAACGGATGAGCATTGTGAATGTACTGACATTGTTGAGTGACCTGTTGAGGGACTTCCCAGGATAAATATTTGTGGCCTAAAATCCAGAGCTCATTTCATAAGCAACAATTCTAAGTTTTAAGACTCTACACGATTTCGTGTTGCTTCTGACACATCAGACGAACCCAATCGATCTACTGGAATTTATTGACTGGATTAAATTATCCAACAGGTCCCCAATTACTGGTTTGCCATCTCTTGAAGATCCTCTTGTCTCAGCGCCCTGTTCTATCCAGGAGAAGCAGAGATAAAATGATGTCCAATGTTGATGCAATGAAAGATATTGAAGTTTGTGGCTGGCTTGGGTTCGAAATGAACGCAGAAAGGGCCCCATGCTGAACGAAAGGTGTTACCTCCATTCTGGAGCTTGTAGACACACCATCCATGCATGTTCATCTGGGTGTGCGTCCTTGAGTGTGTGTGTGTACGTGTGTACATGTGAATGCTGCTTCTGTTGGAACTTTGATGGCCTAAGTGTGTGAAGAGCTTGAGTAGATTTCCACTGGAAATGCTGATATGGACTTTCCTGCCTGTAACACAATGCAGGTAAATGTATGGGTTAAAACAACCTTCCCCCTAAATTGGTATCTTCCAGATGTGTTCAGATGTCATAATGCATGTTTCAACGTTTTCATGAAACCTCTGTATTCTGTAAGCTTCCATGCATGTTGGCTAAGAATTCTAGAGTTTGTTACCCTTATACATCTGGAAGGGTACCAAGTTGGGGAAAGATAGGTTGGAAATATTACCATATTGAGCCAATTATGCAGAGCAACAATAACACAAAGCAGAAGGTGATGGATTTAGCTCAACTTTGAGTAGAAATGGAATTTAATTGCTTGTTGACTTTTTGGCTAAGTTCAGGTGAACTATTTCATATGTCAATGCAAACATATTTAATTGTTATTTCTGTATTGACGGGAATCAATACAGTAGTACTGAATTTTTCTAAATTTTGCAATGTAGTTCTCCAGCTTTCTTTTCTTTTTTTTAAAAAAACCAAGGTGTACCAAATTTTATTTACTAGGGAAAAAAAACGTCGTATCAGGAAAAAGAATCAATGAACTTATTGCCTATATGTGGTGAAATGATTTTGAAAATGAGTACAAAGCTTCAAAAACCGCCTTAAAATAGATGCAGAAATCTGGTGGAAATGAGCTTAGAAAAAAGAAAAGAAAATTGGAAAGAAAAAAGAAATGAACAGAATTCTGCATCTATAACACCTAAAGACTATTACGTTTGGGAGAGATATTTACAATGGTTTTCCCATGTCAAACGCTTTTGCAATTTGCACAGCAAAATACAGGGTGTTATCCCATGGCATCTAAAAGACTTCCAAATCTACATGACACGAATAATTGGGTACTAAAGCCAGAAGTGTGAAAATACAATTTTGCCTGATAGTAATTCCAAAAGTATCAGAAAGTACCTGAAGAAAACTCTTGATTTAATAAAGAAGGGTGTGGAAAGGTGTCTGTTAAAAGAGAATACCATTGATATCTGAATTGGCTTTAAAAGAGGTGTAATTTTATACGTTTTACACATTTCACACATGGTGGTGCGGTGGCCAAGAGGTGAAGCTCTCGCCTCACAATCAGGAGGCTGTGAGTTCAATCCTAGGTAGAGGCAGATATTTCTCTCTCTGGGCACAATGAGAATATATCCGCCGAATATAACTCCGCATTGGCAACAGGAAGGGCATCCGGCCAGTAAACACTCAGCTCCATTCAGTTGCCCAGGCTCCATCCCACAAGGGATTATGGGTTCATTAAATGAAGATGATGACAAATTTCACACATGCATAAAATGATTCTGGAGTTTTACATGTGTATTTTATGTCTTGCAAACTGGAAGGAATGGTTTTGGATTTATTTATTTTTTTGTATTTTCAAAAGCATATACTGTACAGGTAAATTTTGTCAATTCAAAGTCCACTAAATCAGGGTCTGTTAAATCAAGAACTTACTACAGTTGAAGCGTGGTAATCACAGCATGCTCCCGAACTCCATGCAAACTGTTGGTTCAAAGGGATTGTGTATTCTAGTGATGAAATAGAGCTAGGAAAACCATCTTGAGCCATGGAAGCTAATTGAAATAAAACCAGCAGAGAGAGAGAGAGAGAGAGAGAAAGGAAAATAACAAAAAATAACACGCAATAGAACAGAGACAAAATAAAACATGAAAAAGAAGGAAAGTAGGTACTAATTACTCCTATTCATGGCATGGGGAAAATAAGCATTTAAATCATTGTTTCTTAAACTAAACAATTTTAAGACATGTGGACTTCAACGCCTAGAATTCCCCAGCCAGCATGTCTTAAAGTTGCCAAGTTTGAGAAACACTGATGCAAAACATTTTTTTTTAAAAATGTAAATTATTAGCCTTCTTAATGGTAATAACAATTTTGCAAAATTGGGCTGCTGCGGGAAACATTGTCTGTTTTCCAAGCTCTGATTTGTTAAAAATCCATTAGCTAGTGTTCTCATTTTGGGGGGAAAAAAATTAGACAAAAATGTGCTAGCTGTGCTGTCTTGAGTTTCTAAAAGAGAGGTTGAATGTCAATCTAAAAAATAAATGAAATGTTTTTGTTAAAAACATTTTTAATATGAATGTTCCTGATTGAAACGGAACATCCAAGGAAAGGGAAGAGAAATTTAAATGAAACTCCAAAAACGTCCAAAGAATTCTGCATATAATCCCTAGGCCATGGAGTGCCAGAACCCAATTAAATGATGAGTCTTTGAGATGCCATAATATTCTTGGTTGGTTTTTGCTTTGAATGATCTACATCAGTGTTTCTCAACATCAGGGACTTTTAAGATGGCTGGACTTCAACACCCGGAATTCCCCAGCCAGCAATGGTGACTGGGGAATTCTGGGAGTTGAGGTCCACCTCAACTCCCAGAATTGGGAGTTTGGTGGACCAAAGTTGGTGAGGTTGAAAAACACTGATCTATACGGATAAAATGATTGGAATGACTAACTCTGCTGTCAATGAACTAAGAGTTGGATGAAAAGTATCAAGTTGCAGCCAGTTGAATTGTGTTACTATGTGATTCCAACAAAATCATTCTTGTGTCTCAGTTTCATTTCTTTTCTTGGTCATCTCCACGTTGGGAGATGTAGACCTAACACATGGCTTCAAATGCCATACTTGATTCAGCAGAATGGCTTCCTAGGCAGATGAGCAGACAACAATGTACTGCAGCTTATTTGAAGAACGGAAACTGTACCAGACCAATGTTTACAAAGTCCAAGTCGACAGTAAACCCCTGTAAAATATCTGTAATTTATGCAAGGGATTGGATATTTTCTTTTCTTTTCTCTTTTTTCCTTTCTTTTCTCTTGTAACGAATGCACTAAGCAACCCTGTATATATTTTACAATGTCTTTACAAAACAAGAGAAAAAAAAAAACCAATGCAGAGAGAGAATCACTTACTGTAGTGTTGTAAAATAAATGCACTTTTTCTAATTTTTTCATTAAAATCTTATGGCACGTTTTCAAACGCATATGGGCTTATTTTGTAAATAGGGATACGAAAGAGGAAGTTTGTATCTCAAGAGATCTGCTTTAAAAAATACACTCTTCTGTTGGGAGAAAATGATGCAGACATGTTTCATCTACACACACACAAACATACACACACACACACACAAACACCCACCCACCCACACACACAAATGAATTTCTCTTTCTGAACGGTGGTGCTTGTGCCCTGGTTGTCCCAAAGATGCTTTTTTCAAGAGACAACTGGACTTTCTGGTTTTCCTTTGAAGACATTTCTCATCAAGGAGAAGCTTCTTGGATGAGAAGTGAAACATCTTCAAAGAAAAACCAGAAAGTCCAGTTGTCTTGAAAAAAGCACCTTCCATTCCCCACCATCTAGTCAGAGCTGAAGAAGCTTCTTGGATGAGAAGCGAAATGTCTTCAAAGAAAAACAACTCCCAGAATTCCTCAGCCAGCATGGAGTTGAATTGTGGAGTTGAAGTCCACAAGTTGTAAAGTTGACAAGGTTGGAGCCTCCTGAAATATGGAGTGAAGGTAAGTGTTGCCCTTCCGACGGATGAACCCAATCAAAGCAAGCATGGTTGAGAAAGTTTTGAATCCAAAACTTTATTGAGTACATCATTTCCTGACTAATGAGGACAAAACCAGATCTAGCTAATTCCCGTATAATCAAAGCATAGGATTCTCCCTCCTCCTACTAGTGCAGGTCACATTGTCCAATTGCGTCTCATTGTATTGGTATGAGAAAAAGTCTTTGGCTTTGGCAAACACCTGCTGAAGTGTCCTTGGCTCCCATGCTCATCTTCTTGATGTTTGGAGCCTACATTCCATCTTCTCCCTGCTTTGTTGGCAAGCCTAGAAGTGATAATGGTTGCAACAGCAAAAGCCCATTTCAAATCTTGACATTAAGGATGAACATCTGCCACTCCAACTGTTTGACAAATCTTGATCTGGGTAATACAAACATTGATAGCCAATAGTTCAGCACCTCTTTGCTCAGGGGTGTCTGCAAGGTGACTGTGATGACCCAGAGCGTGGCATGAAGGCAACACAGCCAGAGAACCGGTATGAGTCCCTTTATTGGCAGCAACTTTGCCCCCAACATCCCGTTTACTCTCCGACCTGGAGAAAAGCTCTCTGTTGTGGCCCGTACACAGCCTGTGTGGCTGGTGGCTGATTTGGACAGCGAGGAGGCTGGTGTGGTGCTGCGCCAGCAGCCTGTGCAGCTGGCACTCGAGTCAGACAATGAGTCTGGAGAAGATGTGGTGCCAGAGGTGAGGATTCAGCCAGGGCTTTCAGAACCTCCAGAAGCTCCTTTAAGTGAAGAGGACGAAGAGGAGGAGCCTCTTCTCGATGCACAGGCGCGCAGAGCTGCCAAAAGGCAGGAGTGGCTCCTCAGGAGGAGGTCTCCTCGAGAGTAAGGCTTGGGGCTAATTGGCCACTCCCTTAGCCTCTTTAAGGAGGAACGTCGACTGAAGTAATTTGCAGGGAACAACCGTTCACTCTCCTTTGTGCCTTGATCTTAGTTCTCTGCAAATTGCTTCTGAGCTTTCTGCCAACCATAGTAAGATTAAGATTATTTATTCTTTGGCTTCTTGCAGGCTGTTAAGAAAGTTAATTAACAGCCTTTGTTTGAAAAAAAACCACCTGATTTTATTTTAGTAACCTAAGGTTCGTACAGACTTTGTGTGTGCTGCTTTCTTTGGGGTCCTTAGCTGGGGCAGAACACTCTCCCACAAACCTGCAACAACTTCTGTCCGCAGATACTGCTGTAAGCAGAATGACTGCAATCAATCACTTCAGCAGGGCAAGAAAATGAGTCTAAGAAGCGAAGAATCACAGCAATAATTCCAGCAAGGCAAAATAAGCTTACAGAAGCACGGCAATAATTCCAACAGTCGGGAGGAATGCCAGGAATGCAGGCCCTAACTCTCAACATTAGATGAATTCAGTGTTTGCTCCCCACAAACGCCCCTCCCAACTGCCTCTCCTTTAAACTCCATCCCCAGGTGTGCCTTGTGAAGGGATTCAGGGCCCGTTCCTTCCTCATAAGCCACACAACCCAAGTTGCTCTCTTCTGTGTCCTTCCCTGCGCACCCTAGGATGAGGAGGGGGTAAGCCTTGGTCTTCATCTGAACCCCCTCTCCCTTGTTCTACCTTTCCCCTGCTCTGCCCAGCCTGACTTTGCTCTTCCCCAGTTTCCTCCACAACCAACGGAGCCACTCTCCCACTCTCTGTCAGCTGTTCGTCTCCCATCTCAGATTCACACTCTGACGGGGGCATGACAGTGACACTGAAAAAATCAGGATGTATATAATTGAAGCTTGGCCTGTTTCCAAGGGCTTCTCAGTAGATCTTTGGCTGTACTATTATGGGTATCATCTTGATTTTCTTTTGGCCACATCCTATGGACACCCCTTCTCATGTTCAAATGATTCCACCAACTCTCCCGATGTGGTATCTTGTTCATAAAACCAGAGATTTTGTTCTTAACAAGATCAATGTCAACTCGCAAAGCATCCCTGGCCTGATCTCGAGTTGCCATAGGCCAGGGGAGGATGGGAAACTGGGGAAACTGCACAGCAGCAAAAAACAGATGCACATTCCA
>WNWU01000066.1:461771-471888 GCA_012654045.1 Ptyas mucosa | reverse complement strand
TAGAATAGAATAGAATAGAATAGAATAGAATAGAATAGAATAGAATAACAGAGTTGGAAGAGACCTTGGAGGTCTTCTAGTCCAACCCCCCCGCTCAGGCAGGAAACCCGATACCCTACACTCAATATTGTTCATGTACATCTGTCCAATATCTCTTCTGCCCCGAATATTTTGCATTACTCCCCATCTTGATGACCGAAGTTAATGACTTCATAAGTCTTCAGTTCCTTATTTACCAAACCTCAGTGCCATATTCACCAAATGGGTTCAAAGCAATGTCCTAGAATCTGACTGAAGAAAATCAACCGATTTATCCTCAGGATTGTATCATCCTGAAAACAAATCTGAACTGCTATCCTGATATTCAGCTGCCAATCAGAGGCTACCGGTAGGGTTCACATATAAGAATAAACCAGGTGAGAATAACAGAATAGCAGAGTTGGAAGGGACCTTGGAGGCCTTCTAATCCAACCCCTGCTCAAGAAGGAAGCCCTATAATTGTGATGGTGAACCTATGGCACGCATGCCACAGGTGGCACACAGAGCCCTCTTTGTGGGCATGGCAGCCATCAGCCCAGTTCTGCCACGCATGTGCGCATGCCTCCCATCAGCCAGCCGGCCTTTGGGTCTCTGCCAGCATGCCTGTGGGGAGGTGCAGGAGGCTTTCCAGGCCCAAAATGGGGTGCAGAGGACCCCCGGTGCCTTGTCTTGGGTGTGGAAAGCCTCCTGCACCAACCTTGAAGCCAAAATGGCTCTGTTGTGACCCAGGCCCAAGTAGCTAGTAATCGACGCAAACAATTCCAAAACAAACAGACTTTATTAGAACAGCTGAGAATTAACTCATTCTCAGCGTAGTCCAAACTAAATTAAAACAAACTCTTCATAACACAAATTCTTCAGTCTAATCACCAACCTTGGTATAATTAGGCAAACTGCCAAAGGCCTCTCTTGGGAAAAGTTCAAAAGCAGAAGACGCTGACAAGAGATAAGTGCAGTAAGACTATCAATGTTATTTTCTGACAAAGAACCCAAGAGCCGTTGCTGGTCTTTTAAGCCTTATGGGAGGGGCCAATCATCTCTTGGCTTTACTCCTGAGTCGTCCTCTTTGCTTTACTTGCTCTTGCCTTCTGGCAGCTCTTCTCATACGTGCACTAGGAACAGGCTCCTCCTGTTCCTCTGCCTCTCTACTGTCAGCCTCTGGAGGCTCCGGAGTCCGCACCTCACTCCCCGCACCTCATTCCCCTGGCCCCATCTCTGCCTCCGATGCAGAACCCTCATCCGGGCCTTCCCCAGCCTCCAGGAGTGGCCCATGTTCTTCCTCAGCTTCATTGCTGTCCGACTCCGCTGCCAGCTCCTCAGGCTGCTGGCAAACCACAACAGGCTCGCGCGGGGGGGGGGCATGCATGGGGGGGGGGCAGAGCACATGCAGGGGGGCCACGGCACATGCACGGGGGGGCACTCACATTGCATTTTGGGGGTTCAGGCACGCATGCGTGCGTTGGTGCACGCGCAAGCTCGCTTTAGGCACTCAGCACCAAAAAGGTTAACCATCACTGCCCTATAAGATTTGCAACAAATGGCTGTGCAATCTATTCTTAAAAACCTCCAGTCTTGGAGTACCCACAACTTCTGTAGGCAAGTCGTTTCCCTCATTCTGTCAGGACATTTCTCCTTAGTTCTAGGTTGCTTCTCTCCTTGATTAGTTTCCACCCATTGCTTCTTGTGAGGTGCTTTGGCAAACTGACCCCCTCTCCTTTGTGGCAGCCCCTGAGATATTGGAACACTGCTATCATGATATAATGAAATTATATAAGACACCCAGCATCACCCATGTATGAGTTTCGCAGCCACGTAAACTTGTAATAAAATAATAAAATGTTATGAAAGCAGCTGCTGGGATAGTCAGTTAGTTTGACATACTCTAGCATATAAAACATGTGTCAGGCCTGGAAGCCATCTTTTGCACTGGGCCTTCAGGCCTGCCACATTTACTACTGTGGGAAATTGGGAGGGAGGATTGTATGGAGCATGGGTGATATGTGTAGTCATAATAACATTCCTTTCTCAGGGAGTCAAGGACATTTTGCCCTGCACCTGGAGTGACGTGACTGGGAAGCATCTCCAGTTGGGACGGTGCTTTGATTGGACCATGTGATGGACATGTGGGTGCTGGGCAGGGACTTGAACTTTCCTTTGGGTGGAGAAAACCTGAAAGCTTTCAAATCAGGTTTTCCCAGATGTGCCGACATGACATCTCTAATAATTAGAATTAGAATTTTTTATGGGCCAAGTGTGATTGGACACTTAAGGAATTTGTCTTGGTGCATACGCTCTCAGTGTACATAAAAGAAAAGATACATTCATCAAGAATCATACGGTACAACACTTAATGATAATCATAGGGTATAAATAAGCAATCTGGAAACAATATCAATATAAATCGTAAGGATACAAGCAACAAAATTACGGTCATACAGTCATAAGTGGAAGGAGATGGGTGATAGGAATGATGAGAAGATTAATAGTAGTGCAGACTTAGTAACTAGTTTGTCAGTGTTGAGGGAATTATCTGTTTAGCAGTGATGGTGTTTGGGAAAAAACTGTTCTTGTGTCTAGTTGTTCTGGTGTGCAGTGCTCTATAGCGTCGTTTTGAGGGTAGGAGTTGAAACAGTTTATGTCCAGGATGCGAGGGGTCTATAAATATTTTCACAGCCCTCTTTTTGACTCGTGCAGTATGCAGGTCCTCAATGGAAGGCAGGTTGGTAGCCATTGTTTTTTTCTGCAGTTCTAATTATCCTCTGAAGTCTTTGTCTTCAGAGGATAATTTCACAAGTCTGTGAAAATGGAACCTGGAGGAACTTCAAGCCTCGGAGTCCCCTTTCATTGGGGGTGTTACTTGGAACCCTGACAATATGATCACTAACATCTCTATCCCGCGTGACAATCAGTAAACACTGTTGTGGTGTTGTTTCTCAAATTATTGATCTAAGCTTGAGGACTGGAGCACCAATGACTTAGTAATTATGTGGGTACGAACCGGCATTTGGCCTTTGATACATTCCAATCAGGGGTGGGTTCTAATTTTTTTTACTACCGGTTCTGTGGGTGTGGCTTATTTTGTGGGCGTGGCTTGATGGTCATGTGACAATTCTTTAGGATTTAGCAGAGGTACTGGTCTACCAGGCTTTTAACTGCTTGCAGAGCTGTACCGATCTACCCATTTATTTTTGGAGGCACCGGTCTAGTCATTTGTTTTTGGAGGCACCAGTCTACTCATTTGTTTTTGGAGGCACCAGTCTAGTCATTTGTTTTTGGAGGCACTGGTCTACCCATTTGTTTTTGGAGGCACCGGTCTACTCATTTGTTTTTGGAGGCACCGGTCTACCACCACACTGCCTTTTAACACTGATCAGCTGTAGGGCAGCCATTTGAAGCCCCGCGGCAAGAGTTTAAACAGTTTTTTTCCTTCTAGCCAATCAGCTGGGATTTGGGAGGCAGCAATAGATTGGGGGTGGGGCCAAATAAAAGGTAAGAATAATGCGGGGGTGGGCGCGGGGGGCCCCAGCTCCCGAACAAAGAGAATCGGTTCGGTGACGTCATATCGTCATCGCTACCAGCTTGGCCGAACTGGGCCGAACTGGGAGGAACCCACCACTGATTCCAATGTCAGATTATCAATTGTGTAGCTTCCAGGCTGATAGGTCAATTGGAAATTGAGTTATCAGTTGCCTTTTCTGCTTCCTCAATGCATTGATACAGCTCTCTACTCAAGAGGGGTTTCAATGAACTTTTTAAAGATGCATTTTTGAAGGTACATGTCAATTAGTATTTTTTTTTTAAAAAAAACCAAACCAAACTCTATACAAAACTGACATAAGGGCGAACACACGCCAAAGGAAAATGCATTATGTACAGTTAGTTTTCTATCTCTAATCAAGCTGCTTGAAAAGTTACCTAAAATAAATCATTTAAGGAAGTTAAAGCACCTGGCTGTCCTCGCTTGAATTAAGCAGCTAAGCAGAGGTGGGCATAATTAACTCTTGGATGGGAGACAACCAGAGAAACATGGAAGAAAACAGTGCCAAATCATTTCTCTAGCATCCGCCAAGAAACCTACAGGGATGTGTCCCCAAAGATCCCAGAAGTAAAGTTTGACTCAATGGAGACTTTGTCTTATTTACCGTATTTTTCAGAGTGGATTGGTCCCCTGGAATACCCCCAATCAGCTGTTGCCAGAGGTGAATTTTAGCAAGAGGTTCCTTGGTTGCGAGCTCTATGCCTTGCTTTTTTTTTTTTTCCGTGTCTCTGAAACTTCTGAAACTCCATTTCAGAAAAAAACTTTTTTTCCCTGCTTCTGAAAGCCTCCGAAACAGAGCTTCAATCTCTTTTTGGGCACTTCTTTTCTGAAGCTTCGTTTCTGATCCTTTTTTCAGCCTCTGAAATGTCCGTTTGAGAGGCTGGGCGGGGCTACATTCAGAGTATAAGACACACCCAGATTTTCACCCTCTTTTTGGGGGGGAAAAAGGTGCGTATTATACTCTGAAAAATACGGTAATTTAATTTAATGAAAAGAAGGACTTTAACGAAAAGAAGGACTGGGGGAGACATGATAGCCACGTTCCAATATCTCAGGGGCTGCCACCAAGAAGAGGGAGTCAAGCTATTCTCCAAAGCACCTGAAGGCAGGACAAGAAAAAGTGGATGGAAACTAATCAAGGAGAGAAGCAACTTAGAACTAAGGAGGAACTTCCTGACAGAACTAAGGACAAATTTACTGACAGTGAGAACAATTAATGAGTGGAACAACTTGCCTCTAGAAGTTGAATGCTCCAACACTGGAAGTTTTTAAGAAGAGATTGGACAAAATTTGTCTGAAATGATACAGGGTTTCCTGCCTGAGCCTCGCCTCTCCTCTCCTCTCCCCTCCTCTCCTCTCCTCTCCTCTCCTCTCCTCTCCTCTCCTCTCCTCTCCTCTCCTCTCCTCTCCTATTCTATTCTATTCTATTCTATTCTATTCTATTCTATTCTATTCTATTCTATTCTATTCTATTCTATTGCTACTCTACTCTATTCAACTCTATCCCATCCCATCCCATTCAGTGGTGGTATTCAGCCGGTTTGGATCGGTTTGGGTGAACTGGTAGTGGTGACCTGCGGGTGTGCCCGCCCGCCCGCCGCCCACCTACCCATCCTGGTGCTATGCTGTCCTATTTAATCATGTTTTCTAAGCCGCGTGCATGCATGCAAGCAAGCTGCGAACACAAGCAAAGTGCATGCACAGAAGTGAGCATGCATGCACATTTGCTCACATTTTCAGTGCACGGCGAACCGGTGGTAAAATTATGTGAAACCCACCTCTGATTCCATTCCATTCCATTCCATTCTTTTAAATCCACATTACAGCAGGAGTTGAAATCACTGCAATTCCATGAACCAACAATAGACATTCAAACTCTTAAAGTCCCTGAGCGAGCAAAATGCACTTGACTCAATAATATTCATGGAGCGAATGTACATTCCAGGTTCATTGAAAGGAAAATTGATTCTACACACTGTATTAGTCTATACTTCTGAGGTTCGACTAGTACCTCTTTGCGTTGAGACAGTTTTGAAAAACAAATACTTGAAAGAGTGAAATAATATTCGGCATGATTGGATTCTCTTTGGGAAAATTGTTTTCAGCTCCTCCACAACTCTTTTGGGCTGCGAAGTTGCTAAAGCACATGAAGAAGGGTTGCAGGAATTGGATGTTTCTAGTTGAATGAAAAGAAGGACGAGGGGAGACCTGATAGCAGTCTTCCAATATCTCAGGGGCTGCCACAAAGAAGAGGGAGTCAAGCTATTCTCCAAAGCACCTGAGGGCAGGACAAGTAGCAATGGAATGGAAAGTAAGTGAAGCAAAATTGAGGACTACCTGTAATGCTGGAAAAGTTGGAAGGAAAGAAGAGAAGAGGATGATTAGCAACAAGGAGGATGGACTTAGTGATGTTAGGTGCATGGCTGGAAGACCTGGATGGAGTCAGATCTTTCTGAAAAAGTCCATCAGTGTGAATGTTAACAGTCAATATTGACAGTACCTTATATTGCATATATTGACTGCAGCACGTATTGTATACGCACAAAAGAGCCTTGGTAGTACAGTGGTCTAAAGCACCCTGTTATTAACACCAGCTGCCTGCAATTATTGCAGGTTCGAATCTCACCAGGCTCAAGGTTGACTCAGCCTTCCATCCTTTCTAAGGTAGGTAAATCAAGGACCCAGTTTGTGGGGGCAATAAGCTGACTTTGTATAAATATACAAAAGTATGAAGGCTATTGCTTAGCGCATTGTAAGCCGCCCTGAGTCTCCGGAGACGGGCGGCATATAAATCAAAATAAAAAAAAATATTGGAAGAAGGAAACACTACCAACGGAAGAGGATTTAATTAAAAAAATTCTAGAATGTGCAGAATTAGATAAATTATCTAAAGAAATTAAAGGAAAGAAGAATCAAAGTATTATAAGGTTTGGAGTAGATGGTATGAATGGTTGAAACATAAGGAAATAAGTTAAACGAATGAAGAAAGGAGGGGAAAATGTGTACGATCTTTTCTTAGTAAAGAAGAAATGATATAAAATAGAAAATGAATGTCAAATAAGTTTATACTTAAATATTTGTAAATATTGATGTATAGAAAGAGCAGACCGCTGTGTATAGCGGAAAAGAAAAGTAATATTTTTCTTTTTTGGGTTATTTTTTGTTGTATGAATATGTTTGATTTTTAATGTGTTTTTAATGGGTTTAAAATAAAAAAACTTTTTAAAAAGACAGTCAATATTGACCTGGTGGTACATTATTAATTGTAGGAGAAGGAGTGGCAGAGCCAAGGGTGGTGTTCTAACCCAGCTCCTCAAACATGACAAACCCTCTGAAGTGAATGCAAAGATTCCTTTTTTAGGAGTGCCAGCAGCCCCAGCAAAAATTTTCTCTCTCACTGCAGGCTAACAAGTCTGTCTGGCAGGGAGATGAATAGTTGTCTGCCACACCTATTCATCTCCGTCCCCTCCTTTTATCCCCAGAGCTAGGGTGGGGCTTCGCTAGCAGCGATGGCTCTTCTGTCCCAAGGACTGGCCCATAGATTTCCACTGTTCTCCTCTCCTCTGCCTTCTGCACATCTGCACATCAGGTACTGGACCCAGCTGTTCCTCCTCTTCGTCAACAGCCACATCCAGACCTGGGAGCTGTTGACTCTCCATCTGAGGGCTGACAGACGGCCCAGGCTCTACTTCTCTCTCTCTCTCTCTCTCTGTCAGCTCCATTCCCTCTTCCCCCTTGGAGCTCTCAGGTTGCCTTGATGCTGATCCTGACTCCCACGCCTCCTCCTCCTCCTCTGATTCAGCTGTTGGAGGAGCCGGCGGCTGAGAGGCCACAACAGGTGGAGTCAAAAGAGGAATAAGCCTAGAATCGATACATAGCCACAAACGGACTACGTCCAACCCATCTTCACTTCCATTAATCTTTATCTAGCACCAAAATAGCGCTAATCATTAGTTGACTAGATTCCTGTGCCTAGACTTGAGCAATAAATCAGTTTAATTGGAGGTTAAGATGTGGCCTTGTTCTTTTAAGCCTGACATCAATTGATTAATCGATTGATACTGGACCTCCTAACCAAACATTTTCGGTTTCTGTTAATTCAGTTTGTGAATCCCTTCTTCCTTTTTCTCAGATTTATTTATTTATTTATTTATTCGATTTATATGCCGCCCTTCTCCGGAGACTCAGGGCGGCTTACAATGCATTAAGCAACAGCCTTCATACTTTTGTATATACCTGCTTAGTAGGGCTTTTGCCCCCACCCACTAAACGGTGTTCTTTTTTATACAAAGTCAGCTTATTGCCCCCACAATCCGGGTCCTCATTTTACTTACCTCGAAAGGATGGAAGGTTGAGTCAACCTTGAGCCTGGTGAGATTTGAACTTGCAGTAATTGCAGGCAGATGGTGCTACTTAACAGCACTTTAGTCTGCTGTGCCACCAAGGCTCTTAAGATTCTACTTTACATTCCAAATCTATGTGGAAGGCAATGAGAATATCTGAGGCAGGGAAAAAGTCTCCAAGTGGCTTAGCAGTGGCCTGACTTAATAATTAATACTGTGCCCTTGTACAACCATTAGCTAATTTATCTTCACAACCTACTGGGAAGGGTTACTATCTCCATTAATGGAGATTGGGAACTGGGGACCCGAGGAGACGCATTATGGTCATTACCAAAACATTTCTGCTGCAGGAAGGTTAAAGGCCATGAAAAACTTAGCACCCTGGGGTTAAGAATTCTTTCATGGAGAATCTTATTTACTGATGCATTTTCTATCCTTATTTTCCTTACAGCAGAAGATGACAACCTTTCAATGGTCGAAGGCCACACATAACATTTTGGGAAGGAGAAGGGCCCACAGAGATAACAATAGATGTAGGTGGATGTCATTTTACAATACTGTGTTTCTCCAAAAAGACAATCCACCTTGAAAAGAAGCCCTATCGTGTTTTTGAGCGCCTGGGATCAAATTAAGCCCCACCCACAAAATTAGCCCTAATTAAGACCCCGCGCACCCTGGGGTACAGGGGGTGGGGCGAGACACACAGGTAACAAAATAAGCTAGGGTGGGGATTTGGGGGGGTGGAGCTGCCCTATTTACCAGACCTCGCATACCTCAACACCTGCCTTGCCGTCTTCTGTGGCTGCTTGCCGTCACTCGCACGCATCGCCCTGGCCTCCATTTTGACTTCAGATGCCTGTCGGAAAGCATCTGCAGCTGATAACAGAGCTCTGGATTGATCTGGAGCTCTGTTATCAGCTGCAGATGCCTTCCAGCAGGTATCTGAAGGCAAAACAGAGACCGGGGCAATGCGTGAGACTGGCGGCAAGCGGCCGCAGAAGTGGGCCAGCCGCGGGCTTCTGCTGGGTGGGGTAGTCGATGCCTCCACTGTGAGGTGAGTCAATAATTAGAACCCTCCAAAAAGAAGGCCTAGTCAATTTTTTTTTGGGGGGGGGGTCAAAAGAAAATAAGACCCGGCCTTCTTTTTGGAGAAACACGGTAGCTTTTTTCCTGGATTTAAGTAATCTCGGAATTTTAATTCAGTTTTCAAATATAACATCTGTTTTTAGTTGGTATACTCCGTTTTTGAATTTCTTGCCTTGACAGGGAAATATGTTGCCATCTGTTGGCTGCTGTACCCGTCAGACGTCTTTGAGGACTGAGAAAAGTGAGTGGAATTGGCCCTATCACTTGACAGAGCATACCAGCACCTCTTTAAACAATCTTGTTAAGCCATCTATTTAAAAAACAACAACAAACAAACAGTGGACTTGGTAGTCCCAAAGGTCCTTTTTTCCAAAAGGCAGCTGGGACTTCGTTTTTCCTTGAAGACATTTTGCTTCTCATCCAGGAAGCGTCTTCAGATCTGATTGAATGGTGGGCGATGGAAGGATTTATATTCCTTGCAGTCATTTGGTTGTTAGTACTCCCTCTCAGAATCATTGAGGCCACTTCAGTGGTGGGTTCCTCCCGGTTCAGCCCGGTTCTCCCAAACTGGTAGCAGTGATGATATGACATCACTGAACTGGTTCTCCCCTCCCCCCCGTGCCCCCCGTGCCCCCTGCGCCCCCCACCCCCCGCATTATTCTTACCTTTTATTTGCCCCCACCCCCAATCTATTGCTGCCTTCTGAGTCCCAGCTGATGGCTAGAGGAAAAAAACTGTTTAAACTCTTGCTGCGGGGCTTCAAAGGGCTGCCCTACAGCTGATCAGTGTTAAAACAAAACACTCCAGGGGAAGGCTACTGCAAAATCTTCATTTCCTCCTGATCAGCTGGGACTCGGGAGGCAGAGAATAGATGGGGGTGGGGCCAGTCAGAAGTGGTATTTACTGGTTCTCCAAACTACCAGTTTGCTACCAGTTCTCCAGAACTGATCAGAACCAGTGGAGGGTTCCGCCCGGTTCCGCCCGGTTCCGCCGAGCTGGTAGCGGTGACGATATGACATCACCGAACCGATTCTGCCCTCCCCCCTGCCTCCCCCACCCACCCTACGTTATTCTTACCTTTTATTTGGCCCCACCCCCAATCTATTGCTGC
>WNWU01000066.1:432639-446629 GCA_012654045.1 Ptyas mucosa | reverse complement strand
CAGCCACCACAGCACAAAACAAGACACCCTCCAGATCCCAGGACCCACCAGCCACGCCACCTCAACAAAGCCCACCTTGTCCGGTGGCTAAATGGCAGCAGAATCCCTCTGGGAAGGCAGCCATGCAATAAGGAAGCCATGCAGCCGCCAAACAGCTGAGAGGCGGTCTCACGGTGATGACATCATGGAGGACGGTGCGGTGGCACCAGGAGACAGACACTTCTCTCTTTAGCCATCAGAGAACTCCACGGAGGACTGGCCAATCCATTGAGGACCAGTCCTCCCTTAGGGACTCCAAGGCAGCAGCTGCAAAGACTGGCAGATGCTGGGTTCTTCCCAGCAATGCAGGCATCCATGTTTCTGGGTCACGTGGGAGGGAGCTGCACATATAATTGGGTGATGGGTGGTGCTTCTGATTTAAAAGGTGGTGGGGAGCATGGGCGAGTAGCCCTAACAAGAATGTCCTTTTGCATTTGTCAATGAGTACCACAAAAGAAGTAAAGCGGGGAGCAACAAACCAGGTTTCTGTTTAGCTGTGTTTCTTTTTTCTTTTTTTGTTTGGAACCTGACATTAGGAAGTTTTCATCTCTGAATGCATAAGGGTATGCATGGAAGGTGTTTTTGTTCTATCAGTACTGTCAGCACCCCCTAAGCATAGATGATTAGAGAAGAAAATTGCATCTTCTTCAAGATGATCTCCAAAAAATGGCACCATGGGTGGACAATCAAATCATTATCGGAGACACAGCTAGAATGAATGGAAAACTGTGCCCAAAGGACTCCTTGTGAGTTGTCAGTGGAATGAAGTGCCAGGTTTCTAAATTTGGCTTAGATGCCCTACAAAGCATCTGATTATGTTGAAAAGACAATGCCAGGGTTGAACCTTCAGATATTAGTCACAGAGTTAGAGGCCATCAGAACCTCAGTATAGCTAACACAATAACAAAGCTAATAGTGTACCAATAGAGCATCAATAATGTGTGAGGTTCACATTTATTACATATATGTAATGCTTTAAAGCAGTGGGTCTCAACCTTCCTAATGCCGCGACCCTTTAATACAGTTCCTCATGTTGTGGTGACCCCCAACCGTAAAATTATTCCTAAGACCATTGAAAATATGTGTTTTCGGATGGTCTTAGGCGACCCCTGTGAAAGGGTCGTTCGACCCCCAAAGGGGTCCCGACCCACAGGTTGAGAACCACTGCTTTAAAGCAAGACAAGAAACAATGGTTACAAACTAACCAAGGAGAGAAGCAACCTAGAGCTAAGGAGAAATTTCCTGACAGTTAGAACAGTTAATCAGTGGAACAACTTGCCTGCAGAAGTTTTGGGTAGCCTTCAGCTCCATCACTGAAGGCCTTCAAAAAGAGACTGGACAACCATTTCTCTGAAATGATATTGGATCTCCTGCTCGAACTGAAGGTTGGACTAGAAGATCTTTCAGGTCCGTTCCAACTGTATTATTCTATGTTTTATGTCCTCAGCCTTAGCAACTTTAAGAGAAGTGGACTTCAACTCCCAGGATTTCCCAGCCAGTCATGGGTGGAAAGAGAAGAAGGAGATAACCAGCATCAAGAGAGACAGACTTACAGTGGCAAGGGATGGGCTGTCTGAAGACTGGACAGACTAGGCTGGGGACATACGTGACCACTAAGAATTGACAATGACTTGATGGCATAGAATCAGTCAATCAATAGCATATTAGGCTAAATATCTATGGAGATTCTCAGTCATCCATGTCATGGTTGTCACAAAGGTGCTTTTTCAAAAAACAACTGGACTTTCTGGTTTTTCCTTGAAGACATTTCACTCCTCATCCAAGAAGCTTCTTCAGTTCTGACTGAACGGTGGTGGGTGGAAGGCTTTATATTCCTTGCAGTCATCTGGTTGTTACAGAGGGGGAAGGATACAACACCATCTAGCTCCTGTTTACAACACAGTCCTTTCAGCAGTTCCAAGAAGGCTCCACACCCATTGCACTATTCAGGTGACCATGAAGGTACAGATAAACCTCCAAGTGGCCTCAATGAATCTCAGAGGGAGTACCAACGACCAGATGACTGCAAGGAAAATAAATCCTTCCATCCTCCACCATTGAGTCAGAACCAAAGAAGTTTCTTGGATGAGAAGCGAAACAACTTCAAGGAAAAACAAAATCCAGTTGCCCTTTGAAAAAGCATCTTTGGGATAACCATGTTACGCTGTTTGTCATATAGTCCACTATATCTGCTCAGAAGTGGCTGACGGTGGGAGACGATCTCAGAAAGAATGACTCTGACCACCACTAACACATTAAGAAATCCATTTACCTCAACCACCAACTTCATATAATTTTATGAGCCTTTGATATTAACTGTATGATGCTGCTTTCAATAAGAATGTTTTCTCTGAGTGGTAAAGGAATTTCTGGCGTAGTTCCAGGGATAGAAGCAATTCTATCCAAAGCAGGCCTTGGTTTTTAAAACAAACAGATGGAACTATACTTTTCAGCCAAAGCAGTAAAGCCAATTTCTTAAACGATAATCCTAAAAGGCTTTTTTCCCCTTCATTATTTTGTACTTCCATGTAGAGGTTTATTTACTGGACTATGGACTGAAATGGATGAAGATAATGGAGATAAAGTTTACTTCGATGTAGGATGGAATGAGAAAGGACCCATTTTAGAAGGGCGACCTTCTAAAAGTTCCCCTCATGAAAAATTCTACTTTTCACCAGAATAGAAAATGGTCTGAGATTACTAAAAATATTACAGCCCATAAATTTAAGGAAGGGTGCCTTCTGCTATTGTCAAATATTGACATGTTTATATGTTATCCACAGATTCAATAATTGTATCTTTTTGAAACTGTTTTATATCACCCTAAATTAACTCATTTTCAACCTCGGCCTAAAATCTAATCTGTTAGCTTTCCAGGATGCAAGAAACATTTCAACTCTCCAGAAACGAAGAACATAAAAGCTGTGTTTTACAATTCTTACCACAGAAGGTGTTAAGACTTTGTTTGCACAATAATGTCCATGCGCTCTTTTTATTTAGTATTTATTAGATTATTTGTCATCTGGCCTTTATTGCTTTATAAGCAACTCAAGATGGTGAACATACCTAATATGCCTTCCTCCTCCTATTTTCCTTACAACAACCATCCTGTGAGGTGGGTTGAGCTGAGAGAGTGACTGGCTCAAAGTCACTTCATCTTCCAGATCAAATTTGGGCTGGGATGCATCTAGGCAGACATTCAACTGGTGAAGATTCCTTTATTTTATTTATTTATTACAGAAATACCAAAACCTGTCACACATTATATTTGATTCATTTCTCACAAGGTTTACTGATTGCCTAAAATTCCAATTAGTATAATTATTGGTCGGGTAGAAACTCCGTAGGCTCACAGTGATATATACATATTTCCCTGATGTGTAAACTTTATTTTATGTACTGTTTTTTAAAATGCTGTTCTATTCCAAAATGCTCAGTGTGACACACAGAGAAAAAATCCCCAGAGGATTAAAACGAACTCAACCATACTCAATGCATTATAATAGCTTTGAACAACATGGGTAGATTCTATCCATAAACACCGCCCAAATACTCTCCCCCAGAGCCCTATTTTTACTTCATGTAAACTCATTAGGGAGGTCCTAGTTCGTATTAGGGATGCAGTGGCTCATTGGCTAAGACGCTGAGCTTGTCGATCAAAAGGTCGGCAGTTCAGTGGTTCGAATCCCTAGTGCCGCATAATGGGGTGAGCTCCCGTGACTTGTCCCAGCTTCTGCCAACCTAGCAGTTCGAAAGCATGTAAAAAATGCAAGTAGAAAAATAAGGACCACCTTTGGTGGGAAGATAACAGTGTTCCATGCCCCTTTGGCATTGAGTCATGCCGGCCACATGACCATGGAGACGTCATCGGACAGTGCTGGCTCTTCGGCTTTGAAATGGAGATGAGCACCGCCCCCTAGAGTCGGGAACGACTAGCACATATGTGCAAGGGGAACCTTTACCTTTACCTATGTAAAAGCAGGTCTTTCCAAAATAAGCAAGCAAGCAACACAATCAAGATTATTTATACGCGAAAAATAGATGGGTATGTAGTAGCAGCCTGCATTGTATTAAAGCTTTCCCAGCATGCTTGCAAAAGGAATAAATAAACACCTACACTATAATCCTGCAGATGTTCACAAAAATAGTTACGGTGGTTAATCAGATCATCCAAGAAAATGTGCCTGTATCGCACCTGGCCACCAGGTTATGTAAGGTTCCTGCTAATGAACCATTTGCCACGGCGTGTTTTGTCATATCATTTCCCCCACCCCCCCAACTCGCTGTTCAGATTCTTTTTCTAAGGCTCCCCCCCCCCTACTGATTCTCTGTACCGGGGGGGGGGGGGGGGGGGGCAGAGGAGAGGGGATAGTTCTGCACGAATGACTAATAAACGCGCGTGCAGCTCCATTGTACAAGCGGCAGGCACATGCGTCTGATGCAGGGGTGAAATGCTCCCGGTTCGGACTGGCTCAGGCTCGTAGGTAGCGATGGTGGCAGGCAGTTCGGAGAACTGGTAGCAAAAATCCCTGCCCCCGCCCCCCATGCCCAGCTCAGCCGCGCGATCATCAGAGCCTTTTTTTTCTTTTATATGGCTCTGACGATCCAAGCTCTGACGATCCCAGCTGGGATCGTCAGAGCCTTTTGAAAGCATTTTTTTACATGTAAAAAATGGTTTTAAAGGTAAAAAATAAAATTGGCCATGCCCACCCAGTCACATTACCCCACCACCACCACCACCAAACCACGCCGACAGAACTGGTAGTAACAAATGTTAGATTTCACTCCTGGTCTGATGCTTGTGCAAATGGAGCTATTGTGGCCTGTCAGCTGCTGGCCCCTCCAGCAGCCGAATCAGAGGAGGAGGAGGAGGCGTGGGAGTCAGAGTCAGCATCAAGGCAACCCGAGCGCTCCGAGGGGGAAGAGGCAATGGAGTTGGCAGAGAGAGACAGAGGCAGAGGCAGAGCCTGGGCCGTCCGTCAGCCTTCAGATGGAGACTCAACAGCCCCCAGGTCAGGAGGTGGCTGATGAGGAAGAGGAGGAACAGCTGGGTCCAGGGCCTGATGCAAGGATGCGCAGAAGGCAGAGGAGAGGAGAGCAGTGGAAATCTATGGGCCGATCCTTGCGAAGGAAGAGCCACCACTGCTAGCAAAGCCCCACCCTAGCTCTGGGGATAAAAGGCAGGGGGTGGATATGAATAGTGTGGCCGGATGGACTCGCTAGCCTGCGGTGAGAGAGAAACTTTGCTGGGGCTGCTGGCACTCCTAATAAAGGAATCTTTGAGTTAAATTCAGAGGGTTTTATGTTTGGGGAGCTGAGTGTGCGCTCACCCACTGCTTGTATAAGCGCGGGTGCCTACGTGCACTCACCTGCCACTTCCACAGCTTGGTTCTGAATGGCTCATGGCCCAATTGTGGGCTGGAGCCCAGGGGATTGGGGATCCATACAGGCTGGAGCAATTAGCTGTCTGCAGAATTCTCATAAATTGAATTTAGAAAGATTTGTTGCTATCCCTAGGGGGAGATGGGAAAAAAAGGCAAAATGGCGGCCATGAATGTTTGACGACGTCAAAGCCACACCCCTACAAAGGGGCGGGGCTTCGATCACTCGCTTGTAACTGCCATCTTGATTTTTTTTTTCACTTCCCCTGTTCCCATCCCTGAATTTCTGCATTCTAAAAAAAATATTCTCTAATTCCTTTAGCTTTATGGCTTTCTGCTGATCTTTATCCCGTTGGAACTCATATCAACGTACCAATTCGGTGACTGCATTGATATATTTCAAAGGTGGCCAGTTTTCAGGCGTGCATTGACTGAAGAATATAAGGTACAAGAAATTGCACAATTTGTTCATGCTTATGCATTTTAATGCAATGTCCTGCCAGTTATTGTTTTTTCCCCCCCCCAGAAACATAATCTATTTACCATGCAAGTAAATTTGTAGTGCAAGGAATTAGTTCAGCTTTGACAAGAAATAAACAAAGTATGTGGAACGTAGAATTTATACTAGCAAATTACTAATGGATTTTTTAAAAAAATGGCCATTTGGCATAGATAGTGATATTTTATTTTTTTAAAGAAAGCATTAAGATCAATCAAATCTTTTGACAAGTTTATTGAAGAAGAAAATATCGATATTTAGAAAAAGTGACATTATATATATGTCATTATTGCTGCAAAAATATTCCTTCATAAATCAGGATCATGCGACTAAAAAAATTAAAATGCAGCATTTTTTAAAAAAAAATATCATGGTAGTAATTTCAAATTGATCCTCCGCTCTTTTTTTAAAAAATTTGGTCTTATCATTTCTGGAACAGAAAAATGACTTTTACAGAATAAGAAATTTTATTCTGATTGTTTGGCTAGCCCAAAACCATAAGCACATAGAATATTTGGATTATAGAACTGAAATCAGTGGTGGGATTTAGCTGGTTTGCACTGATTCACTAGAACCGGTAGCTTCATTATTTGAATCCCACCACTTACTGAAATCAGTACTTTCAACCTTGGCAATTTTAAGATCCGTAAACTTCAACTCAATGGATTGATCAATGTGTGGAACAGAAAATTTGGAATATATTTGGAATCCTGCATCCAGTTTTGGTCACCACAATGTAAAAAAACTTTCTAGACTGAGACTCTAGAAAGAGTGCAGAGAAGAACAAGAAAGATGATTAAGGGACTGGAGGCTAATCATATAAAGAATGGTTTTTGGAATTGGGTATGTCTAGTTTAATGAAAAGAAGGACTCGGGTGATATGATAGCAGTGTTGAAATATCTAAGGGGCTGCCACAAAGAAGAGGGGGTCAACCAGGGGTGAAATCCAGCAGGTTCTGAGAGGTTCTGGAGAACCAGTAGCGGAAATTTTGAGCAGTTCGGAGAACCGGCAAATACCACCTCTAGCTGGCCCCAGAGTGGGGTGGGAATGGAGATTTTGCAATATCCTTCCCCCAGGAGTGGGGAGGGAATGGGGATTTGGCAGTATCCTTCCCCTGGAGTGGAGTGGGAATGGAGATTATGCAGTATCCTTCTCCTGCCACGCCCACAAAGCCATGCCACGCCTACCAAGCCACACCCACAGAACCGGTAGTAAAAAGATTTGGATTTCAACACTGGGGTCAACCTATTCTCCAAAGTACCTGAGGGCAAGACAAGAAGCAATGGATGGAAGCTAATCAAGGAGAGAAGCAACCTAGAACTAAGGAGAAATAGTCCTGACAGTTAGAACAATTAATCAGTGGAATGACTTGCCTTCAGAAGCTCCATCACTGGATTTTTTAAAATAAGAGACTGGATAACCATTTGTCTGAAGTGCTGTATGGTTTCCTGCCTAAGCAGGGGTTTGGACTAGAAAACCTCCAAGGTCCCTTCCAACTCTTATTCTGTTAAGATTAGGAGAGACATTAGATCCATGTTCGCATATAGAGAAGCTCCATGGCTATGAATTATTTCCCACAGACACATAAATAGGACCAGAAATAACAAGTTTGAATTTCAGCACCCATAGATCATTTAAATATAAAGACAATCATAGAATCATAGGGCTGAAAAGGCCCTTGGAAGTCTTCTAGTCCAACCAGTTGCTCAAGGTCCTCATACCATCCCAGATCAGTGGTTGTCTAATCTTGGCTTGAAAATCTCCAGCAATGAAGGCCCCACAACTCTGCGGGTTGTTCCATCCATTCATCTTTCTCACCGCCAGGAAATTCTTCCTGGTTTCCAGGTTGGATCTTCCTCTGATTGGCTTCCCCCTCCCCACCCCCATTTCAACTTGTCCTGCCCTCAGGTGCTATGGGGAGTAAATCAATGCCCTCTTCCCTGTAGCAGCACTTCAGCTATCAAAAGATGGTAACCTGTCACCTCTAAACCTTCTCTTCATTAGGCTAAACATATTTAGAACTTACTGTACTTTTATATGAATTTAACAATATCTTTCTACATAACTATGTGGAGATTTTTTTTTCCTCAGCTTGTCTTCAGGGATAGCCAACACCCCAGAAGACAAGCTCAGGATCAAAAAAGCTCTTGACAAATTTGAACAATGGGCCCTATCCAACAACGTAGAATTTAATGTGGAGAAAATCAAGGATTTACACCTGGGCAGGAAAAACAAAGGTACAAGTTTTAGGTATTAGGTGAAACCTGGCTCGAAAACAGTAACCGTGAGAAGGACATGGAGTCCTATTGGATGATCACTTAAATATGAGCCAGCCGTATAGCCAAAAAAGCTAATACAATCCTTGGTTGTATAACCAGAGGCATAGAATCAAAATCATGTGAAGTTTTAGTATTGCTTTATAAAGCCTTCGTAAGGCCACGCCTGGAATCCTGCATCCAGTTTTAGTCACTACATTATAAAAAAAAGATGTGGAGACTTTGGAAAAAGTGCAAAGAAGAGCAACTAAAATGATTAAGGGCCTGGAGACTAAAACATATGAAGAAAGGTTGCAGGATTTGGGCTTGGCTAGTTTAGAGAAAAGAAGAATTAGGAGTGACATGACAACAGCATTCCAATTTTTGAGGGGCTGCTACAGGGAAGAAGGGATCAAGGAGCCTGAGTGGCATAGGAGGCTAATGCCTCCTACTAAGGCAGCATTCAACATCCAGCTGCCTGCAATTACTGCAAGTTCAATTCTCACCAGGCTCGAGGTTGACTCAGCCTTCCATCCTTTCTAAGGTGGGTAAAATGAGGACCCGGTTTGTGGGGGCAATAAGATGACTTTGTATAAAATATACAAAAGTATGAAGGCTATTGCTTAATGCATTGTAAGCCTCTCTGAGTCTCCGGAGAAGGGCGGCATATAAATAAATTTTTTAAAAAAATATTCTCCAAAGCACCTGAGGGCAGGACAAGAAACAATGGATGGAAACTAATCAAGGAAAGAAGCAACCTGGAATTAAGGAGAAACTTCCTAATAGTGAGGACAATTAACCAGTGGAACAGCTTGCCACCAGAAGTTGTGGGTGCTTCATCACTGGAGGTTTTTAAGAAGTCGCTTGTCAGAAATCATATAGGATCTCTTGCTTGAGCAGGGGGCTGGACTAGAAGACCTCCAAGGTCCCTTCCATCTCTCTTCTGATTCTGCTACTGATTTCTCTCAATAAAGGTATGCAATTGGTGTGCCTTTATCTATAACAGGATATTTTCTGGGTTCTCTAGCTTATAAACTTAATGTCCCCTGGAGGTATCTCATCCTAATATTAAATGGACTCAACCCTGCTTAGCTTATGAGCCTGGACAAGAAGCTGCCCCTGCAGAGAGATTAATAGTTACTGGGGTGGAAGCTTATTAAAGAGAGATCCAACCTAGAAATATGGAGAAAATTTCCTGATGGTAAGAACAATTAATTGACAGAATAGCTTTCAAAAATAGTCTGGACAACCTTTTGACTGAGATGGTATAAGAGCCCCTGCTTGAGTTCTACGATTCTGTGTTCCATGCTTTTCAATAATAAAGTCTTCCCTCTACTTCCCACCAAATATTGGACCAGAAATATTAGACTTCCAAGTTTTGGTCTGACAAAATAGCCCAATAAGTTTCAAGAAACCTTCAGTAAACAATTTTCTTGGTTTATACAAACCACTATTTGTCTAGAGGTCCTTGGGACAATAAGGAAACCTGGAGAGTCCTGAGGCTGGATTGGACCAATGGCTAACGAGATATGGAAATGCAATCTTTTATATCCTCTTCTGATCATATTTCAAATATGTAACCTAGGAAGGGGGATGTTAAAACTGACACATAGGCATTCAGATTGATACACAGGGATCTCCTTGTCCATTCTTGCTTTAAAATTTTCTGTTCTGGTGGCCATCATTATGTCTAACCAGAATGAAGGTCTTAATCTGGGTTTCAACCTGAGCCTGTAGGAGAGGCTATCTCAGTCTCTTCACCTTCTCTTCAGATTTCTAGCTTTTTTAAAAAAATGGTCTCTAGGACTTCACAGACAAGTCAACTTCTACTACTATCTTGCCATGACTTCATTGTTGGTCCTTCAAAAATTTGCTTCCAATCATCATGATCATGATTATGATGATCATCATCATGATTGGAAGCAAATTATTGAAGGATCAACAATGAAGTCATGGCAAGGTAGCAGTGGAAGTTGACTTGTCTGTGAAGTCCTAGAGACCATTTTGATGATGATGATGATGATCATCATCATCATCATCATCACCATCTAGTGAGTGATGCTCATTATCCTTGATGTTCTCTGAGCTTGGTTGTTTTCTTGCAGATGTTTCATTATCCAGACTAGATAGCATCAACTTTGATGGTAAGGAGTGGGGTTTATATTCTAGTGGCTTGCCCTGTCAGTGTTGGTGGGGGTGGTCTTAGAGTTTTTTTGTTTGTTTGTTTGGCCTGTTTACTGTTGGTTTATTTGGCAGTTCCTTGATTGGGGTATTGTTTACTTCTTGATTGTTGGCCTGAAGTTAATTTTGGAATTAATCTCTGCTCATCTGGGTAATGATTGCGGATGGAGAAGTGTCTGGGTCTTTTTGGCTTGTTAATTGTCTCTTTGGCACGGTATATATATGATATTTATGTTTATGTGGGATATCCATGGCCTTCCTACATAGGATAGTCCATGGCCAGATCCCTGAAACTATCACATTGAAACGAACAGGACTTTTGGACAGACTGAAAGCTGTCCGGTTGTTTCCAGCCTGGCAATGACCCAACCTCCAAACAAATTTGGTTCCTGGCTCTCATGCATTTTGTTTCCTCTTTTCCAAGGAGCTTCGATGGAGGAATTAAATTATGGGACTTTACCTACCTTTATTGAGTCACACAATAAAAACAATGAATGAGAGTCTATTAAAATGACACTGCTTCGATTAGTTAGCAACAGTAGACAGGAGTTCTGTTGTCGGTAGGTGTTTTCCAGATTCAATGGGTTTTCTGTAGCAAATGCCAGTTCATCATCTCTAAGCACCTGGCTCCCTTCCCAGCCAGGAAAGCCTACAGAAATGGCACGAGCTGAGCCAACAGTTGTCTTGTTGCAGAGAAACAGGCTGAAGAGATGTATACAGCACGCAATTTAGTGGCACTAGTCATTCTCCAATGCCATCATTCTCATGACAAGCGCCTCATAAAAAGTGATGATGACTGTTCATTGCCTCTTTTCTACTGATGCAACAAAACAGACTCCAGCCAGGAGACAGTTTGTCATCTGCCTGCTTGACAGAAGCTTCCAGAAGAACTGATTCCAGGGAATCGGCAGAAAGTTACAAACCTAGGCCGGCCGGCCAAGGGAATCAAGTAAAAAAAATCAGATCACAGGCCTGGCTCAATGTCCCAAAGGTGCTTTTTTTTCAGGAGGCAACTGGATTTTCTTGTTTTTTCGTTTGAAGATGTTTTGTTTCTCATCCAAGAAGCTTCTTCAAGAAGCTGACAGGATGTGTTCTGCCCCAGCTCCAGATTCCCAAGGATTGTGACACACACCAATGGTCCTTATCAAAGTTATAACATACCAAGAATAAACAAAGTCCAGCAAAGGTTGGCAACCAGCCCAGAAAACAAGATACAATAAGACACTCACTCTCCAAAATGCTCTGTAATAATTACACGTTGTTTCCAGCAAGAAATTACTAACTGCGTGCGACTTAAATAGGCTAAGGGAGTGGCCAAGTATCCTCAAACCTTACTCTCAAGGAGACCTCCTCCTCCTAAATAGCCACTCCTGCCTTCTGGCAGCCCTGTGTGCTCAAGCATTGAGGAGAGGCTCCTCCACTTTGCTCTCTCCACTTGAAGGAGCCTCTGGAGGTTCTGAAAGCCCAGACTGAGTCTCTGCCTCTGGCACCACATCCTCTTCAGCCTCCTTGCTCTCCGACACGAGCGCCAGCTGCACAGGCTGCTGGCGCAACCCCACACCACTAGGAGCCTGGGAAGGGCAAAAATGGTCTTCCTCACTCCCCCGGAGGCCTTCCAGAGGGCTTCCGGAGGCCGGGAACAGCCTTTTTCCTGACTTCCAGTGTGCCCAAAAGGCCTGAAAATCAGCTGGCTGGCAAACACATGCATGCCAGACCTGAGCTCATGTGCCCACCGATATGGCTCCATGTGCCACCTGTGGCACGCGTGCCATAGGTTCGCCATCACGGGTCTATAGAGATTCTCAGTCATCCAGGTTGTCCCAAAGGTGCTTTTTCAGGAGGCAGCTGGCCTTTCTTGTTTTTTCTTTGAAGACGTTGCATTCCCCATCCTTCCATTCCCCACCGACCAAGAAAATCCAGTTGCCTCCTGAAGAAGCACCTTTGGGACAACCATAATCTGGATGACTGAGAATCTCTATAGACTTTTAGGCCTCCTCACCAGCAACAAGAAGGAGCATACAAGGTGACTATTTATACCCAGTTTCCTTTTTATAAGAGCCAATTTACAACACAGTCCTTTCAACAGTTCTAAAAACCGCTCCACACCCATTTGCACCACTCAGGTGACCCTGAGGACACAGATAAGTCTCTAGGTGGCCTCATCGACTCACTAAAAAAAATGCAAATGTCCAGCTGCCTGCAAGGAGTTCAAATCCTTCCATTCCCCACCAACCAGTCAGAGCTGAAGAAGCTTCTTGGATGAGAGGTGAAACGTCTTCAAAGAAAAACCAGAAAGTCCAGTTGCCTCTTGAAAGCACCTTTGGGACAACCATGACCTGGATGACTGAGAATCTCCATAGACATAACAGCCGATCTTTCCCCAAAGGCGCTATTGGTTTAAATTTAGGCAGGAAGCCAAACAGATGAGAAGGAAAGTTAGAGACTGCATCTAAATTAAGGCTGTGAAAACTTTTGAGATGTGTTTCTTTTTGATTCATGCTCAAGAAGATGCATCAAATTGAAGGTGTTTTGCTAAGCAACGTTACTCCCAGATTTGAGAGCCACATGGCTTTGCTTCATCTGCCTCAACGTTGCAGAAGCTGGAAGAGCTTTGTGTGTTTGCTTATTTGTTTCTGGGCCAAAAACTCCACAACAATGCCCTTGCTACTGTATATATGTCTTGTGGTCCACCAGCAGCCTGAAGAGCTGGCAGCGGAGTTGGACAGTGAGGAGGCTGGGGAGGAACATGGGCCAGTCCTGGAGTCTGGGGAAGGCTCGGATGAAGGCTCTGTGTCGGAGGCAAAGATGGAGCCAGGGCCATCTGGGAGTTATGCGTGGATTCCGAAGCCTCCAGAGTCAGACATCAGAGAGGCAGAGGAACAGGGGGAGCCTGTTTCTAGTGCGCGCATATGCAGAGCTGCCAGAAGGCAAGAACAGTTAAAACTAAAGGGATGACTCAGGAGTAAGGCCTGGAGATGACTGCCCCCTCCCATAAGGCTTAAAAGAGGAGCAAAGGCACATGGGGCCTTTGCAGGAAAGCAATGTTGTTAATTCTGTTCCTAGTCGGCATCTCTGTTAGATTCTGGACTCCGTGTGGCTTTGCCAAGTAGGTCTTTGGCAGAGTGTCAAGGGAGATAAAGGTTGGTGATTATCCCGAAGGACTTCGCCCAAAGGACTTTTTGCAACTAATTGAGACTCAGCTGTGAATGAACGTAATTCACAGCTGTTGCAATAAAAGAGGTTTTTGGGACTACTCATGTGTTTTAATGACTCAGGAAGCCGAGATCACAACAATATGGGTTGTGTATCATATTACAAATATAAATGATAAAACACCCAAGATTCTCCTAATTCCATCTTCCTTCTTCATCATTAGAAATTCGGGGATGGCATTAAATCATGTTTTAAACGTGGCAGGCAGGGTCCTACCTTTATAGAGCAACAATTGCATGTTGGGGGAAAAAAACACTTGCCTAGCCCAGCTGTGACTCGAAAATGAATGCAGTTCTACTAAGATCCTTTCCGGATCTACTTAGTCTTCCACCTGATTCTGCAATTTAAAAATACAAAAGAGAGAGAGAGGGGGAGGGAGGGAGGGAGGGAGGGAGGGAGGGAGGGAGGGAGAGAGAGAGAG
>WNWU01000066.1:422136-432539 GCA_012654045.1 Ptyas mucosa | reverse complement strand
TTTTTTTTGACAGCACAGATTGTTCTTCCTTTAATATTGCATTAGCGAGCCCAATAATTCACGGAGCTGACCATGGTGCTGACGTTGACACCTCGGGCAGGAAACAGTTTTCCTCTTCGGCAAAGGGCTCTGTAATCAATGCCTTCGCTTAATCCACGAGCAACAATTGCATTCCTCTAATACACAGCAGAGAACGTGAAAACAGATGACCATATATCCTCTAGCAGCGGGCCATCCTGCGGTAAATTAAGCGGTAGGCCCATTACTGGTGACATCAATGGGGAAGCTGTGTGCATATGCCACAGGTCCTTTTCAATGCTCTTTTACATTTTATTGCTCAGATCGTCAGAAATGGCTTTTCTCTCAAGCATGATTTGCTTTTGTTCCTTTTTCTCCCCCCTTTCCTTTTGTTCCTTTAATCATTCTCTAGAAGCAAAAGCTAGCAACGCTTCTGAAACAGCTTGTCAGGCAAGATCAAGACACTGAGCTGAGCAGAACCAGAGGTAAGACACATCTGCAAGATGCTCATCCCAGAGTTTTCTTAAAATCTTTGACAGCAGAGTCTGCATTCAGGAGGAACATCTTTCAGTTACCTCTTGTGTAACTAATAGAAGAGAATATTTGTAGCTCAGGGTTGAACTGTGAGGTCCCTGGTGCTCTCTGAGCATGGATGTTTTCTTGCAGATGTTTCATTATCCAATTAGGTAACTTCATCAGTGCTAGCTTGTCTGTGTGGCTTGTATAACTAATAGAAGAGCATATGTGTAGCTCAGGGTTGAACTGTGGGGTCCTTGGTGCTCTCAGAGTTTGGTTGTTTCCTTGCAGATGTTTCATTACCCAACTAGCAACAACGTTTAGACTTACAGTATATACCACTTCACAATGCTTTATAGCCCTAAGCAGTTTACAGAATCAGCCTATTAACCCCCTACAATCCGGGTCCTCATTTTACCAACCTCAGAAGGATGGAAGGCCGAGTCAACCTTGAGCCGCTGAGACTCGAACTGCCGAAATGCTGGCAGTTGGAAATCAGCAAAATTAGCCTGCAATATTACATCCTAAGCACTGCACCACCATGGCTCTCTGAGCGTGGATGTTTTCTTGCAGATGTTTCATTACCCAACTAGCTAATATCATCTGTGCTAGCCTGTCTGTTAATTAATTCAGAATAGAGCTGGAAGGGTTTTTGGAGGTCTTCTAGTCCAACCCCCTGCTCAAGCAGGAGACCCTATACCATTTCAGACAAGTGGCTGTCCAGTCGCTTCTTAAAAATCACCAGTGATGGAACACCCACAACTTCTGAAGGCAAACCCTTCCACTGGTTAATTGTCCTCACTGTTAGGGAGTTTCTCCTGAATTCCAGGCTGCTTCTCTCTTTGATTAGTTTCCAATCCATTCTTTCTTGTCTTGCCTTTTGGCACTTTGGAAAATAAGTTGACCCCCTCTTCTTTGTGGCAGCCCCTCAAATATCAGAATACTTTTATCATGCCACCCCTAGTCCTTTTCTCTAGACTAGTCATACCCAAATCGTGCAACCGTTCTTCATATGTTTTAGTCTCCAGGCCTTTAATCATCTCAGTTGCTTTATGTAACTTGTAGTTGGTTTGTTTTGTAGAGATCACAGGGATTTCTAAAGATATTTATTGTTCAGATAGGTGGTCAGTGTAAAATTAAAATGGGAAGAGGAGAAGAGAAATAGATCGGAGTATTGGACATCCAGTGCTAAACTGATTTTGCAACTCCCTAAATTCTAGTCTGAGAATGGTCAAATCCAGCCAACCTTCTTAGAATGCAGATGAAAGTTTGCATGACTGAATCCTCCATTATAGCAATAGCACTTAGACTTACATACCGCTTTACAATGCTTTACAGCCCTCTCTAAACGCTTTACAGAGTCAGCATATATTGCCCCCAACAATCTGGGTCCTCATTTTGTCCACCTCGGAAGGACGGAAGGCTGAGTCAACCTTGAACCTGGCAAGATTTGAACTGCCAAATTGCAGTCAACCGGCAGTCAGCAGGAGTAGCCTGCAGTACTGCACTCTAACCACTGCGCCACCATGGCTCATATACATTAAACATAATACATAAAATTCCCAGCTAGTACAGATAATTTTGAGCCTTTCTCTTTGATCATTTGGATAGAGGTTTTGTTTTTGCTTTTTTTTTGAACAGCATTCAGAAATGACATACCCCACCTCTGTTCACAATTGCAGTCAAGAGACTCTACAATAAATCACACCCAAATAACAATAACACTTGCAACCTGGAGGCTACGTTGTTGCTTGCAACTGGCAACTTTGTAAAGTTATGTACAAGAGATTTAGATGACCATTTTAGGGAAGATTTAGATGATTTGAGCTCAAACTGACTTTGCAAAGGAGGTGTCAACTCGCAAAGCATCCCTGGCCTGCTCTTGAGTTGCCATAAGAAAGGGGGGATGGGAAATTGATGGAACGGCACGGCAGCCAAAGATAGATACACATTCCAGATTTATCTCTCTCGAGGCTGTATCCCAGGGTTACTTACAGTGGCCGAAGGGGAGTGATTTCTACAACTTGCAAAATTGCTCCGTTGGCGAATGTGATTGATGACACACCCTGGGAGAAGGGGGGAAACAGGGTCATGATTGGGGCCATAAATTATGTAGGGTCAGAGCTGGCTTCACTTGGGAACGTGCCGACATGAAACTCCTAATAAATAACTGGATTTCTTTTGAAGCTTGGCTCGAGGCTCATGATTTAATTAGGGTATCCGTCAAAACCCTGACAGGGGGCTTGTCACAATGTGGGAGCGATGCCCTTTTGTGGAAGTCTTGATGTCCGGGAACCTGAAGTGTCCTCAAAATATCTCCTCTCCTGGAGATATTTACAGCTGAGAATGGTCATCGTCAGATGAACTTTCCTTGAGCTTCAGATCCTAAGTTCTCAAATTTTAAAATTTATCAAGGATCAAGGTCTTGAATTGAAATCCCACCTTACCAAATTGAATAATCTTTGCACTGTACTTAGAGAGCAGGATGTAACCTTGCCCTATTGGTTCAATGAAGAGACTTCTGCCAAAGACAATCTCTTCTCTTTCCTAAAAATGATATGACATGGATTACTTAGCTTGAATGCTAAAAGGCTTCCTTGTTCACCGTCGTATACGTTGGCAGGATTTTCTCTCCCCCTCCCCCCCAGTTTCAGATGATCAACCCTGAACAATTTTGCAGTAGAACAGAATTTGGAAGCAGAACGAGAAGGAGAAAGAGGAAGGGCAAAAGTCAACCAGGGAATACAACTTTACTTTTTTGCTATGCCTGCAACTTAATTGTTCCTGCTCTCCTAGGTCCCTGCCTTGGTATTTCAGTTCTGCTGCGGTGGACTATGCATTATTCAGTTTCTCTTCCAGCCTCATTATCAGGTTGCACTAGTCCTACCCTGCACGGAATTCAAAATAACATTTATCCTGTTTGGCAAGGGTAAAGAAACCAAGGAAAAGGATTGTACAGGTGCTTATGCCCATAACTGCAAGGGTAACATAATGTGTCTTGATTGGTTGTAAACACCTTTCTTCATCATGATGGGATGTCCAATTAAGAATATTTGTTAAAACAAACTCCTGCCTTTCCATTAGTTATTTTCCCTTTCCCTTCTCCTTCTCCTCCTCCTCCTCCTCTCTTTCACCCATTCTCTCTCACACATTTTCTTTTTGTCTCTTTCACTCTTTGTTTGCCTCCCTCCCTCCCTCCCTCCCTCCCTCCCTCCCTCCCTCTCCCTCTCCCTCTCTCTCTCTCTCTCTCTGACTCTTTCTGTCAGGGTTCCAATCAATTCCCTAATTAAAACATGAATCTCAAGCCTTGTTTTTCTTTCTTTCTTTCTTTCTTTCTTTCTTTCTTTCTTTCTTTCTTTCTTTCTTTCTTTCTTTTTCTTTCCTTCCTTCCTTCCTTCCTTCCCTTTGTACCTTTGAATGGTCACTAAATGAACTGCTGAGTTCAGTTGAGTTGAGGACTACCTGTAGACCAGGGGTGTCAAACTCGATTTCATTGAGGGCCACATCAGGGTTGTGTTTGACCTCTGGGGACTGGAGTGGACATGGCCAGGGTTGGCGTGGCCAGCTCAATGTCACTTGGGGTGTCTGTGGTGGCCTGAGCACTCTGCCAGAGAAAACAGGCTCCGGAGCTCCATTTTTGGCTGCGATGGCCTCAGCCCTCCTGAGCTCCGTTTTTGCTGGCAGAGGCACCATGGGTCAATCCTTCACTGTTTTCAGGGTGGCTCCATGAGTCAGGGGTGAAATCCAGCAGGTTTTGACAGGTTCTGGAGAACCAGTAGCAGAAATTTTGAGCAGTTCGGAAAACTGGTAGCAGAAATTTTGAGCAGTTTGGAGAACCGGTAGTGGAAATTTTGAGTAGTTCGGAGAACCGGCAAATACCACCACTGGCTGGACCCAGAATGGGGTGGGAATGAGGATTTTGTAGTATCCTTCCCCCAGGAGTGGGAAGGGAATGGGGATTTTGCAGTATCCTTCCCCAGGAGTGGGGTGGGAATGGAGATTTTGCAGTATCCTTCCCCTGCCACACCCACCAAGCCACGCCCACTAAGCCACACTACGCCCACCAAGCCACGCCCACAGAACCAGTAGTAAAAAAAATTGAATTTCACCACTGCCGTGGGCCAGATCTAAGCAACTTGTGGGCCGGATCTGGCTCTCGGGCCTTGAGTTCGACACCCCTGCTGTAGACTATATTGAATTGGGATTGTGAACTTTGTGATTCACTGCATTGATTAAATTCAGCTATTGTCTTAGTATGCGCAGGAAGTGGATAATTACAAGTTGGTCTATTTGGGGGAAACATAGCTTGCGATGCGAACCAAGGAACTGTGTTTTGCAACAAAGCACCTTATGAATTCACTCTCCTAGCCCACTGCTCTCAAGGGAGCTCATTTTGTCAGCCAATCCTCCATCCATCTGAGCCCCCATCTGATCAAAAGACTAGCGTGAACAATTGCTGATGCATTTGGAAGAAATCCAAGCACAGAGAAAGGTGGAATGAAATGGAACCAGGGCTAAAAGGGGTAAAGACTTGTAGCAAGGAAAAAAGGAAAGCCTGCTCTAAAGTATAATCAGATCAAAGATCACTTTTTCTGGTGTCGCTTATAATAATAATAAATTTATTGTAATTGTACGTGTATACACAGTATACCCATACAACAAAATTCACTTAACACCCAAAGACCAGGTCTAACACACATAGCAATCCCCAAACACACTCCCACCCACCATAATTCCCCACCCCTAAACCACCCAAACAGCCACACAACAGACCAAGTAATGCTGTCCAACAGCTCACTGATGGTGGCCCTTTAGTTCATGGTTGAGTGCAATTATAGCTCTGGGATAAAAAAACTATTCAGAAAACATGTGGTCCAAGTTTTAATTGTTCTGTATCTTCTGCCAGAAGGCAACAGTCCAAAAAGATTGTAAGCAGGATGGGAAGAGTCTCTGAGAATGTTATGCAACTTTCTCAAACAGCGAGATGTGAAGATGTCGTCCAGGGCTGGTAGCTGAAGTCCGATGATATTCTGGGCAGTTTTAATGATTCTCAGTAGAGCTTTTTTGTCTGCTACAGAGCTGCTCCCATACCATGCAAGAATGCCTATGTCAGGACATTCTCAGTGGTGCTGTGATAGTAGGACAGAAGTAGATGCTGAGATAGATTTATCTTCCTGTGAATTCTCAGGAAGTACAGCCTCTTCTGTGCCTTCTTGACAAGTCTCTGTGCACTCAAACTGAGAAGAAACTTTTCTGCAGTTCTACTTGGCGATCCTTAGCCTTTAACTTAAGTTTGGCCATGATCATTTGTTCTGAATATATAAAACTATATTTAGCTGAGTTAGGCCATTGGTTTATCTTAACTGTGGAGCAGTTGCAAAGCTTCAGGCAACTGTTTTCAATTATTTGCTGATCATTTTAATGTAAAATGGCCTGGGCTGGGCATTGCTATTCACATTTAATGTGCATAAGCATGGACATGCAGGCATTAAGAATTGCCCTTCTTTTCCTATTAAGGATCCCATGTTGACGGGAAAAGGAATAGCAGTTTCCAAGCGTCAACGCTACCACCATCCAATCTGCAAGCCCTTCTACCCATCTAGCCTCTTACCATTGTTTTTAACGATGGCTTTGCTAAATTGGATTTCAACTTCTTCCCTTCTGTGAGTCATCCCGAATAACTAAGAAGAGAAGTCATATTATCCTGTTACATGACTGATTTCAATCAGTGATTAATTAAGATAGGAGGTTGGGAAGAATGAAGATGGGGAGTAGGAGTTACTTTGCATTGTGCTTCTGTCAAAGACAAGGATGAACCAGAATCGAAAACATGCATAGAGGAAAATGAAGTTATTTCCTAACTTTTGATGAACTACTAAATGGGACAATCGTGAAGTTCTAAACTTATCAAATAGCCTTCTTAGCTAAGTTGTACGGGGGTGACAATAGAAAAAAATATTTGGAATTCAGGGGTGAACTGTGGGGTCCTTGGTGTTGCTATCAACTTGTAAAGCTTTCAAGTTGCCATGAGCAGGAGGGAGGGAGAACAGATGGAGTTGATTTATTTCCCTAAGTGAAACTACATTCCACAGATGCCTTTCTACTGCAATCAGTAGGAGAGCTTTGGGTTTCACTGCCAGTCAAAGTGGTTAATTGGAGAATGTGATTTATGAGATGGCCAGGGAGGAGGGGAGAGACAGGGTTATAGGGGAACATAAATTTATGTGGGATTAGTTCTAAATGCATCCAAAATCATGCTCCTAATAAATGACTGTATTTCTTTTGAAGTTTGGCTCGTGGCTCATGAATTAACGAAGGCATCTTTTGGAAACTTCACAGCTATTTGAGCTTGGTTGTTTTCTTGAAAACATTTTATTACTCAATAAAGTAACGTCATCAGTACCAGAAGAGAGTGGAGTTTGTTCTTTGTTTATATACAAGTGGCTTGCCCTGTCAGTGTTGGGGAGAGTGTTCTTGATGGCTTCTGGATTAGGCAAGCTGTTGTTCACTGGGTTGTAGTTACTTGATTGGAATATGTAAATCCAAAACCAGTAGACAATTCCTGGAAGCCTGACACTCAGACAAATCAGCCATCAACAGGCACATAGAGACAAATAACATCTACATATCATTCAAGAGACAATCAAAAAGTAAAAGACCATAACACCTCCTAGTTTACAATCAACCCCCCCCAAAAAACCCCCCACAGAGATTGACACCAAGCAGTAAATAATATCCCAATAAGGACACTGATGGTATTACTTAGTGGAGTAATTAAACATCTGCAAGAAAACAACCAAGCGCAAAGGGTACCAAGGACCTCACTGTGTGGGGTGTCTAGACTAGAGCTGTCAAACTTGATTTCATTGAGGGCCGCATTGGTTGTGTTTGATCTTGAGGGGCTGGGTGGATGTGGCCAGATAGGTGTGGCCATGGTGGGCATGTCCAGCTTGACATCACTCGTGTTGGGGGCATCTGTAGTGGCGCAGGCGGGGCTGGGGGGAATTCACTTTTGCTAGTAGTTTGTTTTGCTAGCATAGTTTGTTTTGCTAGTGAAAATGGAGCAGAGGGGGCAACGCGAAGTCCCCTGGGCTCCTTTTTGGGCTGTGACGGCCTTTTTCTGCCAGCAAAAAAGGTCACCATATGCGGCCCTCCCAAGCTCCATTTTCACCAGGAGAGGCACCACAGGCCACTCCTTCACAGTTTCCAGGGTGGGTGGCTACGCCAGCCAGATCTAAGCACCCCGTGGACCAGATCCAGCCCACTGGCCTTGAGTTTGACAACCCTGGTCTAGACCATTGTTTCCAACTCTGGCAACTTGCAAACGTGCAGACCTCAATTCAGAATTCAAGCTAGCATCCTTAGCAACCGTCACGCCAAGTTAACCCTCCTCCAGGACTCTGAGCCCTGACAAGAGTCCACTCAACTGGTCTTAGCAGGATGGCATTGCCTTGCCTATTATTTCCTTTTGTTTGCATTAATTATAGTCACAGGCATAAGTTAGCAGTACAGTCTCTCATCAGATCTATTCAGGACCAGGCTGAACACAATAGCTAATGGCGTTCTGAAATGAAAAGGTCACTTGGCAAAATGCTGCTACGTTGTGAAATAATTAGACAACAAAACTATAAAGTAATATTCATAATGCTCTTGTAAACTACCCAGGTAAGAGTGGAGCTAATGGCTTCTCACGAAATACAAATCTTAAATGCTGTATATCAACCTTTAGATGGAGGCTTTAATTCATAACAATTAGCAACCTCTATTCCAGGGGTCTCCAACCTTGGCAACTTTAAGACTTGTGGACTTCAACTCCCAGAGTTCCTCAGCCAGCTTTGCCAACTGCTTCTGAAGCAGTTAACAAGAAATGTTTTTATTAATATAAAAACAAAACAATATCTATTCAAGTATTAAATAGTATTTCATTATTATTCTTAAATATCCTGTCAGATATATATATATCTGACAGGATATATATATATAGTTTTTGGACCTTTTTTTTCTTCTAGCAGCCATATATATATGGGCAGCAAAGAGCTTGCTGGCTGCTAGAAGAAAAAAAGGCCCAAAAACTATATATATATATCCTGTCAGATATATATATATCTGACAGGATATTTAAGAATAATAATGAAATACTATTTAATACTTGAATAGATATTGTTTTGTTTTTATATTAATAAAAACATTTCTTGTTAACTGCTTCAGAAGCTCATTTGTTAAAGTAGATCTTAATAGAGATAAAGGTTTACGGTACATTGATTTATTTCCTCCTCAACAATCTCAAAGGTCCGAGGCCAGACCTGACCACCCAGGCCCAGGCCCAGTATCCAACAAATGGCTATACATATACATATACATATATATATGTAATCACTCTAAGCCAGTGGGTCTCAACCTTCCTAATGCCGCGACCCTTTAATACAGTTCCTCAGGTTGTGGTGACCCCCAACCATAACATTATTCCTAAGACCATTGAAAATATATGTTTTCGGATGGTCTTAGGCGACCCCTGTGAAAGGGTCGTTCGACCCCCAAAGGGGTCCCGACCAACAGGTTGAGAACCACTGCTCTAAGCGATGTTAGTTCTGGCTATTCTTCCTCGGAAGAAATAGTCTTGTAAACCATCAGAACTGCCATTCTAACTGACTTGCAAACTGCCCACAGTTTTCTAACAGAAGAGCTGAACAGAACTCTCCGAACTGCCTTCTGAACTACCAATGGTTTTCTGTCAAGAATCTCCTTTTATACTGTCAACTGTGACAGTTAGGGGAGGGAACATAAAAGCCCAGGAGATTCAAACCTATTAGCTGCTTTCTGATTGGCTTATTTATTTGTCCATTCCAAAAGCCACTAATAGGCACAGCAATTGAGAAATAACTTTTCTCTCACAGAGATGGTGCTCCAGAGGGCCACCAGCAGCCGTTGCGAGCTCCATTTTTGGCTGTGATGGCCTCCTGCAACCCTCTGCCAGTGAAAACAGCTCGGGAGGGCCACAAGCAGCCCTCTCGAGCTCAATTTTCACTGGCAGAGGCACCATGGGCCAGGCCTTTGCTGTTTTCAGGGCAGCCCCATGGGCCTCATCTAAGCACCCCATGGACCAGATCCAGTCCCCGGGCCTTGAATTTAACACCCCGGTCTAGGCCATCTAATCATTGAAGCACAGTTTCATTTATATGAAAAAAAAATCAGATACTAGACCAATATGTGCCCTCAACTTACATCGGTCCAGTTATGCTAGATATTGATGCCTGAATTGGACCACAATTGATATTTTAAGCATCCCAGTTTTCTCTTTTTTTCCAGGCCTGTTGAACTCACGTGCCAATAATGTTAACAAAATTCTGTTTTCATATGGGAAACTCTGACACGTATGTAAATGACTAGGGTACTGACTCTTATCAATGCTGCATATCGGTCCAATTAGACATGTAAAACCAAATTCTTTAGCTAGACCCACTTCCCGAAGTAGATCCAATTTTTCCATCTGCTCTTTCAGCCCCACTAGTTAAATTAATTACTGGAACTTTTGCAGCCCATTAAGGAAGCTGATTTGCATGAACTGAATGCTCTCTTTTTTTGGTATTGGCTGCACCGTTGACTGCTTGTCTAATGACGGCCTGGTGTGAGAGGGGAAAATTTGTGAACCATAATTAGCTTGGCAATCATGGGGGGTTGGTTGGTTGGTTGCTTTTTGCACCTGTTTTAAGGAAGGAAGGAAGGAAGGAAGGAAGGAAGGAAGGAAGGAAGGAAGGAAGAAAGAAAGAAAGAAAGAAAGAAAAGCCCATTTAGATGTGCTGTCAGCTCTTCTCTCATTTGAAGAGGAAGGGAAGGGAAGAAAGAAAGGGAAATGAATGGAAGAAAATAGG
>WNWU01000066.1:384120-418690 GCA_012654045.1 Ptyas mucosa | reverse complement strand
ATCTATCTATCTATCTATCTATCTATCTATCTATCTATCTATCTATCTATCTATCTATCTATTTGTTTTATGCTTTTAACTGTACCCTGTCCAGAATCATTCTGAGAATGAGATGGGCGGTATCTAAATTTGATCAACAAACAAACAAACTGAAGGCCTGTCATAGCAAACCATCCCGTTTAACTTTTCAAAGTCACGTATTTTGGTTGAGCAACCATTCTCAGCTTCTCAAAACCTTTTTTTTTAAAAAAAAAAGACCATTAGTGCACAATCAGGCAATGGATTCTCTCAGTTAAAGATTATTATGCTTTATGCAAGTACATTCTTTTTTCTCTTTTATCTCTCTTCAGTCTATTGTGAATTTTGTAATTTTCTCTCTCATCAAGGACGGAGATGGACAATTATCAGGGATGATAGGAGGTGGAAGGCTTTCTTTTGCTGAAGATCAGTCATCTTTTCAAATTCTCTATTATTATTGTACTATTAAATCCAGGCCATGTGGGAGAAGCCCCAAAAATCTTGGATAACCTTTCTGAGTTTTCCAAGGGTTGCTAATGAAATGTAATACTGTATGAAACATAAGGGAAATTGGCTACACCCTTTCCTGGAGAATATTCTTCTTAAAAGAGAATATCTGTAACTCACAGTTGAGATGAAATCTTTGGTACTCTTGAGTGCTGTTGTTTGCTTGCAGGCATTTTATTATCCAACTAGATAACATCATTAAAGGTCACTTGCTTGTGAGATGGAAGGCTATATAAAACAGAGACAGGTGGATGATAGATTTAGGTGATAGACAGACAGATAGATAGATGATAGGGATAGATAGATAGATAGATAGATAGATAGATAGATAGAGAGAGAGATAGAGAGATAGATGGATGATAGGTAAGTAGGTGGATAGATAGATGATAAATAGATATAGATAAATAGATAGATAGATGCTAGACAGATAGATAGATAGATGATATGGATAGATAGATAGATAGATGGATGGATGGATGGATGGATGGATGGATGGATGGATGGATGATAGGGATAGGTAGATAGATAGATGATAAATAGATATAGATAAATAAATAGATGATAGATATAGATAAAGAGATGATAAAGAGATAGATAGATGATAGATAGATAGATAGATAGATAGATAGATAGATAGATAGATAGATAGATATGGATGGGTGGATGGATGATAGGGATAGGTAGATAGATGATAAATAGATATAGATAAATAAATAGATGATAGATAGATATAGATAAAGAGATGATAAAGAGATAGATAGATGATAGATAACAGAGTTGAAAGGGATCTTGGAGGTAATCTAGTCCAATCCCTGCTCACACAGGAGGTCTGTACTAGGGATTCAAACTACCAAACTGCCGACGTTTTTGATCGACAAGCTCATGGCAGTGCTGGCAGCACACCTCAGGATGATCCCTATCAGGATCCAGTGTTACTTGGACAATTTACTTATCCAGGTGTCCTTCCGGCGGCTAACAGAACAGGATCTAGCCACGACAATCAGTACCCTTCGGGACCACGGGTTTTCCATGAATTTAGAAAAATGCCACCTGGTGCCCTCGACAAGGCTAGTATATTTGAAGGCTCTGATAGATACAAAGGCAGGGCAGGTTTTTCTTTCTCAGAAGAGGCAGGAGAGCATCTGGAGTTTGATTCACCTCCTCCAGCAGGAAGGGGCGGTTCTGGTGGCCCGGTTGTCCCAGCTTCTGGGGAAGATGATTTCATGCCTGGCCATAGTCCCGTGGACAAGGTTCCATGCCCGGCCAGTCCAGTGGTTCCTGCTCCCCTATCAGAGGGCAGGCACCAGCTCCTCAATAGCTTGGGTGAGAGTGCCACCGAGGGCACTGGTGGGTGTCAGGAGCCATCAAGAAGGACTGTTTTTCAGGGAGCCTGTTGTGACCCCGACTCCCGAGCCTGTCCTAACAGAGGAAGAGGACTCAGAAGGTGATGGGGAGGAACTGACAAGGCCTCCTTCTCCAGGACCCTCCTCTCTGGCAATGCCTCAGGTTCCATTCAAAGGCCAAGAGGAACAGCCTGCGATATGCCAGGAGGAAAGCATATCAGAACAACAACAGATAGGGAGCGAGGATGATGAATCCTGGCTTGATCCCAGGCAGGAGGGAGAAGCGTGTGCAGCAACGAAAGAGGCGTGGGAGGGCCAGAGATTGAGCTGAGTCACTGAGCCACACCCCACAAGGAATAAAAGTGGGTATGATTGCTCTTCAGGCTTTGTGATGGTCAAAGTTAAAAACCTGAGAATCACATTGCGTTACCTGAAATCTGGATCGGACCTTGGCCAATTCTTGCTTCATGGATTACTTTTTGCTGTGGAACCGGACTGAGGATAAATTCTCTCTTGCTGACTGTGAGTGAAAACTGACTTGGCAGGCATTTTGCAGTTTACTGCCAAAACTCTTATCTGCAAGGGTTTCTAGTCTGATTGCTTAATAAAATCTTGGCAGGCGTGCCTGGTTGTGTGTTTGCCTGTGTGGGGAAGGGGGACAGAACAGAACCTTACAGATTGACTGTAATGTCAGACGCCAGCTTTTTCGGCTGGGGAGGCCACTGCGGATCACAGGTGACAAATGTATTTATTTATAAATAAATAAGTAACTAAACATGAAGGGAAGACTTAAATGTATTGTCAGCATGGACTTAAAAGTAAGCATAGATTTTTTTAAAAAATGATTAAAAACAGGGGCTTGTCCTTCAAAGAACTTTTGATTAATTTGGAAAGGGGCAAATGAGAAGCAACGGAGCTCCATGTTCAATGCCTGATTTCCATAGATTTTCCAGACAATTTCAAACAATACAGATATTTTCCCTCTTCAAGTTGTAGGATAAAAATAGACTTACAACCATTCCGTTAGTGGCCATTCAATATTCTTCTACGAACGTTGACCTGATGTGTAATCAAAATGTATTTTTAATTCAAACCCATTGTTCTTCACCGAGTCTTCTGGAATAACCACGAGCAATTCTTTCCCAGCTTCTACATGACAGCATCAGAATCTTAAAGACCATTTTCTGTTTCTATGCAGTCTTCTTCAATCAAGATTTATTGTATCCAGTGCCTCCAACTGCTTCCCATATTTTTTTTTCTTTTAGGATGTTTTCCCTTCCCCCTGTTGGTCATTGACTTCCAGCACTGTCTTCACATGCTTTAGTTTATCAAGTCTGTTAGGAAATGATAATTACCTAACTTGTTGGGTTGGCAATATATAAACCAGCATTATAGATTTAAGACTGTATTGCTGTATTGCATCATACTGTGTCCTGATTGGCTTGCTCTGTAGCCAATGTCCTTAAGAGGGAGCTTGAAACAGGGTTTGTTTCTCTTTGATTCTCTTCGCTGATTGTTACTGCTCTTTACTGCTCTGTGCTGTGTTTGCTACTGTTTGCAACTGTTTATTGTGTATGACCACGACGACTGGTAAGAAGACTTTGTTAATGTAATATCCCTGGACTATTGTTTTACTATCTACTGCTTTATCTGTGTATGGCCTGGACTGTTTATTGGACTGTGCCTTATTACTATTTTCCTTTAAGTAAACACAACTCAGTGTATCTCTGTGTTGGCTGTGTTATTTTGCATCTGCTCTCAATCGCTTTCACGTGCACACCCTTGCTACTCAAGGGTTGCTCTGTGAATTCCTCAACAATGTCCCTTCTTACAATGTGGTACCCAGGATGTAATATTCTAGGTGTGCAATCTGTCCAATGTGGAATAGAGATGAATACTCAATTTTGAATACTCCATCCTTCTGTCAATGCACCTTAAGGATAACTTGTTTTAATTGGACAACTTTTCCGCAGTCTTCAGTTTCCCAAGAGAAAGCACTACGCCAGCTTTTGTGGAGAACGTAGCCATGTAATTGCACTGCGCATATATTTGGTGGAGAATTTTTCAAGGCTATTTATGCTCAATTCCACTCAAAGATCAAAGATCAAGGGAGAAAAATGCAGATGAGGCAAGACTGAGATAATAAGAGCAATAGCATTTAGACTTACATACTGCTCCTCATTCCTGTACGGCACTTTCTAAGCAATTTACAATGTCAGCATTTCCCCCCCAACAATCCGGGCTCCTCATTTTACTGATCTCGGAAGGATGGAAGGCTGAGTCAACTTTGAGCTGGATCAAACTCCTGGCTGTGGGCAGAGTTAGCCTGCAATACTGCATTCTAACCACTGCACCACCAGGGCTTTATAGCAGAGGTGTTAAACTCGTGGCGTCAAGTTATCATCATGTGACGTATCATGATTTTTCCCCCCTTTGCTAAACTGGGTATCAGGGTTCCAAGTAAAACCCTGAACGAAATAAATCTCCGAGGCTTGAGGTTCCTCAAAGTTACATTTTATTAGAGATGTCATATTGGCACAACTGGGAAAACCCGAATCTGAAAGTTTCCAGGTTTTCCCCACTCAAAGCAAAGATCAAGTCCCTGCCCAACACCCACAAGTCCATCACATGGTCCAATCCAAGCACTCCGTCCCAATTGGAGATGCCTCCCAGGTCCAGTCTCCCAGGTGCAGGGCAAGATGGCCTTGACTCTGAGAAAGGAATGTTTTTATGGCTATATATCACCCTGGCTCCCCCCCCTCCCAGTTTCCCACAGTAATAAATGTGGCAGGTCTGAAGGCCTAATGCAAAAGATGGCTTTCAGGCCTGACACTGGGGGTGGACGTGGCCAGCATGTGACGCACCCGGCCTGCGGCCCATCAGTTTGACCCCCTTGCTCTATAGGCTATGAAAACCTTTCTACCAAATATATGTCTCAAAGAAAGGACTTCAAATTTCTAGGTTCTATCATATCTCAAGACCTAAAATGGACACCTAACATCAAAAACATCATTAAAAAAACACAACAAAGAATGTTCTTTCTGCGCCAACTCAGGAAGCTCAAACTGCCCAAGGAGCTGCTGATCCAGTTCTACAGAGGAATTATTGAGTCTGTTATCTGCACCTCCATAACTGTCTGATTCAGTTCTGCAACCTAACAAGACAGACACAGACTTCAGAGGATCATTAGAACTGCAGAAAAAACAATGGCTACCAACCTGCCTTCCTTCCATTGAGGACTTGTATACTGCTCGAGTCAAAAAGAGGGCTGTTAAAATATTTACAGACCCCTCACATCCTGGACATAAATTGTTTCAACTCCTACCCTCAAAACAATGCTATAGAGCACTGCACACCAAGACAACTAGACACAAGGACATTTTTCCCCTGAATGCCATCGCTCTGCTAAACAAATAATTCCCTCAACACTGTCAAACTATTCATTAAGCCTGCGTTACTATTACTATTATTATTAGTTTTTTCACCATTCCTATCACCCATCTCCTCCCATTTAGGACGACATGACTGTAACTTTGTTGCTTGTATCTTACAATTTATATTGATATTGATTATTTCCTGATTGCTTATTTGTACCCTATGACTATCATTAAGTGTTGTACCTTATGATTCTTGACGAATATATTTTCTCTTTTTATGTGCACTGAGAGCATATGCACCAAAGACAAATTCCTTGTGTATCCAATCACACTTGGCCAATAAAGACTTCTATTCTATTTGAGAATGGATGGAATTCATGAAGACATCCGAAACACGGGATTCTCTCTTTTCTCTTAGTCAACTCTCCCAATATCTTGACTGCTGGCCTGACAAGTATTGGGAATTGTCATCCAAAACATTTAAATGGATCTCTGTGGGTCAAGACTGACTTTCTAAATAAAGAGCATAGATTTCAGATCGCCACTGAATGATGAAAGTAGAGGACTCCAAAATAGAGATTAAAAATGAGCGAGGAATGGAGAAGCTCTTAAGAAAAATGAGTAGCTAAATAAAACAGCCCAGGAGATGCCGATAGATCAAAACCCAGGAAAGAGGCCATGTTAGATTGAAACTGCACAAGAAGTAAATAAACAAAAAGGACACGTTGCAGCTTTAAAGGGGAGAGGTTGCATTGTGGAAAAGCAGGAGGAGAAGAAAAAACTGAAGGTTTAGGTGGGAAATTTACTAAAGCAACAGCTCAGAGGCTGTTTTCGTAAGGATGGAAACAAAGGGTTCGATTTGAGAATGATGAAAGGAAGAAAACTACAAGAAAGAAAGCTACCAGAAAGGGATGCACTCCTTTGTCTCGGGGTACATGTTGATTTGCTCATCAATAGGAGGCCTAAAATTGCTTTTGATGTGTTTGTTTCTGGCAGGGAAAACAAGGCAACCTTCCATCCTGCAATTGCAAACTTTAATGGATAAGAAGATGGGAGGAAAAAAATGTGTTAGTCTGAGGAAACAAAACCAACATGGAGACTGGAAGCCCTTTCAAGACTAACCAACTTTATAGCAGCCTCTTGTGAGCTGCTATTATGCCCCAGTAAAGCTATAACAGAATAAAAGAGTTGGAAGCAGTGGTGGGATTCAGCTGGTTGTGTCCGGTTTGGAAAAACCGGTAGTGGTGACTGCGGGAGGTTCCGCTCACTCGCCTGGACCTAATGCACGAGCAAAGAGCATGCTCGAAAGACCGTGCACATGTGCAGAGGAGCACACACGCTCACATTTGCGAACCGGTAGGGAAGGTAAGTGAATCTCACCTCTGGTTAGACGGGACCTTGGAGGTCTTCTAGTACAACGCCCGGCAGGAAAGGCAGGAAACCCTATAGCATTTCAGACAAATGGTTATCCAATCTTTTCTTAAAAACTTCCACTGTTGGAGCATTTACAACTTCTGGAGGCAAGTTGTTCCACTGATTAATTGTACTAACTGTCAGGAAATTTCTCCTTAGTTAGCTTTTAAATCTCTGTGAATATCTGGGTGTTGATTGCTGGCGAAGAGGTGTTCGGATCTTTTTGTTTCCTTTTTGGATTTTTGAATGGTCTCTTTTGAATGGTAGGTAGATGTTGCTTTTCTCTGTGTGCCTGTTGATAGCCAATTTGTCTAAATGCTAGGCTTCCAGGAATTCTTTAGCATTTTTGGACATGACTTGGTCTAGGATGCTCACAGTTTCCAAGTTGAAACTATTAGTTAAATCTGTCTATGTGTTCGGAGATTAAGGACTTTTCTTCGTGACTTTTGACTGCTAGTTGGTGATCATGGATGCACTCTGCTAGTCTTCTGCCTGTTTGACCTACATAGTGGCTGTTACACACCTTACACTGTAAGTCCTTACATTGTTATAGATAATTCCCATTTTTTTCTTCTGAGGCTCCTGGGTCTTTTGATTTACTTAGGATGTTCTGGAGGGCTTTAGTTAGCTGTAGGTTGGGCTTCAAAGAATCTTTAGATGAAAAGGAAGTAGTGAAGACCTGCAGGAAGTAGGAAATCAAAACACTATTAAGAAGGAGCTGAAGGCAAATGCCTCTTCTACAGCAGAAACTACTTGTGAAGAGAAGTTGGTGCTGTTTTCGTCTAGTCCAAGGGTCAGCAACCTGCGGTTCTGGAGCCACATGTGGCTCTTTTGCCTCTCTGCTGCGGCTCCCTGTTACTCAAAATATGTGTCACAACCACCCATGTGTGACACCTGCTGGCACGTGATTTATTGAGCTTTTCAACCACCGGTAGGTCAACCATGGATAAGTTCAAGAAAAGAAAAGTTTCAGAAGAAAACAGAATGTTTAATTCAAGTTCATATGCTAGTTTTGTGGCTGCTCAAGAAATAGTCAGGCACGGGAAGGATTTTGTGGCTCCCGGTGTTTTCTTTTCTGTGGGAAACGGGTCCAAATGACTCTTTGAGTATTTAAGGTTGCAGACCCCTGTTCTAGTCTTAGAGAAGGCAGAAAGTCAAAGAAATAGCAAAAATTATGCTGCCATGGCAAGTTGAACAAGCAGGACCTATAGGAAGATAGGTCTTGAGCCTTGGTGGTGCATCAGACTAAAGTGCTGTTAAGTAGCACCAGCTGCCTGCAATTATTGCAAGTTTGAATCTCACCAGGCTCAAGGTTGACTCAGCCTTCCATCCTTTCGAGGTAGGTAAAATGAGGACCCAGATTGTGGGGGCAATAAGCTGACTTTGTATAAAAAAGAACACTGTTTTGGGGGGGGCAAAAGCCCTACTAAGCAGGTATATACAAAAGTATGAAGGCTATTGCTTAACGCATTGTAAGCCGCCCCGAGTCTCTGGAGAAGGGCGGCATACAAATTGAACCAATAAACAATAAACAATAAGATTACCAGCTTAGAAGATCTAACTGTTGTGGCCCGCCAATGGCCAGCAGAGCTGGCCGCAGAGTTGGACAGTGAGGGGGTTGAGGAGGAACTTGGGCCAGTTCTGGGCACTGGGAAAAGCTTGGATGAAGACTCTGTGTCAGAGGCAGAGAGGGAGATAGACAGCAGCGAGGCAGAGGAACAGCTGGAGCCCGTTCTCAGTGTGCGCTTGTGCAGAGCTGCCAGAAGACAAGAACAATTAAGAAAGGTTGACTCGGGAGTAAGGCCACGTCTTGGAGATAATTGGCCCCTCCTATAGGAAATAAAAGAGGAGCAAACAGGGAATGGGCTTTTGCAGGAAACAATTAATTCATTCCGTGATTCTGAGAGACTCTGTTCCAAGTTTTTTTTTTTTAATTTAATTTATATGCCGCCCTTCTCCGGAGACTCAGGGCGGCTTACAATGCGCTAAGAAATAGCCTTCAAACTTTTGTATATTTATACAAAGTCAGCTTATTGCCCCCCACAAACTGGGTCCTCAATTTACCTACCTTAGAAAGGATGGAAGGCTGAGTCAACCTTGAGCCTTGGTGAGATTCGAACCTGCAATAATTGCAGGCAGCTGGTGTTAATAACAGGGTGCTTTAGACCACTGTACTATCCAAGGAAGTTTTGCCTTGTACTGCGGTTGGAAACAATTTACATGGCAGCTTGCCAAACGAGATAAGGTGTGTTGAGAAATATTCCTTTGAAAAACTGTTTGGACAAATCTTGCTGACTGTGAATGAACGTAATTCATAGTCGTGTAAATAAAAGAGGTTTTGCCAGTAATTCTTGCCTTCTACTTGTTAAGGGAGCCTAGGTCAGAACACTAACTATGCTTGCTTCTTATTCTCAAGATTATTTGCAACTAAAATCTTTGTTTTTCATCTTGATGAACTACTCCGTGAATGCCTGACCATGTATCTAATCTGAAAATTCAGCTAGTTTGGCACTGAATTTCAGATGCATGATTTTGGAATGCTGGGAAAGGACTCTTGGGAGCTGAATGAACTCCGTGGGCCTTAGGTTGTCCATTGTTGTTCTAACAAAAGTATTGCCCTCATCCTCATTGTCCTTAGTCTTTGGTCATCAACTTCTTTGTCCTTGAGAGCAAAGAGTTGCCTCAAATAGCACCAACTGGAAAACTACAGAAAATATATTTACTTCCCAAGCTAGCATTGATTGTGTCTTTGACTTCCACCGAGTTTCAGAAATGCTGATATAACCTGTCACACAAAATATGTTACTTAAGGCAGGATAAAAATTACTCACTGACTTTGCTAGTATTTCTGTAATATATATTTCTCTTCTATGCTTGTTGATTAACCTGTCGGAAGAAATGAATTGTAGATTGAATGGCCTTTTCAGTATCAAAGGTAGGGAGGGAAAGTCAAACATTATTCTTTCTTCTGAAATGCTGCAGGTAAAAACCAGATATTCTTAATACCTACTGCATATTAATGCGTTCTATTTATAATCTGCATTTTAAGATGGATTTTGACCCAAAGACTTCAAGAACCAGGAGACATTTATTTGCTTCTAGGGTCTTCTTTGGATTTTGAGATATCCTACCCAACAATCACGTTATTTTGTCACTGTAGTTCAAGGGTTGACAACCTTAAACACTCAAAGAGCCACAAAGGTCCTAACCAGAAGCCCCCCATTCAATTCTGGAGGTGACCGGAAGTCCAGTTCCCCCACCATAGAGTCTCATGCTAGTGCGGCGTCCTTTTTCCTTTTACCAATCAGCAACAGGGAGTCACAGCACTCCAGAGCCGCAGGTTGCTGACCCCTGTTGTAGTTGATGGTCATTAAAAATATTGTAAAAATTGGGTTTCTTTTTTCTCCTATTGACCAAGATACATTTTAAAATGTACCCTCACTGGGTACAGGTAGTCCTCGACTTACAACCACAATTGAGCCCAAAATTTCTTTTGCTAAATGTAACAGTTGTTAAGTGATTTTTGCCTATTTTACAACTTTCTAGCCACAATTGTTAAGCGAATCACTCTAGTTACTAAGTTAGTATCGTTGTTAAGTGAATCCAGCTTTCCCATTGACTTTGGTTGTCAGAAGGTGATCACATGACCTTGAGACACAGCAACGGTCATAAATATGAACCAGTTGCCAGGCATCTGAATTTTGCTCAATGACCATGACCATGCATGACCATGCTGCAATGGTCATAAGTCTGAAAACGGTCATAAGTAACTTTTTTCAGTGTCATTGTTACTTTGAATGGTCACTAAATGAACAGTTATAAGTCAATGTCTACAGTACCTGTATTTGAGTGCTTTAGATGGGTTGAGACTACAATTCCCAGAATTCCAAGCCAGCTGGAATATGTAGACTCAGAACATCTGAAGCTTTGTGAACTGCCAATAGGGAGATGTTGTGACCTAGGCTTACTGAGTCATTATGATACACAATTAGTCCCAAACAAACCTAATTTATTGTAACAGCTGAGAATTACGTTCATTCCCAGCTGAGTCCCAATTAGTTACCAAACAAGTTCTTCGGAAGAAGTCCTTCAGGATAAGCACCAATCTTTATCTTCTTTGACACCCTGCCAAAGGCCTTTCCTGGCAAAGCCCCATGAAGTTCAGAAACAAACAAGAGATGCCAACTGGAAACAGAGATAGCAATGTTGCTTTCCTGCAAAATGCCCAAGTGCCTTTGTTTCTCTTTTAAGCCTTATGAGAGGGGCCAATCATCTTCTGGCCTTACTCCTGAGTCGTCCCTTTGGCTTTAGCTGCTCTTGCCTTCTGGCAGCTCTGTGCATATGTGCACTAGGAACAGGCTTCTCCTGTTCCCCTGCCTGTCTGCTGTCCACCTCTGGAGGCTCCGGAGTCCGTGCATCGCTCCCAGATGGCCCTGGCCCCATCTCTGCCTCTGATGCAGAGCCCTCATCCGAGCCTTCCTCAGACTCCAGGACTGGCCCATGGTCCTCCTCAGCCTTCTCACTGTCTGACTCTGCTACCAGCTCCTCAGGCTGCTGGCAGACCACAACAGAAGAAGACTTACAGCTGGACCTTTATCTTTCCATATTCACAGAACTTAGAATAAACAAATATTGTTGTTTTTTTTCCTGGCAGGCCTTCTACTTGATAAGACATAACTCACAAAGCTTGACATCTAGCTCTCTCTTTCCAGTAGGTCTTTTCCAAGCTTTCTGCACTTTCAAAGTATACTTATTTTGCACTATTTGACACTATTTACGAGACCGCCTACTGCCACCAGTGGCCTCCCACCGGCCAGTACGCTCTCATAGAGAGGGTCTCCTCCGGATGCCGTTGGCCAAACAATGTCGACTGGCGGCCCCCAGGGGGAGAGCCTTCTCTGTGGGGGCACCTACTATCTGGAATGAGCTCCCACCGGAAATTCGGAGGACCTTCTGCTGCGCTCTTAAGACCCTTTTATTTCACCAGGCAGGCCTGGCCTGATTCCCCCTTTTTAAAAATGTTATCAATTTTAATTCGTTTTAAATTATTGGGGTTTTAATATTTTTACGGCCAAATTTATTTAATTGGATTTTAATTGGGTTTTAAATGTTATACTTGTATGTTTTATTTATGGCTGTTCACCGCCCTGAGTCCTTCGGGAGGAGGGCGGTATACAAATTAAATAAACTGAAACTGAACTGAAACTATGAGGAGGAATGACATCTCCGTAATTCAATATTTTTAAGGTGAGCGCTAAAAATAGCCTGCATGTAGATCAATATCACTTTTATTTTCTGACATTCTCCTTGAACTGTAACGAGCAGTTAAAACTATTCAGAAACATCTCCAAATACATTCCCCGTAGACTGGTTTTCTTTGCTGTAGAGATTTCGGTTCCATAAAGTCATGAAGACGGTTGGTAATAATTTTTGTTCTTCTGTGAGCTGTTCTATTTTTACATTGAACAATCCCTTGAGGTCTGCGTAGTCCTGATGAGTATGTGGTTGGTATTTGGTTCTCATCTAACCCTGGATTTCTAACTGCTTTTATTACATTGCGCAATTCAAGGTGTTGGCGATCATCTTTAAAATCCTTCATGGATGGGTCCAGGTGACTTGACTCACCCTCACATGAAGTGTTAATACCACTATATAATGCCTTGGTAAGGCCACACTTGGAATATTGCATCCAATTTTGCTCACCACGATGTAAAAAAGATGTGGAGACTCTAGAAAGAGTGCAGAGAAGAGCAACAAAGATGATTAGGGGACTGGAGGCTAAAACATATGAAGAACGGTTGCAGGAACTGGGTATGTCTAGTTGATGAAAAGATGGACTAGGGACATGACATGATAGCAGTGTTCGAATATCTCAGGGGTTGCCACAAAGAAGAGGGAGTCAAGCTATTCTCCAAAGCACCTGAGGGCAGGACAAGAAGCAATGGGTGGAAACTAATCAAGGAGAGAAGCAACTTAGAACTAAGTTGATTTTGAGTTTTCAAATCTTATAGCTGAGGGATTGGTTTCCCATTGAGAACTAAGTGAGACATCAAGAGGTCCTTCAGAAGATTATCTGGTGTCAAGGGCTGTTTATCACATGTTTGGGAGAGAAGCTTTTCCTGTGTTGCTCCATAGTATGGTCCTTTCTTTTGATGATGTGTATATGGTGTCTCTCTCGGTGGCTGATTTTGAGAATCAAGACAGCAGGAAAGGAATGAAGTATCCCACTTCTCATTCTTCCTTTCCTTCTTTAAAATCTCCTAAGTTGGTTTTGATTGATAAAGGAAATCCAGGAGGGATACTTTTCGCTTTTCTCATTAACCTGTCCTTGAAGTTTATAGGACTAAAATCAGTGGTGGGGGATGATTCCAGTTTAACAACCAGTTCGGTGATCGCGCGTTTCATGCACAGTTTTACAAATACTAACCTTCTGTGTTACCTCTTGGGAGTAGTGCCACGCCAATCAGCTGAGAAGATAAAGGTAAGTAAAGCGCAGCGGTGGGCCCACTTGATCGTCGGAGCAAACTGGTTCGCTCGCAGCTGATCATCAGAGCTACCGGTTCGCTTGAACCGGTCCAAACCGGTAGAATCCCACCCTTGATTAAATCACAAAACTGAAGTACTGCAGAGAAATTGAAGGATAGACTTCAGCCCAGGAGGAATAAGAGAGATGTTTTGGTTTGGAAAAAAAACCTCCTCAAGAATCAGAGACAAGAAGAAAGGATTCATTGTATTCTCATCCTGAGTTGCCTCCTACTTCTTGATGGCATCATCTTCCAACATGCCATCGCTAGATGTGCCCGTTTGATTAACCTACTGTGTTTTTTTCTGCATCTGGATCGGGGGTGGGATTCAGCTGGTTCGGACCAGTTCGGGAGAACCAGTAGCTCTGACGATCAGCAGAGAGCGAACCAGTTCGCTCCGACAATCAGCTGGGCCCGCCCATCTGCCCCTGTGCTATACTGACCTATATTTCCTTTGTTTGAAGTCCAGCTGATAGGCGCAGCAGAGCAGATTGCCACGTCTCAGCTGTTTTTACTCACTGGGGCTACAGTAGAAGGTAAGTTTTAGAGCTGCTTTCAAATGCACCATGCATGCTCAGCGAATCGGTTGTTACACCGGTTGAATCCCACCACTGATGAGGATCAGTAAGCATAATGTGAAGTTTGCTTAGGAGTCTTATGATGTTCTTGGGTGGGAGCATTATCTGGAGCCTTCAGGTGAAGTTGAAGGACAACCAAAATGATATTCCTAGGGAATACAAATGAGAAAGTAGAACTTTCTATGGATGGTAGACCAATGGTCTACATAAAGAAAGCAAGCTGGTATCTGAGGAAGAATTTCAACTGATTGCTGATGAATTGCTGTTGATTTCAAAAATTCTTCCGTAGGACTGTCTTCTATAATCACAGGGCAGGCTGCTTGATTTGCTTCATTATGGTGGAAGCTTCCTCACAGCCTTCGTTGACTCTGCAATTGAACAGAATTCAAAAGAAGATGGCCCGGCAGAACCAAACTTCAAATTGGATTAACAGTGCTAGCTGTCAAACTTGGGATTGCAGATTGGAGTGTACCACTAGATGATGGGGCTACTTCAATTGAGGGAGGAGGTCTATCAGATGGCTGGTATAAATACATAGAACAGGTGTGTCAAACTCAAGGCCCGTGGGCCAGTTCTGGGCCATGGGGTGCATAGATCTGGCTCGTGGAGCTGCCCTGGAAACAGCGAAGGACTGACCCGCAGTGCCTCTGCCAGTGAAAATGTTTTCACTAGCAAAGTGTTGCAGAAGGTTGTTGCAGCCAAAAACAGAGCTTGGGAGGGCTGTCTGTGACCCTCACAAGCCCGTTTTTGCTGGCAGGAGGCCAGGAGGCTGTCACAGCCGAAAACGGAGCTCAAGGAGCCCATTTTCACTGGCAGAGTGGAGGAGCCCCCGACATGAGTGACACTGAGCTGGCCATGCCCCCTAGCCATGCCCCCCGAGGTTGAACACAACCCTGATGTGGCCCTCAATGAAATGGAGTTTACCACCCCTGAAAGAAGATAGAAGATAGGATAATAGGGTTGGAAGGGATCTTGGAGATTTTCTAGTCCAAATTGTTGTTCAAGCAGGAGACCTTATACCATTACGGAAAAATGTCTGTCCAATCTCTTCTTGAAAACCTCACAATTTCCAGAGGTAAATCGTTCTACTGATCAAATATTCTCACAGTCAGGAAATTTCTTTTTAGATCTAAGTTGAAAGTCTCTTTAATGATCTTCCACCCATTACTTCTTCTCTGCCTTCTGGTGCTTTGGAGAATAGGTTGACCCCAGTGGTGAAATCCTCCCCTGTTTGCCACCAGTTCGCTGCCTGCGCATGCGTGGTGCATACCAAATCCGCACTGCATGTGTGCATGTGTGGTGTGTGCCAAACACACCCTGTGCACATGCGCATGCACAATGTGTACCAAACATGCACTTTGCATGGAAAAAGGAGGCTTAGGAAGGTAAGTAGAACAGCGGGGGGGGGAACAGCTGTGCCGCGCGATTTAGATTTGCTAGAAAGTAGGATTTTCTGCTTTATAACAAATATAAATTGCACGGCACAGCTGATTGTTGGAAATACCAATTCAGATGAACTGGTATTTCCGACAATCAGCTGTGCCACGCGATTTAGATTTGCTAGAAAGTTGGATTTCCTGCTTTATAGCAAATATAAATTGCATAGCACAGCTGATCGTCAGAGGTACTGGTTCATCTGAACTGGTACTTCTGACGATCAGCTGTGCCATGTGATTTAGATTCGCTAGAAAGCAGGATTTCCTGCTTTATAGCAAATATAAATTGCATAGCACAGCTGATCGTCAGAAATATCAGTTCAGATGAACAGGTAACTTTTTTTTTACTACCAGTTTACCCGAACCGGTACAAACAGGTAGCATTTCACCCCTGGTTGACCCCTTCTTTTCTGTGAGAGCCCCATAAGTACTGGAAGACTGCTATCATATTATCACTGGTCCTTGTCTTTATGACCTTTTGATTGATGTACAATAGAAAAGGCAACTTCTAGTAGCTCATTCAATAAATATGCACTATATTAAATATTTGGGACAAATATAGGAAAAACAATAAATCAGATATATATAACCTCCTGTTTTATTATTCAACATTTTCTTCACAAAGATGAACATTCTGAGAAATTTGTTCAACGAAGAGGCAACAAATCATGCAGATTGCAAGATTATGAATAACAGAACATGAACTATCTTTGGAATGGCGAGAATGACATTACTGATTCCAATATTTTTAATTAATTAGTGTAGTTTTAAAGGAGCTGCAAAACAGTGGGGAATATTTTAAGAATATGCTTATATTTTAGAAACCTCTTAACGCTGAATTTGAAATATTTTCTGTGACTTATTTATAAGCTGTTGGCGAAATACAACTCAAAAACTCAACAAGTGAAAAACTCTATGAATGTAGAAGTTCGACAAAATCGTTGCTAGGCACCAATGGTAATTTCAGTGGAAAAGAAAGTCTAAACTATAGTGAATATTATCTTTGAGATAAGTGGTACGGTATAAGGTGTTTTGCTCACGGTATATTATTATTGACTACTAAAATTGGCAGTTCGTTTTCTAAAATAAATATAACAATCTACATGTAATAATGAGGTTGAATCCTGCTTTCACGTTCGGTGGCAAAGCTTAGCAATTTTGGGAAATGACTTATAATAGGAGAAAACAAATTTTAAAAATTGAATTTCCTTTCCAACTTCCCATACTTCTAGTAAATATCACTAAACCTTTCATCTAAACAAAATACATCGAGTTAGAGTTAGATGTGATAATTGCTTCAAGAAAACGTACTTGCCATTGGAAGTTTATCTAATTCTTGGTGCAGGAGAAAGACAACTCAAATTATGGAAGTGCAACCTTATGCCTACAATAACTTTCTTTGTACTTAAAAAGCAAAATGAATTCAGAATTTAAATCAACACGGATACCGTTTTCAAACTACAATTTTATGCCTGGGCTTATAGCACATCTGACATTTGGTTTTCTCTTAATATAAAGTTTTAATATTTAAGCCTTCTAATGAATTTTTAAATTAGAGATTGACCTTTTACTGACGGGACAGAAATGACTGTAACTTCCTATTTTGATTTACAGTTGATACGGTATTGATTACTTGTGCTGATACATCTATGTTAATTTGATTTTAGTAAAGACCTGCAGTTTAAAAAAAACACAGTTTTTAGAGTTTTTAAAACAATGTAAGAGATTGAGGTACATAAAACCAAACTGATATTATGCTGAAAATTCTTATTTAATATGCAGGTTGTGTTGTGACCCCTCCAGCACATGAATCAGAGGAGGAGGAGGAGGAGTGAGAGTCAGGGTCAGCATCACGGCAACCTGAGAGCTCCAAGGGGGAAGAGGAAATGGAGCTGGTAGAGAGAGAGATGAAGGCAGAGCCTGGACCATCCGCCAGCCCTCAGATGGAGAGTCAACAGTCCCCAGGTCTGGTGAGGAAGAGGAGGAACAGCTGGGTCCAGTGCCTGATGTGCGGATGTGCAGAAGGCAGAGGAGAAGAGAGCAGTGGAAATCTATGGGCTGATCCTTGGGACGGAAGAGCCACCACTGCTAGCGAAGCCCCACCCTAGCTCTGGGGATAAAAGGCAGGGGGCGGAGATGAATAGATGTGGCAGACAACTATTCATCTTCCGGCCAAACGGACTTGTTAACCTGCAGTGAGAGAGAAACTTTTTGCTGAGGCTGCTGGCACTCCTAATAAAGGAATTTTTGAGTTCACTTCAGAGGGTTTGTCATGTTTGTGGAGCTGGGTCAGAACAGGTAGTCCTCAATTTAGAACAGTTCATTTAGTGACCATTTGAAGTTACAACGGCACTGAAAAAAGTGAGTTTTGACCGTTTTTCACACTTATAACCTTTGCAGCACCTCCAAGGTCATGTGATCAAAAATGGGATGCTTGGCAACTGGTTCCTATTTATGATGGTTGTGGTGCCACAGGGACACCTGATCTCTTTTTGAGACCTTCTGACCAGCAAAGTCAATGAGGAAGCCAGATTCACTTAACAATCGTGTTATTAACTTTTAACAACTGCAGTAATTGATTGAACAACTGTGGCAGAACAGGTAGTACAACGGGGCAAATTCACTTCACATCTGTCTCGCTTAACAAGAGAAATTATAGGCTAAAATGTGGTCGTAAGCCGAGGACTACCTGTATTCAATTTAATGTAACTGAATTTACGGTAAATTTGTTTGTCGAGCATCAGTCTTATTCTTTTTGTTTCCTTTTTTTGTCTTTGTCCTTTTTTCCTTCAACATAGATATAACAACATAGGGGAAATAAACAAGATAAAATTGAATTCCTAGGGACAGTTGTTAAGAGTTATAAGGAAAACCTAGTGGGGTGGATTGCTTGATTGGAATATGGCAATATGTTGAAAGATGCATTTTGTTCAGAATGAATGAAGCCAACGGAAGGAATTTGACTGTAGGTTAAAAGTGTCTGTCTTTGTTCTGATATCAAAATGAATGGACTTGGCAAACTGGAGAGTATCTGGGTTGAAATAAATAAAGGAACAAATAAAATCAACATTGTTGTTCATGTCTACTTTCTCCAGACCAACCAAGGGGAAGATGGTAGATGAGATGTCTCTGAAAGATGATCACAAATCATTACAAAATGCCAATGAAATATTAGCGATGGGGGATTTCAATGACTCATTCATTAAAGAATTGAACAAAACCAGAATTTTCTGTCCCAATTTCCCTAAAGAAGTAAAAGAAAGTTCTTACAAGAGCAATAATGATTGAAAAAGCAAAATCCAGAGAGTAGACTTCCCATCCCATCCCTATCTTCATTCCTTGCCTTCCTTATTTTCTTCCATTTCTTTCACTTTCTTCCCTTCCCTTCCCTTCCCTTCCCTTCCCTTCCCTTCCCTTCCCTTCCCTTCCCTTCCCTTCCCTTCCCTTCCCATCCCATCCCATCCCATCCCATCCCATCCCATCCCATCCCATCCCATCCCATCCCAATCCCTTCCCATTTTCTTCCCTTCCCTATTTTCTTCCATTTCTTTCACTTCCTTCTTTTTCCTTCCCTTCCCTTCCCATTCCCCACATGTGGGTTGGAAGAAGTCCACTGGTGAATCTACAACTCCATGAGCCAGAGGTAAATTCTGTAGCCACAACATGTCACCTCAGTCAACTGAACAAGTCCTGCCAAAAACCGTCCTGGGAATTGGCAACGCCCATTGGTCTAGGGCAGGGGTGTCAAACTCAAGGCCCGGGGGTGGGATTCAGCCCACGGGGTGCTTAAATCTGGCCCATGGTGCTGGCCTGGAAATAGCAAAGGACCAGCCCACGGTGCTTCTGCCAGCAAAAACGGAGTTCGGGAGGGTCGTTGAGCTCTGTTTTTGCTGGCAGTGGGGTGCAGGATGTCATCACAGCCAAAACGGAGGCCAGGAGCCCATTTTCACTGGCAGAGCACACAGACTGCCACAGGTGCCCCTGGCATGAGTGACGTCAACCTGGCCATGCCCACCCTGGCCATACCCACCCTGGCCACACCCACCGCAGCCCTCCTGAGGTCAAATGCAACCCTGATGTAGCCCTCAATAAAATCGAGTTTGACACCCCTGGTCTAGGGCTTAAAGGACCAGTCTAGAAACCAGAAAACTGTAAATTCTAGTCCTGCCTTAGCAGAGGTGGGTTTCAGCAGGTTCTGGCCAGTTCTGGAGAACCAGTAGTGGAAATTTTGAGTAGTTCGGAGAACCAGTAATAAAAATTCTGACTGGCCCCACCCCCATCTATTCTCTGCCTCCTGAGTCCCAGCTGATCGGGAGGAAATGGGTTTTTTTGCAGTAACCTTCCCCTGGATTGGGGAGGGAATGGAGATTTTACAGTATCCTTCCCTTGCCACGCCCAAGCCACGCCCACCAAGCCACACCCACAGAACCAGTAGTAAAAAAATTTGAAACCCACCACTGTGCCTTAGGCATGAAAACTGGCTGGATGACTTTCAGCTAGTCAGTCTCCTTAAGCCCAACCCATCTCATAGGTTTGTGGTTGTTAAGGATATTCTTGGCTCATAACCAATGTTATGGGTTATTGAGCAGAGTACCCCTTGAGTATGCACATGAAAGCGGCTGAGAGTGAATAACCACAGTTAATATACTGATACACTGAGTTGTGGTAATCTTTTATTTTTTAGAGAAAAGTAAAGCAAAGTCCAATAACAAACCAAGTCATACAGATATAAGGCGATAGTTAAAATATCAATTCAGGGCTATTCCCAGTACAAAGTCTTCTTACCAGTCGTTGTCATTACACAATAAAACAGTTCTTCTCGAGTTTCAAACAGGAACAAGTTCAGTATTAAAACATTCAATAAATAGTAGAAAGCAACAAGTAGCAATGATCAAACAGTGATCATCCAGAGAGAACAGGTAGAGAGTAACAGCAAATAAGCAAATAAAATGGTGTAGTGTCCACAAGCCATGATTCAGGCTTCCCTTTAAGTTCATTGGCTACAGCGCTTAGTCAATCAGGATACAGGATGATGCAATAAGTATCGACAAACTTGTACTGATAGTTTATATATTGCCTGACCAACTAGTTAGACAATAGCCATTTCCTAACAGTGGTTATGGGGAAAATAGGAGAAGGGAAGAGTATTGTATAAAAAAGATGTTGAGGCTCTAGAAAATGTGGAGAGAAGAGCAACCAGGATGTTTAGGGGACTGGAGACTAAAACAAGTGATGAACGGTTGCACGAACTGGGCATGGCTAGTCTAGTGAAGAGAAGGACCAGAGGGGACATGATAGCAGTCTTCCAATATCTGAGGGGCTGCCACAGAGAGGAGGGGTCAAGCTATTTTCCAAGACACCCGAAGGTCAGATAATGGATGGAAACTGATCAAGGAGAGATTCAACATGGAAGTAAGGAGAAATTTTCTGAAAAGGGAGAAAAATCAGCCAGTGGAACAGAAGTTGCCTTCTGAAGTTGTGGGAACTTCCTCACTGGAGGCTTTCAAGAATAGACTGGACTGTCATCTGTCAGAAATGGTGTAGGGTTTCCTGCTTGGGCAGGGGGTTGGACCAGATGACCTACAAGGTCCCTTCCAACTCTGTTAATCTAATCTAATCTAATCTAATCTAACCTAACCTAATCTAATCTAATCTAATCTAATCTAATCTAATCTAATCTGATTAATCTGGTATAGTTAGCTACCTTGAGCTATGCATAAAAATAAGAAAGGCAGGATAAAAATATCTTAAATCAGCCATTCGATTCATTTGCTGCTGTAATGCGACGCCATTCATTTTCAGCCAATATTCCGAATTACTTTTGTTACTCCGATGCTTTCCCTTCTCCAATGAATTCTCAGATTCTTTTTTTTCTTCCCACTGTTAACCGCCCTTATGAAAAACAGGGCTCTTTATTATTCATGACATTTAAAAACAAAAATAGGACCACACTCCTGAGAGGCAAAACAAGACGTGGCCAAAGTGAATTAAATCTCAGGCCGCATTTTTAATTTTTAAGTACAGGCAGTCCTCGACTTATGACCACAACCGAGCCCAAAATTTCTGTGGCTAAGTGGGGCATTTGTTAAGTGAGCTTTGCCCCATTTTAGGGCCTTTGGGCCACGTTCGTTAAGTGAATCGCTGCAGTTGTGATGTTAGTAACACGGTTGTAAAGTGAATCCGGCTTCCCTGTTGACGTTGCTTGTTGGAAGGTCACAAAACGGGGATCATGTGACCCCCAGGAAACAGCAACTGACATAAATATGAGGCAGTTGCTGAGCATCTGAATTTTGATCATGTGACCATGGGGATGGTGCGTGTTGTGGCCCATCAGCGGCCTGTGCAGCTAGTAGCTGATTCAGACAGCGAGGAGGCTGGTGTGGTACTTCGCCAGCATCCTGTGCAGCTGGTGCTCGAGTCGGACAATGAGGAGGCTGGAGAAGATGTGGTGCCAGAGGCGGGGATTCAACCAGGGCTTTCAGAACCTCCAGAAGCTTCCATGGGTGAACAGGAAGAAGAGGAGGAGCCTCTTCTCGATGCACGGGCACACAGAGCTGCCAAAAGGTAGGAGTGGTCCCTCAGGAGGAGGTCTCCTCGAGAGTAAGGCTTGGGGCTAATTGGCCACGCCCTTAGCCTATTTAAGGAAGGACGACAACTGAGGCAATTTGCAGGGAACAACTTGGTTCACTCTCCTTCACGTCTTGATCTTAGTTCTCTGCAAATTGCTTCTGGGCTTTCTGCCAACCATAGTAAGATTATGATTATTTATTCTTTGGATTCTTGTAGGCTGTTAAGAAAGTTAATTAACAGCCTTTGTTTGAAAAAGACTGATTTAATTTAATAAAACTAAAGTTTGTACACACTTTGTGTGTGCTGCCTTCCTTGGGTCTGTAGCTGGGGCAGAACAGTGCGACGGTCATAAATATGAAAAAACCCCAGTCATACAGGACTTTTTTCCAGTCGGTCACTAAGTGAATGGTCACTAAATGAACTGTTGTAAGTTGAGGACTACCTGTACTTCTCTTCAGGGAAAAAAAATGTTTCCCAACGTCACGGCCCAGTCTCTATGAAAGAGAATTTACCCTCAAATATTTTTGTACGAAAGATAATATTGGTGTTATGGGTGGCAGCTGATGTTCTTGTTTTTATTTGGTTTATTTTTTCTACTTTATTTATGATTAAACAGTATTGCCCTCTCTTTGTTGATGTTCTGCTTTCTGGGTTACAATCAGACTTGCCAAGGTCCGCCATTTCTCCTCACAGTTTCATTAAATCCCAAGGAAAAACCTCATGAAAGAACTCCTCATCGTATTATTCTTCAGACTATGGTGACAGAAATATTTCAAAGGGAAGAAAAATAACGGAACATAAGAAAATCACGGCAATCTCTTCAGCCGTGTGGTCCCCACTAATAAAGTCAGCTCAAATGAGGAATTTGAACTCTTCCTTCAAAATGACATAAGCCTTTTTCTCAAGGAAAGAAAATTTGCGAATGATATAAATCTAATAAACCAACAAACAGGGATTCTCGTCAAACGGGTCCTGGTATTTTCTACACGTTTCCAAATAAAGACATGTGAAATTTAATTTGGTCACATTTTGCAGTTCATAATCTCTGTAGGCTGAGAGCCACTTTGGGCATACTCTAATCTTAATAATTTGGTGTAGCTCGAAGAAAGTGTGTGTAGGGACTAGATACAAAAATTAAATTTTATTTAACTTACCGTATTTTTTGGAGTATAAGACGCACCTTTCCCCCCCCTAAAAGGGGGTGAAAATTTAGGTGCATCTTATACACCGAATGTAGCCCTGCCCACCCACTGGCTCCCACCTTTTGGCCTCTGCCTCCCAGTAATTTACCTCCTTGGAGCAAGCAGCAAGAAGAAACAGCTCGTTTCAGCTTCAGCACAGCCTAATTAGCACAAGTTGATTGGATCGGCCTCCCGACTCTCAGCTGTTTTGCTCTTAGCTGTTTTGCACAGGGCTCTGCTGCTTGCTGCAAGGAGGAAAATTGCTGGAGCAGATTTTTTTCCCCCTTGTGCTAATCAAGCTATGCTGAAAATGAAAATGAAATTAAAGCAAGCTGTTTGCTGTTTGCTGCAACGAGGCAAAATTGCTGGGAGGCAGAGGCAGATTTCTTTTTCTTGTTTTCCTCACCAAGAAAGGTAGGCGCGTCTGATACTCTGAAAAATATGGTAAGTTTACGTGATCACCTTCTTACATTATAGAATTTGGATCTTCTGTTTAAAGATGGTTCTGAGTTGGCCAATGAACGATTTGATTTCAGACTCTGAAACCAGAGGCCATTCAGGTAAGTCCTTCATTGTATACCTTATACTCTTACTGGATGGGTCTTCGTACATTCCTTGAAAGTGAAGTTCTAAGGTTGTAGGAGGTATGTGGACGTCTAACGGGGTATGAATTCTGTCAGAATTCAGAATTCTCCCAGTCAACTACAGATAGCCCTCAACGTACGACCACAATTGAGCCCAGAATTTATGTTGCTAAGTGAAACATTTGTTTAGCGAGTTTGTCCCACTTTACAGCTTAGTGACAGTTGTTAAATTAAGTGAATCATTGCATTTGTTAAATTAGTAACCTGGTTGTTAAGTTAACTGGGCTTCCCATTGACTTTGTGTGTCAGAAAGTCACAAAAGCTGATCACAGGACCCTGGGACACTGCAACCGTCGTAAATATGAGTCGGTTGCCAAACAATAACAATAGCATTTAGACTAATACACTGCTTCACATTGCTTTGCAGCCCCCTCTAAGTAGTTTACAGAGTCAACATATTGCCCCCAACAATCTGGGTCCTCATTTTACCCACCTGGGGATGGATGGAAGGCTGAGTCAACCTTGAGCTGGTGAGATTTGAACTACCAAATTGCAGGCAGCCAGCAGTCAGCAGAAGTAGCCTGTAGTATTGCACTCACCACTGCACCACCACGGTTCTTAGCATCTGAATTCTGATCTTTTGATCATGGGGATGCTGCAATAGTCGTAAGTGTGAAAAATGGTCATCAGCCACTTTTTTTCAGTTCCGTGGTAACTTTGAAGAGTCACTAAGTGAACTGTTGTAATTCGAGGACTATCTGTAGTTCCTAATTCCTAGTGGAAGATTTAACCCCAGATTGGTCCTAAGAGAATTGGGTTATTCTCATCCTCCAAGCCTTGAAATTTTCCCCATGCATGAATGCATTAATGCACATGGTTTCTTATGGCAACTTGTACATGTCATCTAACACAAATGTTTCCATTCCAGACAGCTTAACATCCAACATTTGACAGAACAAGAAACTATTTGGTAGATACTTCGTGGAAATTAATGTTTTCCTTGATTCAGTAGCCCAGACAAATCTGTTAGTGCTTGTAAAATCACTTTAGAGAACGCTGCCAGGAGCACAAGATAAAACATAAATTATTTACAATAATACAATCAGCAGAGAGAGCCCTCATCTAGAGGATCACGCCAATTAAAAACTAATCAAAAGGTCACGTTTCCAAACTGTGTGAGATATAGGTAAATTGGCTAATCGCGCCCATTAATTGGTGGACCTATTTTGCCCCAATAAAAACAACAAAGAGGAGATTGGGCAAAGACAATAGCAAACCGGGAAGCAAAAAGAATATGGAAAAAAATAGGAGCTCTGGTGGCTCAGTAGACTAAGGCAGTTATTAACATCCACTTACATCTGCTGCCTGCAATTACTGCAAGTTCAAATCCCACCAGGCTCAAGGTTGACTCAGCCTTCCATCCTTTCTAAGGTAGGTAAAATGAGGAGCCAGATTGTGGGGGCAATAAGCTGACTTTGTATAAATATACAAAAGTATGAAGGCTATTGCTTAACGCATTGTAAGCCTCCCTGAGTCTCCAGAGAAGGGCGGCATATAAATCAAATTGAAAAAAAAAGGCATTGGAATTTCACTTGGAGCAAATAAATATTAAGGTACATAATTACACAGTCAAAGGAAGTCAGCATTTCAATTCATTTTAAGAGAAAAGTCATTTTGGATATATATCCTCATAGAATAGAATAGAATTCTTTATTGGCCAGGTGTGATTGGACAAAGGAATTTGTCTTTGGTGTATATGCTCTCAGTGTACATAAGGAGAATAAAATACATTCATCAAGAATAAAAAGATACAGCACTAAGTGGTAGTCAAAGTTACTAATAAGCTATCAAATCGTACTAGGAAACAAATAAAAACAATATAATTGAAAGGAACATGGTTATAGTAATAAGTGGGAAGAGATAGATACTAGGAAGGAAGAGAAGAATAATAGTAATACAGTCTTAGTAAATTATTTGACAGTGTTGTGGGAATTAGTTGTTAAGCAGAGCGATGGCATGTGGGAAAAAACTGTTCTTGTGTCTAGTTGTTCTGGTGTGCGGTGCTCTATAGCATCTCTTTGAGGGTAGGAGTTGAAACCATTTATGTCCAGGATGTGAGGGGTCTGTAAATATTTTCACAGCCCCCCCTTTTTTTTGACTCAAACAGTATACAGGTCCTCAATGGAAGGCAGGTTGGGAGCCATTGTTTTTTCTGCAGTTCTAATTATCCCATGAAGTCTGTGTCTGTCTTGTTGGGTTGCAAAACCAAACCAGACAGTTATGGAGGTGCAGATGACAGACTCCATCATTCCTCTGTAGAACTGGATCAGCAGCTCTTTGGGCAGTTTGAGCTTTCTGAGTTGGCACAGAAAGAACATTCTTTGTTGAGTTTTTTTGATGATGTTTTTGATGTAAGGTGTCCCTTTTAAGTCTTGAGATATGACAGAAGCTAGAAACTTGAAGGACTCTACTGTTGATACTACGTCGTCTAGTATTGTTAAGAGATGGTAGTATAGGAGGTTTTCTTCTAAAATCCACCACCATTTGTACGGTTTTGAGTGTATTTATTGAATGCTGTGACCTTCTGATTGAAGCCAGTAGCAGAATTCAAACTGGTATTGAAATGATACTTGCAAGAGCTACAGAATGGGGAAGGGTACAAATTGGGGATTTACTGATAGGTCATAAATCTGTTGGCTTGGAACTCTGTCTGGAATGATGACCCAGTGTTTCCTGCACAGGTTGTACTCTGAAGGGTAGATGTCTATGGAGATTCTCAGTCATCCAGGTCATGGTTGTCCCAAAGGTGCTTTTTCAAGAGGCAACTGGACTTTCTGGTTTTTCTTTGAAGACGTTTCACTTCTCATCCAAGAAGCTTCTTCAGTTCTGACTGGATGGTGAGGAATGGAAGGATTTATACTCCTTGCAGATAGCTGGTCATTTGCATCCTTTGAGAGAGTTGTTAAGGTCACCTGAAGAATATGTTCTGCAGAGGGCATGAAGGCAACCAGGAGCTGAAGCTAGTTCAAAATGTACCAGCTGAAGCCAAAGTCAATTAGAAGGTAACTTTGGTCTTTACTTTGCCTCGATCACACTTACACTGTCCAGGCTGAGTCCGAGGGAGTGGTCAAATACATCATCATTCATGAGTCCCTTTGCACCCACAAGAGATCTAAATCCAGCCCACCTTGAATTCCTGTGACTCTTATCTACCGTCAATTTGCTTGGCCCATTAGTAGTTCAGATTCTTGTAGCGAACTTAAACTTAAATCTTTATACCCATTTGAATTGCCTGGATTTCTTGATTTCCCTGGTGCTTGACATAGACTCAATGTCAGGGTTCCAAGTAATACACCCATAGCAAAGAAAACTCTGAGGCAGGTAGATTCCTCACAGAATATTTTCATTGCACATATCATATTGGCACAGTCCTGGTGAAAACTGACTCTGAAGGTTCCCACGGTTTTCATCTAATTAAAAGTAAATGTTTTTCCCCTTCCCCAAACAATCAGTCAAACGGTCCAATCAGGGTGTCGTCTGGTTGCCTGATAATGTCACACCTCCTCTCTCTCTCTGACCAGGTGTGAGAACGTCCTTGGTTCCCAAGAGAAAGTATTTTGTTTTGGCTACAAAACCCCAGCTATCTCTATTCCCCCTCCCTCTCCCTCACCTCCAGTGTGGCAACACTGAAGCTTCAAAATGGCTTTGGTCAGGCCAGCTTCAGGGTTGACACTCAACCTTACCAATAGAAGAGAATATTTGTAGCTCAGGGTTGTAGCTTAGGGGTCCTCGGTGTTCTTGAAGCTTGGTTGTTTTCTTGCAGACATTTCATTACCCAACTACCTCACAGCTAACAGTACTGAGCTGACAGTGGAGTCAGACAGTGAGGAGGCTGGGGAGGAACATAGGTCAGTTCTGAAGTCTGGGGAAGGCCTGGATGAGGGCTCTGTGTCGGAGGCAGAGATGGGGCCAGGGCCATCTGGGAGTGATGTGTGGACTCTGGAGCCCCCAGAGTCAGACAGCAGAGAGGCAGAGGAACAGGAGGAGCCTGTTCCTAGTGCATGCATGCAAAGAACTGCCAGAAGGCAAGAGCAGCTAAAGCAAAAGGGACGACTCGGGAGTAAGGCCAGGAGATGATTGGCCCCTCCCATAAGGCTTAAAAGAGAAACAAAGGCAATTGGGGCCTTTTGCAGGAAAGCAACATTGTTACCTCTGTTTCCAGTCGGCATCTCTTGTTTGTTTCTGAACTTCATGGGGCTTTGCCAAGTAAGGCCTTTGGCAACGTGTCAAAGAAGATAAAGGTTGGTGATTATCCCAAAGGACTTCTTCCGAAGGACTTGTTTTGCAACTAATTGGGACTCAACTGGGAATGAATGTAATTCTCAGCTGTTACAATAAAATAGGGTTTTTTTGGGACTAATTGTGTCTTGTAATGACTCAGTAAGCCTAGGTCACAACACAAGCTCAGAGAGCACTAAGGACCCCACAGACTCAACTTTCTTTTTCAGTGAATGATCCTAGAAGAGCACATAGTTTCAGTGGTTACAAAATAGTGGCCCTTGGCAGCTAAGCAATGGAGGCCAAGGAATTCAACTCCTGGTTCCCATTCTTAAAGACCTGCAGTGCGTCAGGCAAGTTCCAGGCAGATGGAAGAAAAGATTTTCAGATGGATCTCAAAATCGGTTCCCCGGAGGATCTTGACAACCCTATTTAACTCAGTTACAGCCCATAACTGAAGAATAAGTATGATTTGTGGTTTCTTTGATCAGCCGAGCAGCAGACTGAGTGCCTGTATTGCTAATAGGTGCGTATTCTTAAGTATGCTCCACTGTGGAGTTGTCAAACAAGAAGACAAATTGCTACTAGCTCTGAGTACAAGAAACTCTCGCTTGTTTGCGGTGGGTCTGTTTTCTTACCGAAAACTCAAAAGATGCTTTATTCCTATGTAGCTGTGGATAAAAATAGCTGGAATATATGCCAGATGTTATTAAATAGGTTTCTTTTTTTTTTGCACCTACACATGAAAACTCAAGCTGTTCTGAATGGAGCAATAGAACCATAATCATCACAACACTGTTTAATATGCAGTAATTGTTAGGAACTGCTTAACTTTCTATCAAAAGCCATTATTATTTATTTTGTAAAGTCTTTTTTTATTGCAATTAGATGGGCAGTGTGGTATAGTGATTAAGGTGCTGGATTAAGACCCAGGAAGTCAGTGTTCAAGACCATCTTTATGTCCAAAGCACCTGAGGGCAGGACAAGATGTAGCAGATGGAAACTTATCAAGGAGAGTTCGAACCTAGAACGAAGGAGAATTTTCCTGACAGTGTCCCAAAGGTGCTTTTTCAAGAGGCAACTGGACTTTGTCAGAGTTTGCAGCAGCAATCAAATCCAGAAAGCACACACAGGTAACTGATGCAGCAGGATTCATTAACTTCTCTTTATATACATAATAACAGATGAGTAAATGTACAATACCAATGGCAGGTTCTTCCAAAGTGGTAGAGAGGAGAGATTGGTTCCAGTTCCAGCAGCAGACTAGTTTCAGTTCTCAGCACAGCACTCAGAGCTAAGCACAGCTAAGCCACGCCCAGGCTCCTAACTGTCTCATCGCCCATTGGCTGACCTTGTTACTAAGCCCGATTCGTTGGCTGACCTTGTTACCATGTCTCTGCCAGTCATGAATACATTGACAGACTTTCTGGTTTTTCTTCGAAGACGTTTCGCCTCTCATCCAAGAAACTTCTTCAGGTCTGTTTCCCACCCACCCCCTTTTTGAGGTTGGGAGGGGATGTTTTGGCACTGTCAAGGGCTGCAGATATCTTCATCCTTAATTGTGATGCTTCTGGTTCTGCCAGTGTGTTGTCCCTGATGGCTGACTCTGTGGCTGTGAGCAGATCTACAAATGGTAGTTGTTCCGGTGTTACTGCAAAATATTCAGTCCTTTGGCCAAAATATTATTTTCTGTTTGGGTAAGCTCTCCATCAGACAGATTTCTCACCCCATTGATCAGTTTTCTGAGATATGTCATTGTCCATCTGTGTTGGTTTTTCAGTTTTGTGTGTTTTTTTTCTAAGTTGTAGGGTAGAAATTTTTTCCCCTTTTTGTCGTTCTTTGCTCTTGTTGTGTTGTGTTAGTTGTGCCTTCTTTATAACTTCTGTGACCTGTTCCAATGCTTCTGTTGGTAGAAGTGATTTCAGCTCTTGGAGTATGTGTTCCACTCTCTCTTTCAAAACAGTGGGACAGTGGGAATAATTTATCAGTGGAACAGCTTGTCTCCATAAATTGTGGGTGCTCCATCACTGGAGGTTTTTAAGAAGAGAATGGACAGCCATTTGTCTGGAATGGTATAGAACTGTGATGGCAAACATATGACACACGTGCTGGAAGTGGCACGCAGAGCCATCTCTCTGGGCACGCCAGCTGTCGCCTGTTGCTCTTCCAGGTTCCATGTGTGCCAGCCTGCTGGCCTTTGCATGCATGGGAGTACCAGAAACTGGAAAAGCAGCTCCCTGGTGCGCAAACACACACCAGCCAGCTGGTCTTCGTGCGTGCATGCGTGCCAGAAACCGGAGGACCAGGTGACCGGCATGCATGCATATGCCAGAAACCAGAAACTCAGCTTTCTGGCATGTGCATGTGCGCTGGGGAGCTGGTCTTCCAGTTTCCGGTGCTCCCCCGTGCGAGTGAGCGCACTCCCGTTTCGGCACTTGGTATCGAAAAGGTTCACCAGTACTGGTATAGAATCTCCTGTTTGAAAGGGGGTTAGACCAGAAGACCTCCACGGTTCCTTTCAGCATTGTTAATCTGTATTCTGTATTCAGCCATGTTCAACAAATTCAACACAATCTCCGGCCATGTTCAAACATGGAAACTAAGTGCATGGAAAGAAGCTTCTTTTGAGAAGGAAAAAAGAGATTGTTCCTCTTTATTCTGAACTGGCCAGAGTGCACCTTGAATCTGTCATCCAGATATGGGAAGGGACACAGAATGCATGTACAGAGTAGAAGAGCCACGATGTTGGAAGGAAAAACATATGAGGAATTGTTGGAAACACTGGGTATGTTTGACCTGAAGAACTGTATGAAGAACCATGATACCATCCTCAAGTATCTGAACAGCTGTCATGTAAAGATGGGACAGAATTGCTCAGGATTCTAGGATTAAAAACAAGAAGCAAGGGTTACAAAGAAATAGTAAGGTATCAGAGCTCTTCCTTAGCAGAAGAGGCTTTCTTGGAGGTAGGGGTGGTGTCAACTCGCAAAGCATCCCTGGCCTGCTCTCGAGTTGCCATAGGCAAGAGAGATGGGAAAACAAACTTCTCAGCTGCATCAAGGAGTTGGTATCACAGTCAAAACAGCACATTCCAACTGATAAGATGAAGCCATCTCCATGGAAGCCCACAGTGGCCAGAGGGGAGTGATGTCTACAACCCACGAAATTGCTTTGTTGGAGAATGTGACTGATGACATACCTTGGGGGCGAGGGGGGAAACAGGGTCAGAGCTGGGACATAAAATAAGCTAGGTCAGAGTTGGCTTCACTTGGATGACATGAGGCTCCTAATAAATAACTGTATTTTTTTTAAGCTTGGTCCGAGGCTCATGATTTAATTAGGGCATTCGGTTGGAACCCTGGCAGGTGGACTCTATCAGAGTTTGTTGCAAAAATCAAATCCAGAAAGCACACACAGGCAAATTGATGCAGCAGGATTAACTTCTTTATATACATAATAACATATGAAGATAAATGTACAGTACCAATATAGATTCTTCTTCAATGTAGTAGCAGTTACAAGCAAAACACAAGGCAGGAGAGAACAATTAGTTTCATTTCAGCAGAGTAGACTAATTCACACTTGTTTCATTTCAGAGCTGAGCACAGAGCTTAATACAAAGAGAGCTTCCTCTATACAGTTGCCTAAGCCATGCCCAGGCTTCAGACTTAAATTTATGTTTCTAAATAAGCCTCATTGGCTGAGCCTGTTACCATGCCTATTCATTGGCTGACCTTGTTACCATGTCTCCATTCAGTCCCCATTGGCTGATCTATTTCAGTCCATGAATATTCATGCTCTGACAGACTCTTTTTTTAAAAAAATTGATTTATATGCTGCCCTTCTCCGGAGACTCCGGGTGGCTTACAATGCATTAAGCAATAGCCTTCATACTTTTGTATATTTATACAAAGTCAGCTTATTGCCCCCACAACCTGGGTCCTCATTTTACCTACCTTAGAAAGGATGGAAGGCTGAGTCAACTTTGAGCCTGGTGAGATTTGAACTTGCAGTAATTGCAGGCAGCTGATGTTAATAACAGGGCTTTAGTCTGCTGCGCTACCAGGGCTCTTCTTATCGGAGGTTTTGAAATGACCATCTGTTGGGGATGCTGGCTGGGGAATTCTGGTAATTGAAGACCACAAGTCTTAAAGTTGCCAAGGTTGGACACCTCTGTCCTAATAGTAAATTCCTGCCCAAGGCCATTGCTTCCCAAACTGGACAGTTTTGAGATCTATGAATTTGAATTCCCAGAATTCCCAACCAATATGGCCCATGCAAAGAATTCTGGGAGTTGAAGTCCGCATCTCTTTAAAGTTGTCCTGACTGAGAAAACCCTGGTGTAGATGCTCTTCAGAGTTTCTTATATATCATGATATTAGGAAAATAATTCTCAAGCAGGAAAAGGAAGCCCCTTCAGCAAAAGAGAAAAACATCTGAGAAACTGCAAGAGAGATGTCAACACAATATGATTATAAGCTTCTAGGGGAGTTTTATTGCTTGTTTTAATGGCACTGGTGAATATTATTCCTGACATTACGATGATTACTATTTTCTTGCTGTTGTTTTCAAAAACCAGCGTGGTAGTTTTACAAAAGGTTATTCTGAAAATACCTAAAAATAACATGACAAGAAATCCATTTAATCTCTGTTAGGGAGCTGGATTAAAAGGATGCTTTGGCTAGATCCACAGAGCTTTTCTGATCCTTTCATAAAAGAAAGAAATGTAGTTAAATAAGCTTAGACTCCATATTTCATATTTTTATTTATTTATTTATTTCATTTATTTATTTCATCAAGCATGTATTTTATGACAGATACAAGTGTAATCATAATTATAAATACATGAAAACGATACGAACAAAAGAAAACATTAGGACCTGGATGGTAGGAATGATGGTGCACTTATGCATGCCCCTTACAGACCTCTTGGGAATGGGGTGAGGTCGACAGTAGACAGTCTAAGATTAAAATTTTGGGGATTTGGGGAAGAAACCACAGAGTCAGGTAGAGCATTCCAGGCATTGATCACTCTGTTGCTGAAGTCGTATTTTCTACAATCTAGTTTGGATCGGTTTACCATGAGTTTGTATCTATTGTGTGCTCTTGTATTGTTTTGGTTGAAGTATGAAATATAGAATAGAATAGAATAACAGAGTTGGAAGGGACCTTAAAGGTCTTCTAGTCCAACCCCCTGCTTAGGCAGGAAACCCTACACCACTTCAGACAAATGGTTATCCAACATCTTCTTTAAAACTTCCAGTGTTGGAGCATTCACAACTTCTGGAGGCAAGTTGTTCCACTGATTCATTGTTCTCACTGTCAGGAAATTTCTCCTTAGTTCTAAGTTGCTTCTCTCCTTGATTAGTTTCCACCCATTGCTTCTTGTCCTGCCCTCAGGGGCTTTGGAGAATAGCTTGACTCCTTCTTTGTGGCAGCCCCTGAGATATTGGAAGACTGCTATCATGTCTCCCCTAGTCCTTCTCTTCATCAAATTAGACATATCCAGTTCCTGCAACCGTTCTTCATATGTTTTAGCCTCCAGTCCCCTAATCATCTTTGTTGCTCTTCTCTGCACTCTTTCTAAATATCGAAGATTGCAGTGGTATATTAGGAACAAATACAGGTACTGTGGCATTGAGGCCCTCCAGGGAATAAATAAATAACCATTGGATTGAATCCAATAATTTTTACAGGGTTAAAATCCAAAATTCAGGTTACAGCTTTTGAAAATGAATCTAATGGAAAGTCCTACTTGTAGGCAGATGAACTGAAAGGCCAATTACCTGAAGGCTCAAATATATTAATCTTCCTCCTGCTACTATGATATGCTGACAAAAAGAAAGCTATTTGATTAAAAGTAAAACTAGTTTACAGAAAGGTGATGTGATGCTTAACAGCTCAATGACTTACTTCCAGGGATCTGTTAGCATTTATTACAAAAAACAAAACAAAACAAAACAAAACTCTGCATCAGTATTAATTTCATGATATCTGAACTTGCCATGCTAGTCAGAAGTAGTTTGAACTTCTTCAGTGATGTACCATACACACAAACCTCACACTACAGAGAGTGGGAGGGAGGGAGGGAGGGAGGGAGGGAGAGAGAGAGAGAGAGAGAGAGAGAGAGAGAGGGAGAGAGAGAGAGAGAGAGAGAGAGAGATGCATTCTGCAAGGATAAGGAATCCATTTCCTATGAAAGACAGATGGCATATTAGAAATTGTGGGCACGTCATGTCTTGTGTCTATAAAGTAAATGTAAATGTATGTGCCAGTCGTTCCCAACTCTAGGGGGCGGTGCTTATCTCCGTTCCCATCATCCATCTCCTTCCACTTTTTTTAAAAAATTTTTTTATTTGATTTATATGCCGCCCTTCTCCAGAGACTCAGGGCAGCTTACAGTGCGTTAAGCAACTTATGACTGTATGACTAACTTTGTTGCTTGTATCTTTACAATTTATATTGATATTGTTCCTGATTGCTTATTTGTACCCTATGACTATCATTAAGTGTTGTGCCTTATGATTCTTGATGAACGTATCTTTTCTTTTATGTACACTGAGAGCATATGCACCGAGACAAATTCCTTGTGGGTCCAATCACACTTGGCCAATAAAAAATTCTATTCTATTCTATTCTATTCTATTCTATTCTATTCTATTCTATTCTATTCTATTCTATTCTATTCTATTCTATTCTATTCTATTCTACTCTACTCTTCTCTTCTCTTCTCTTCTCTTCTCTTCTCTTCTCTTCTCTTC
>WNWU01000066.1:366206-384020 GCA_012654045.1 Ptyas mucosa | reverse complement strand
CTCTTCTCTTCTCTTCTCTTCTGCCCCTTTTAAAAATATTTCCTAGAATATTTCATTCTTCTAGGAGAGGGGTGGGTGTGAACTTTCTACAGCTGGAGAAAAGGCTGTAGGATTTGCTAAACAAGTCTCTCTTTCCAGTGTGTGGGAATTTACTTGAGACACAACTTCACAAACACACTAGGATTTGATTCCAGATAAAAGTCCCTAAGACTGAGTTGCAAACTCAGGTGAACTCTGCAGTTTCTTCCTCTGCTCATTTCTTAGGAATAAATTTAAAGACGGGACTGAAAGGGAAAAGGAATTTATCCTTAAAAGCTATGTATACAAAGGCGAAGGTGTCTTCGGTAGCTCCAGAGTTAAAGAGGGTGGGGGTTGGGAAACGGGAAGGGGGGTTTATACCAACATCAAGCCAAACTATCTTTCTGCTTTCTGCTTGAGTCCGCCAGATCTCTGACCTTCTCTCGGATTTTGGAAAGATTTCTAAGCGGGTTAGAAACTGCAATTGCAAGATTAATGGAGCGACTCAAACACCATTGGAAAAAAGTCATCGAGCGGCATCATAAAAACAAACACAATTAGCACTGGGAAGTTGCCATTGAAAAAGTCTTTGGCCGGACAAATGAACTACGCACACGAGGGGATCAGGATTATTCCCACGCATTCTTCTCTCAGCCTTCAAACATGGCTCAGTTTTATAAAAGTGCCACTCTCCCACCACAAGTTCCAGCTGCCTGTTTAAGATCTATGCACAGAGAACAATACATAAAGGACAGGAAGCGATGGGTGTAAACTAATCAAAGGAAAGAGGCAACCAGGAACTAAGGAGAAATTTCCTGACAGGACAATTAATCAGTGGAACGACTTGTCTCCAGAAGTTGTGAATGCTCAAACACTGGACGTTTTTAAGAAGATGTTGGATAACCATTTGTCTGAAGCAGTGGTGAAATTCAATTTTTTTTACTACTGGTTCTGTGGGCGTGGCTTGGTGGGTGTGGTGTGGCTTGGTGGGTGTGGTGTGGCTTGGTGGGCGTGGCTTGGTGGGCAGGGCAGGGGAAGGATACTGCAAAATCTTCATTCCCACCCCACTCCAGGGGAAGGATACTGCCAAATCTCCATTCCCTCCCCACTCCTGAGGGAAGGATATTGCAAAATCTCCATTCCCACCCAACTCTGGGACCAGCCAGAGGTGGTATTTGCCAGTTCTCTGAACTACTCAATATTTCCGCTACTGGTTCTCCAGAACCTGCTGGATTTCACCCCTGGTCTGAAGTGGTGTAGGGTTTCCTGCCTAAGCAAGGGGTTGGACTACAAGACTTCCAAGGTCCCTTCCAACTCTGTTATTCTATTGTCTAAATACACGGAAACTGCAGTGAGGGTCTCTGATGGCAATGGCAATCCTTACCCTTTAAATGGAATCAACCTATTTTAAACTTTCTGAAAAGGTCTTGGACCTTAGAGAAGGGGGCAGCCCTTCCAAGTAGTCCAGGCAGGAAGCTAAGTCTATGAGTAGTAATGCTACCTTTATGGTAATTTCGCACTCAACAGGATCTTTGAAAGCACTAAAAGATCAACCAGTTTGGTCTAGTGGTTAAGGCAAGAGGCTAGAAAGAAGGAGACCATGTTCCTTAACCATGGAAGCCATCGAGTGACTTTGGGCCAATGACCAGGAGTTCTAGTCCTGCCTTAGGCATGAAAGCCAGTTGGGTGACTTTGAGCCAATCAGCAAGAGACTGGGAGTTCTAGTCCTGCCTTAGACATGAAAACTGGCTGCATGCCTTTGGTCCAATCACCAGGAAACTGTGAGTTCTAGTCCTGCCTTAGGCATGAAAACTGGCTGGGTGATTTTGGACCAGTCCTTGTCTCTCAGCCCAACCCAGTTTGCAGAGCGGTTATGAGTTATTTGCAAAAATAGTAAACAAACAAACAATTTCTCCCGTCCCTTGCCTTTACTTGCCATACAGCTAGGGAGGGTCCTTCATGAGATACTTTATTTATTTATTGATTGATTGATTGATTCAATTTATATGCCGCCCTTCTCCGGAGACTCAGGGTGGTTTACAATGCGTTAAGCAGTAGCCTTCATACTTTTGTATATACCTGCTTATTAGGGCTTTTGGCTCCCCCTAAGCGGTGTTCTTTTTTATACAAAGTCAGCTTATTGCCCCCACAATCCAGGTCCTCATTTTACCTACCTTGGAAGGATGGAAGGCTAAGTCAACCTTGAGCCTGGTGAGATTTGAACTCGCAGTAATTGCAGGCAGCTGGCAGCTAAGTGCTACTTTAACAGCGCTTTAATCCGCTGCTCCACCAAGGTTTTCTCTACCCCATGAAATAAAGATATCTCAGTGGACTGAGATATATTCTATCTGACTGCTGCCCTGACCGTGACTCTTTCTCTGGTCTTCCAAGGTTGTTCTCACAGACCATATGTACAGTTTTCATGTCTAAGGCAGGGCTAGAATTCACAGTGGTGATTGGCCCAAAGATATCCATGTCAGTGGTGGGTTTCAAAATTTTTTACTACTGGTTCTGTGGGCGTGGCTTGGTGAGCGTGGCAGGGGAAGGATACTGTAAAATCTCCATGATCAGCTGGGACTTGGGAGGCAGAGAATAGATGGGGGCGGGACCAGACAAAAGTTTTACTACCGGTTCTCCGAACTACTCAAAATTTCCGCTGCCAGTTCTCCAGAACTGGTCAGAACCTGCTGAAACCCACCTCTGATCCGTATGGGAAAAAATCAGTTTACTATCTTCCACGAACATCTGACCTTGGAAAGCTTGCTCCATTTGTGGAAGATTTCTAACACAAATCTTTACCTTTTGCATGACCTACAAATCCTTTGGATTTGTTCTGCTCGTTAGGTTTTTGCAGGTAAAGTACAGTGTCAGCACCGTTTAAAGGACATGGTTTTTAGGTTGTACAGCTGGCGCATCCTTCAGTGACCATATAGAGGTAGAAAAAGAAGCAGCAGAAAGACTTAAGACCAAATGCAAATAAACCTGATGAGAATCTGGTAAGGCTGTTCACTAGGAAGGTTTGACTTGATGAGTTGGTGGTTCTGCCTTCTTCCTGGAGCTTCTGGAGAAGCAGACGAATTTCAAAAGAGCAAGGCTATAGTTGAAAAAGCATTTGTTCTTTTATTGCTGTCTGTGAAGAACTGCTCTGAATAACAGAGTTGGAAGGGACCTTGGAGATCTTCTAGTCCAACCCCTGCTCAAGCAGGAGACCATCAGTGGTGAAATCTAAATTTATTTTACTACCGTTTTTGTGGGTATGGCTTGGTGGGCATGGTGTGGCTTGGTGGGCGTGGCTTGGTGGGCGTGGCAGGGGAAGGATACTGCAAAATCTCCATTCCCACCCCACTCTGGGGCCAGCCAGAGGTGGTATTTGCTGGTTCTCCAAACTACTGAAAATCTTCACTACCGGTTCTCCAGAACCTGTCAGAACCTGCTGGATTTCATCCCTGGAGACCATATATCAGTGATGGCTAACTTTTTTGCCGTCGTGTGCCAAAAGTGGGGGGAGTGTGGGGGGTTGTGTGCATGTGTGCCCACACCCATAATTCAATACTCCCCCCCCCACACACATATGTAGGTACGACTGCCTCACGATTCCAACGCTTCTGGCATGCGATGGGATGGTAGGCCTGGTAGACCTGTTTTTTGCCCTCCCCAGGCTCCAGAGCCTTTCTAGAAGCCTGGGGAGGGCTAAAACAGACTCCCCCCCCAGAGGCCCTCCGGAGGCTGGAAATGGCCTGTTTGCCTGACTTCCGGTGGGTCCAGAAGTTCCAAAAATCAGCTGGCTGGCGCATGCATGCATGCCAGAGCTAAGCTAGGGCAACGCTTGCGTGCCCACTGATATAGCTCGGTGTACCACCTGTGGCCTGCGTGCCATAGTTTCGCCATCATAGCCATATATCATTCCAGACAAGTGGCTGTCCAGTCTCTTCTTAAAAGCCTCCGGTGATGGAGCACTCACAGCTTCTGAAGGACAGCTGTTCAACTTGTTAATTGTTCTCAGAAAATGTCTTAGTTCCAGGTCGCTTCTCTCTTTGATTAGTTTCCATCCGTTGTTTCTTGACTTGCCTTCTGATGCTTTGGAAAATAGGCTGACCCCCTCTTCTTTGTGACAGCCCTTCAAATATTGAACCACTACTATCATGCCACTCCTAGTCCTTTTCACTAGACTAGACATACCGGATTTCTGCAACCACTTGTCATATGTTTTAGCCTCCAGCCCTCTAATCATCTTTGTTGCTCTTCTCTGCACTCTTTCCAGAGTCTCAACATTTTTTTTATGATATGGTGACCAAAACTGGATGCAGTATTCCAAGTGTGGTCTTACCAAAGGTTTACAAAACAGTACCAGGACTTTAAGTGATCTTGATTCTTTCTCTTTTTCTTTTTTCCCCCTGCCTCTGGTCATGATTTTGAACTATCTTATTTAGAATTCCAGAAATTTGGCTTCCACTGGGCAGATACCTGCAATCACATTGACTTTCCAGAGTTTCAAGAAAGTTTTTTTTTTTGCATAGAGGGGTGAAATCCAGCAGGTTCTGACAGGTTCTGGAAAACCGGTAGTGGAAATTTTGAGTAGTTCGGAGAACCGGCAAATACCACCTCCTGCTGGCCCCAGAGTGAGGTGGGAATGGAGATTTTACAATATCCTTCTCCCAGGAGCGGGGAGGGAATGGGGATTTTGCGGTATCCTTCCCCTGGAGTGGGGTGGGAATGGAGATTTTGCAGAATCCTTCCCCTGGAATGGGGTGGGAATGGAGATTTTGCAGTATCCTTCCCCTGCCACGCCCACCAAGCCACGCCCACCAAGCCACACCATGCCCACCAAGCCACACCGTGCCCACCAAGCCATGCCCACAGAACCAGTAGTAAAAAAATTGGATTTCACCACTGGGTACAGTAATAAGAGTTATCTCCTTTGAGCTGAATTTCTTCCTGTAACCATTCTTCATATGTTTTAGCCTCCAGCCCCCTAATCATCTTTGTTGCTCTTCTCTGCACTCTTTCCAGAGTCTCTACATCTTTTTTATAATACGGTGACCAAAACTGGATGCAGTTTGTGACTATTTATTTATTTATTTATTTATCGTATTTCTATGCCGCCCACTCTCCGAGCACTCTGGGCAGCTTACACCAAAGACAGTATACTGAATAGCATATTGTCCCCAACAATCTAGGTCCTCATTTTACCCACCTCGGAAGGATGGAAGGCTGAGTCAACCTTGAGCCAGTGAGATTTGATCCGCTGATCTGCTGAACTAGCAGTCAGCTGAAGTAGCTGCAGTACAGCACTCTAACCACTGCGCCACCTCGGCTCTTTCAAATAGACATATGGACATCTCTATGACGTTTTCTAGCAGTAACACAGATATGCGTTCTCTTTTGTGAGATGTTGTGGGGAAACTGACAAAGCAATGGAAGAGAAACCAGACCTACAGAATTAAGAGGTGGCAGGTGAGTCAGCTGATACCTTATCTCACAAGGTGCCTGGAAACTATTCAAGGGGATTCTGTTTTAATTAACTGACTATGAATAAGGATGAGAAATTCCTGTCACAGTTTTCAAAATTCTATATTTATCCCAGGCCCGCATGAAAAAAAAAATCTTTGACTAACACCTGTACCTTTTCTTGCGTCCTTGATTTTGTTCAAATATATGGTTCTTGACATATTTTTCCAGGATGTTCCTTTTTTAAAAAAACAAAAAAACCCACATTTTTATTAAGTTATTAAGTATTATAAAATATAAAATACAAAAGTAAATAAAAGAGCAGTGAGGAGAGGGGGGGGGGAAGGAAAAAGAGAAGTGAGGAAAGGTAGGGAAAAGAAAAGAAAAATAAGCATTGACTTCCGACACTCTCCGTCGCAGTAGAATAAGGCGTTAGCATCAAATCACAGCTTTTTGTTTATCTATAACAGTGATGGCTAACCTTTTTGCCATTGCGTGCCAAAAGCGGGGGGAGCGCGGTGGGGTCACACGCACGCATGCCCACATCCATAATTCTATGTGCCCCGCCCCCCCGTGTTCCCCCCATTTTTGGCATGTGATGTCACGGTGGGCCCGATAGGCCCATTTTTTGCTCTCCCCAGGCTCCAGAGCCTTTCTAGGAGCCTGGGGAGGGCAAAAATGGCCTTCCCCACCCCTCCAGAGGCCCTCCGGAGGCCGGAAACAGTGTGCTTCCTGACTTCTGGTGGGCTCAGAAGGCCCGAAAATCAGCTGGCTGGCGCACACATGAGTGCCGGAGCTGAGCTCGCGTGCCCACCGATATGGCTCCGTGTGCCACCTGTGGCACCCATGCCATAGGTTCGCCATCACGGATCTATAATAATATGAACAAGTCATCTCTATAAAGATCAGTGCTGGGTTGCCCCCGGTTTGATCCGGTTCTATAGAACCGGTAGTAAAACCAGTGGAAGGCTCCGCCCACCCGCTACATCATCATGGGTGATCTGCACATGCACAGAAGAGCTCTTGTGGCCCATCAGCGGCCTGTGCAGATTGTAGCTGATTCTGATAACGAGGAGGCTGGTGTGGTGCTGCGCCAGCAGCTTGTGCAGCTGGCACTCGAGTCAGACAATGAGGAGGCTGGAGAAGATGTGGTGCCAGAGGCGGGGATTCAGCCAGGGCCTTCAGAATCTCCAGAAGCTCCTTTAAGTGAAAAGGATGAAGAGGAGGAGCCTCTTCTCGATGCATGAGCGCGCAGAGCTGCCAAAAGGCAGGAGTGGTTCCTCAGGAGGAAGTCTCCTCAAGTGTAAGGCTTGGGGCTAATTGGCCACTCCCTTAGCCTATTTAAGGAGGAATGCCGACTGAAGCAAGTTGTAGGGAACAACTTTAGTTCACTTTCCTTCGTGTCTGGATTCTCTGCAAATTGCTTCTGGGCTTTCTGCCAACCATAGTAAGATTGTGATTACTTTATTTTTGGATTCTTGTAGGCTGTTAAGAAAGTTTATTAACAGCCTTTGTTTGATAAAGACTGTTATTTTAGTAAATTAAGTTTTGTACAGACTTTGTGTCTGCTGCGTTCTTTGGGGTCCGTAGCTGGGACAGAACAAGAGCGTGGGTGGGCGCGATGCGAACCGGTAGTAAAGGTAAGTGGAACCCACCCCTGATAAAGATCTATCAATCTAATCTATAACACCCAAAGTTAAAGTTTCATTCTTTTCCATATCAAGCATGAAGTTCAGAAGTGGTTTCCACATGGAAATAAAAGTACTTATGTTCTTTTCTGTAATTAGAATAGCCAGTTTTGCTATTTCAGCCAACACCATCATCTTCTGCAATCTTTCGTCCACGGTAGGTATTGAAGCGTCCTTCCATTTTTATGGATACAATAGTCTTGCTCCTGTCAACATATATAGTAGCGAAGTTCCAAATTTTTTTCTCAAGTTCTTTTTTCCATTAGTTCCAAAAGGAAAAAAATTCTGGTTTCATTTCTATCTCCATTTTCAGGATTTTCTGTATTAGAGAGGGAATCATACTCCAATTTTATTTTTATCGCATGTCCACCATAGATGATAAAAAGTCCCTTTATTTTTACACTTCCAACATTCATTTGACATGCCTTGATACATCTTAGATTACATCAGGATGTTCTTTTAGCTTCCCAGGCTTTTGGTGATTTCCTACCCAGTTACAATCAGACAGAACTTGTTCAGTTTCCAGAGTAAATGATGTTCTGTCTGTGGATGCCAGAAATTGAATTTTGGAAAAATCTTCATCGTGGTTGTGTTGAGTCCAGGGGTGGGATTCAGCCGGTTCGGATTGATTCGGGTGAACCGGATGTTAATTTTAATCTGGTTTGCTGAACCGGTAGTTGCAAGGACTGGCTGACCCTGCCCTTCCCAGGAGTCTCCAAAATGACCTGTTTTGGATGCCAGGTAAGTGCAGGGCCTGTGCAGAGGCTCTGGGAGTGTGAAAAATGGGCCTCCTGGAAGTTCCAGAGGGCCTCCAGAGCCCAGAGGAGGCTGTTTTCACCCTCCCGGAGGCTAAAGGAAAGTCTCCGGAGCCTGGGGAGGGCGAAAAATGGGCCTACCGGAGGTAATGAAAGTCTGGAAACCAGCTCATTTCCGGCCTCCAGAGGGCCTCTGGAGCCCGGGGGAAGCCGTTTTCGCCCTCCCGAAAAGCCTCTGGAGCCTGGGGAGGGCAAAAATACCCCCCCACACACACACACCATGGTGCAAGAAGCCGATTAGGCCATGCCCTCATGGCCACACACACCCAGCAACCAGGCAGAGAACTGGTTGCTAAAATTTTTCAATCCCACCTCTGGTTAAGCCACTGAGTTAGGAGATCTAGCAAATCTACTATTGAACTATTTTTGCAGATACTTTGCAGTGCCTCTATTCAGATCACTTTGGTGCACTTAGTTGCTTCCTTTTACCGCTTCCCTCGTTCATGTTCACCATCCTGAGGAGCCTTTTGCTTGGGAATAAGCTGTTTTTGGTGGGTAGGTCATCTAAAGTTCATTGAGAGTTACGCAACCTCTTGGCTAATCTTGAATCTGAATCAGGATTTACTGAACACATGAAAAAACTCTGTGAGCATTTTTCAAACTTGCATAATATTTTTCTCACAAGTCTGTTTCTTCCACATTCGGTGCAGTCAGAATAGTCTTGCCCCGATAAAGTAAAGTCACCAGGGATATTTGATGTGCAGTAGAAGTTTAGAATGCAATCCTAATATGAATTTCATGGGGGAATAGCTTGTTATTCTGATTCTTCTATTTTTTGTATAAAGAATAGCACCTTCCTTCCTTCCTTCCTTCCTTCCTTCCTTCCTTCCTTCCTTCCTTCCTTCCTTCCCTTTTTCCTTTGTCCTTTCTACCTTCCTCCCTCTCTTTCTTCCTTCTTCCTTCCCTTTTCCTTCTCATCTTCTTCCTTCTCATCTTTGTACTACTGGTTCTGTGGGTGGCTTGGTGGGCATGGCAGGGGAAGGATACTGCAAAATCTCCATTCCCACCCCACTCCAGGGGAAGGATATTGCAAAATCTCCATTCCCACCCCAATCTGGAGCCAGCCAGAGATGGTATTTGCCGGTTCTCCGAACTATTCAAAATTTCTGCTACCGGTTCTCCAGAACCTGTCAGAACCTGCTGGATTTCACCTCTGTATCTCATCTCTATAGTTTACTTCTGGGAAGCTCACTATTCAAAAACATATATTACAATTAAAATCTTAAAAACATTTTTAAAAACAATAAAACCATTGAAATGTTTTTTTTTTAAAAAACATTACAAGTGCTAATTCAAGTACACACAAAAGAAGACACCTGGCCCTGTTAATGATATAGCCAGGACGCGAGAGCTTTGCCGCAGATAACACAACAGGGTTGGGAACATAGCCAGGTCTTAAAGCCATATGGAAATCTAACAGGGTTGGGGCCATTCTAATCTCTGGAGGGAGGTTGTGCTAGAGAGCAGAGGCTGTTACAGAAAAAACCAATCTTCTAGTCCAGGGGTGTCAAACTCGATTTCATTGAGGGCTGCATTAGGTTGTGCTTGACCTTGGGGGGGGGGGCAGGGGATGTAGCCAGGGTGGGCGTGGCCTGCTGAACATCCTGCAGCCTGCACACTGTCCTCCCAGGCTCCGTTTTCGGCTGCGATGGTCTCCTGCAGCCCTCTGCCAGTGAAAATGGAGCCCCGGAAGGCCTCATGCACTCCTACCGAGCTTCGTTTTCATGGCAGAGGGCTGCAGGAGGCTGTCGCAGCTGAAAACAGAACTCCATTTTTGCTGACAGAGGCACCGCAAGTCAATCCTTTGCTGTTTCCAGGGCAGCCCCGCAGGCCAGATCTAAGCACCCTATGGGCCAGATACGGGCCTGCGGCAGTGGTGGGTTGCCCCTGGTTCAGACCGGTTTGCAAGAACCGGTAGTAAAACTGGCGGAGGCCCCGCCCACTGCCCCGGATGTCATCATCACCGATTTGCACATGTGCAGAAGTTTCTCACGATCCTGTTGCAAACCAGTAGTAAAAGTAAGTAGAACCCACACCTGACCTGCGGGCCTTGAGTTTGACACCCCCGTTGTAGTCCATTCTAGTGTTAGCTTAATGACTGCGGCATCTGCTTAACAACCATTGGAAAAAAAGTAAAAACGGTTGTGTGGTGACCCATTTAACAACCAACCATGACTTATGAGTATAATTCCAGGCTCAATTATGGCCATAATTTGAGGACTACTTATAAAAAATAAAACACGTAGGCAAAGTGTAAGTTGCATATCTGGATAATGAATTTCCTATTTTCAATTTTTCAGATCTGCTTCCTTTCCTAACCATGGACCAGTCTTTTTGAATTTCCCTCCTTTACTTTAAACCTTTTTAACATTCGCTTTGGCTTCACCTCTTTGTCCTCAACTGGAACGAAACGCGAAGTACCTGCAACTGCACGTATATAACATAGCCAGAACTTAAGCTACTCTTTTTATTCTTTTCCTGCTTTTGTACAGTCCCTTGCTAACATTTAGATTGCAAGTTCCTTTTTGGCACAGCGAGATCCTAGCTCGTTAATCATTAAATTGTTTAGAAAGCCAGGAAGATCGATGGCATTGTCAACATTTTATTACTGTGTACCTGTAAATTAAGAAAATAAAAACAAACATTCTGTATATTGGACTGGGGTAGGCTTCCATGGTTGTTGAGGTCTGATGTACTAATTAAGAGACCAGCCCTCACCAAGCTGCACACCAATCAGAAACTAGCTTGACTGAAGATCAATCAGCAGTCAGGACATCTGGTTATGAAGACAAAAGCCTATCCAGGGCCTGCATAGAAGACTACCTTGCCTCTGAAGACACTAGCCACAGTTGCTGATGAAACTTCATTGATTGATTGGTTGGTTGGTTGATTGGTTGATTGGTTGATTGGTTGATTGATTGATTGGTTGATTGGTTGATTGGTTGATTGGTTGATTGGTTGATTGGTTGATTCGTTGATTGGTTGATTGGTTGATTTGTTGATTCGTTGATTCGTTGATTCATTGATTTGTTGATTTGTTAATTCGTTGATTTGTTGATTCATTCGTCCGTTCATAGGACATAGAATATCTGCATTGGAAGGGGCCTTGGAGGTCTTCTAGTCCAACTTCCAGCTCAAACAGAGGACCCTATACCATTTCAGACAGGTGGCTGTCCACTGTCCAGCCTCTTTTTAAAATCCTCCAGTGATAAAGCACCCACAACATCTGAAGGCAATCAGTCAATCAATTATATGGCTGTCCATCTCGTATACATGAGCAGCCAACAATTTAAAACAGGATAAAAGCAGAATAAAAACAAGACCAATAACTAAGAACACAAATCACTTCGAGTTGAGAATAACCAAATACCTTACAGTCAATGAGGGGTCCTTGGTGCTCTCTGAGCTTGCTTGTTTTCTTGCAAGACGTTTCATTACCCTAACTAGGTAACCTCATCAGTGCTAGAACCAGGACATCTGGACTAGCAATGTTGATGTTACCTAGTTAGGGTAATGAAACATCTGCAAGAAAACAAGCAAGCTCGGAGAGCACCAAAGATCCATCATTTCATCCCTAAGCTACAAATATTCTCCTTTATTGGCTTACAGTCAATATATCGAAAAAGTAAGCTTACCTATATTATCAGATCCCCAGGCTTGATTGTCATTGTGGGATGGACCGATCTAATAGTCCACAGAGGCAGAGGTTTCCTCACATATTTTCAGTAGCTAACTATTGCAAGTGTTATAACAACCTAGCCACTAGATGAGATCACTAGGGCTCGCTGTTTTGGAAGTGTGAGGAAAATTCTCAGGGACGACTTTCACCCTGGTCACCACTTCTTTACCTTCCTACCATCAGGAAGGAGATATAGAAGCATAGCCAGCTGCACAAACAGACTGAAGAACAGTTTTTAACCATAGGATGTCAAGACTCCTGAATGAGAAATAACATCATAAGTACATAGTATGATAGACTTGCAGGGCCGGTGCAACAGGTTCACACTGGTGCAATAGGACTGGGTGTTTTGTTAATATGATTTATTGGGTTAGGGATTTCCTGTCTTCACTGTGAGTTGTATCGTGTTGGGGGAGGGGGGTGCACTGAGGAAGCTCAACCAATCTCATTGTACATATGTTGTGCACTGACAATAAAGATTTGACCTTCGAACCTGTGAGGAAGAGGGTTTTATCAAGACTGGACAAGTCTTCTTCTCTATTGGAAGAAGAAGGTAGATCCAATAACTTAAAACTCTAAATAGGTTCAAACTAGTCATCAGGAAAAACTACAGAATAAAAAAGTTGGAAGATACTTTGAGGTCTTCTACTCCAATCCACGACTCAAAAAAGAGACCCTATACCCATGATGGTGAACCAACTGTATGGCACACGTGCCCTCTCTGAGAGCATGTGAGCCGTCGCCCAGCTCAGTTCCACCACGCATACATGTGTGCCTCCCACCAGTCAGCTGATTTTCGGATGGGGCGGGGCGCATGTGGGAGATGTATGCACATGTGGGGGGGCCGTGCACGCATGTGCGGAGCGGGGAGAGCACGGGGAGGCTGCAGGGAGGCCTACTAGGCCCAAAACAGAGTGCAGGGGGGGTTACGTGTGCATGCATGGGGGGGGGTCGTGTGCCCATAGGTGGGAGGTTGGGGGGAATACAGGGGGTCATGCATGCATGCGCAGGGAGGCTGGGGGCACAGTGGGGCATGTGCACATTGCATTATGGGTGCCGGCGTACACATGCACGCTTTCGGCACACAACGACAAAAAGGTTAGCCATCACTGCCCTATACCATTCTGGACAAATGGCTATACCAGTGATGGCTAACCTTTTTGCCATCACGTGCCAAAAGCGGGGGGAGCGCGGTGGGGTCACATGTAAGTGTGCCCACATCCATAATTCTATGCGCCCCGCTCTCCCGTGCTCCCCCCCCACTTTTGGTATGTGATGGCACGGTGGGCCCAGTAGGCCCGTTTTTTGCTCTCCCCAGGTTCCAGAGCCTTTCTAAGAGCCTGGGGAGGGCAAAAATGACCTTCCCCCCCCCAGAGGCCCTCCAGAGGCCGGAAACAGTGTGTTTCCTGACTTCTAGTGGGCCCAGAAGGCCCAAAAATCAGCTGGCTGGCGCACTCATGCGTGCTGGAGCTGAGCTTGTGTGCCCACCGATATGGCTCCGCGTGCCACCTGTGGCATCCGTGCCGTAGGTTCGCCATCACGGGGCTATACAATCTCTTTTTAAAAACCTTCAGTGATGGAGGACCCCATACCTTCTGGAGGAAAATCGTTCCATTGGTTAATTGCTCTCACTGTCAGGAAATTTCTCCTCACTTGTAGGTTAGTTCTCTCCTTTATTAGTTTTCATCCATTATTTCTTCTCTTGCCTTCTGGTACTTGGGAGACTAGGTTGATCCCCTCTTCTTGTGGCAGCCCTTCAAATTTTGGAACACTGCTATTATGTCACAAGTTTTTTTCACTAGACCGGGGTCAGCAATCCGCAGCTCTGGAGCCGCATGTGGCTCTTTCATCCCTCTGCTGCGGGTCCCTGTTGCTGGTTGGCTCCACAATTGATAGGGCTTTCGGTTAGGACAGGTAGAGGAAAAAGGATACCATGCTAGGAGGACACTTTATGGTGAGAGAACCGACTTCCAGTCGGCAGAGGAAAAAGGACGCTGTATTAGGAGGAGACTATGATGGAGGAACCGGACTTCCGGTCAGCTCCAGAATTGAACGGGGACTTCCGGTTATGACCTTTGTGGCTCTTTGAGTGTTTAAGGTTGCTGACCCCTGCACTAGACTAAACATATCTAATTCCTGCAAAAGTTCTTCACATGTTTTAGCCTCCAGCCATCTTTGTTACTCTTCTCTGCGCTCTTTTTAGAGTCCCACTGAAGATGTTATGTAGTTTGGTAACAAAACATCCGGGAGCCAAACAACAAATCTCTGCCTAAATATCTGTTTTTCACGGATAATATCTTGCTTTTATGGGTCTCATTTCTGCATAAAAGCGATGGGAATCTGGAGCTGCCATAGAAAGGTGAGTTCAAGCGATTGAGAATGGGCTGGTGGGTGAATAATGGCAGGCAGGAAGATACCTCAAGTGTAGTAATTATCGGATACCTTAAGTAATCCAAAGAATTTAAGATCACAACCGATAAATGAGGTCCACAGAATTAGGTAAGATCCAGTGAGGCGTTCAGTCCAATCTAATTTCTTCAAACTAGTGTGAGGTATAGTAAGAAGACTGTCAAGGTGAGGGTGAATCACTTGATGGATTATCTCATAAATGGCAATTCAACCCAGGTAGGGAGACATCTGGGAAAATGCAGCTCAAAGAAACTCCACCTTAATTAACTCGGTATAAAGGAGGCTAGGAAATTCTATTACAGTTTGCAAGGTTTTGTATTTACTCCAGACTAGCAATAAAGATACTTCACTGAAATCCATTTCATTCTGGCTTCCTTATTTGGCCGGCTACGTGGGATTTGACAGTTTAGGACTAAAACACTGAAAATATATACTTCTTTGGAAAAGCACCAAGAAAGAGAAATGGGAAAACATGGGATGAAGAAAGAGCAGAGTTAAGAACGGAGATAACTGACTCTCTAGGAGAATTCAGTAGTTCTGAAGAGCAATTCCATTAAAACTTGGCATTTAGAAATTAGGACAGTTCAACTGGCTCCCAAAAGTTCTTTCCTTACATTTTCTCATTCTAAAAAGTTGATTAGTTTTACAAGTCCTGCCCACACTCTTCCAGAATAAAAGAGTTGGAAGGAAACTTGGAGGTCTTCTGGTCCAACCCCCTGCTCAGGCAGGAAACCCTGTACCATTTCAGACAAATGGTTGTCCAATCCGGGGGTGAAATCCAGCAGGTTCTGACGGGTTCTGGAGAACCGGTAGCGGAAATTTTGAACAGTTCGGAGAACCGGCAAATACCACCTCTAGCTGACCCCAGAGTGGGGTGGGAATGGGGATTTTGCAGTATCCTTCCCCTGGAGTGGGGTAGGAATCAGAGGTGGGTTCTATTTTTTTTTTACTACCAGTTCTGTGGGCATGGCTTATTTTGTGGGCGTGGTTTGATGGCCATGTGACAATTATTTAGGATTTAGCAGAGGTACTGGTCTACCATGCTTTTAACTGCTTGTAGAGCCATACCGTCTACCCATTTATTTTTGGAACGTTCCGGTCTACCCATTTGTTTTTGGAGCATTCCGGTCTACCACCACACTGTCTTTTACCGCTGATCAGCTGTAGGGCGGCCTTTTGAAGTGCCGTGGCAAGTGTTTAAACAGTTTTTTTTCCTTTAACCGATCAGCTGGGACTTGGGAGGCAGCGAATAGATTGGGGGCGGGGCCAGGCAAAGGTGGTATTTACCGGGTTCTCCGAACTACTCAAAATTTCCACTACCGGTTCGCAAGAACTGGGGAGAACCGGTAGCAACCCACCACTGATGGGAATGGAGATTTTGCAGTATCCTTCGCCTGCCATGCCCACCAAGCCACAGCCACCAAGCCACACCATGCCCACCAAGCCACACCCACAGAACCGGTAGTAAAAAAAATTGGATTTCACCACTGGTCCAATCTCTTCTTAAAAACTTTCAGTGTTGGAGCACCCATAACTTCTGGAGGCAAGTCGTTCCACTGGTTAATTGTTCTCATTGTCAGGAACTTTTTCCTTAGTTCTAGGTTGGTTCTCCCCTGAATTAGTTTCCATCTATTGCTTCTTCCATTGCTTCTTAATTAGTTTCCATCCATTGCTGCCACCTGTCCTCAGATGGTTTGGAGAATAAGTTGACTCCCTCTTCTTTATGGCAACCCCTTCCACACCCTAGTCACCTTCTGCCTTGACTACTGCAATGTGCTTTAGAACAACATCCACCCTGTTGTCCGCGATTTATTTTCTTATCCTGATTCGGAACCTGACACCCATTAAGTAGTTTGTTTGATTATTGTCACAAGGGAGTTGGGGTTTATTGGGTTTTGCATTTTGGATTTTATTTCTGTAAATTGCCCGGAGTCAGAGTGAGTGAGTTGGGCAACCATATAAATTTTTCTAAACAAATTCAATTGTTTAGGAAGCCACGGTGGCTCATGTGGTTAGGACGCTGAATCAAAAGACCATTGAGAGAGTGACAGCTCAGCAGTTTGAAACCCGAGAGCGGGTCACGTGACGGATTGAGCTCCTGTCAATTTGTCCCAGCTTCTGCCCGCCTAGCAGTTTGAAAGCATCCAATTGCAATCCCAAAGATGATTTTTTTTTCAAGAGGCAGCTAGACTGCCTGGTTTTTCTTTGAAGACGTTTCGCTTCTCATCCAAGAAGCTTCTTGAGCTCTGACAGGATGGTGGGAAATGGAAGGATTTATACTCCTTGCAGACAAAGCTGGTCATTTGCATTCTTTTACAGAGTCCTTGAGGCCACTTGGAGAGTCATCTGTGTCATCAGGGTCACCTGAGTAGTGCAAATGGGTGTGGTGCCTTCTTGGAACTCCTGAAAGGATTGTTGAAAGGACTGAGAATCTCCAGAGACATGTGGCTGCAAGTAGATAAATAGGTACCACTTCCGTGGGAAAATAACAGGGACATGAAAAGAGCCCCCTCATGGATCCCCTGGGCCATGGTGTCACCAGCTAATCCTTTCAAACCAGACGTGCACCAGCAGGTTCTTCCAATATGAATGTGGTAGCAACAAATTAAATAAAATAAATATTTTGGGGATACAATTAGCCTAACGTAGAGGATTTGGGGCCAGACTGCTTTTTTTTTTACTGGCAAGTAACTGATCTGTGGATGCTAGGGATTTTTAATCAGTTAGTGGTGCTTACTGCCCATAGATCATTATGAAGCATCTACTTGGATGCGAACTAACGTGGGAGTCGGTTTGCAGAAAATAAAAAATTCCTTGGCTGGAATTCCTTCTCATCATCCTGATGAGACCAAAAGAGTTTGTGTTTTTCTGGCCCGCTCTTTTCTTAGTTTTGAATTTATTTTTGTTCTTCCCTGAAGCTCAGGAAAATGAGTTGATGGTATTTATGATGCTGCATATATGGGAGATATGAGGTGTTTCTTTTCTTTTCTTTTCTTTTCTTTTCTTTTCTTTTCTTTTCTTTTCCTTTCTTTTCTTTTCTTTTGTAATTGCCTAAATTAGACAAGTACTGTATTTTTCGGAATATAAGATGCACCTACCTTTTTTGGTGAAGAAAAGAAGAAAAAGAAATCTGCCTCGGCCTCCCAGCAATTTTGCCTCGTTGCAGCAAACAGCAAACAGCAAACAGCCTGCTTTACTTTCATTTTCGTTTTCAGCATAGCTTGATTAGCACAAGGGGAAAAAAAAAAATCTGCTCCAGCAATTTACCTCTTTGCAGGAAGCAGCCGAGCCCTGTGCAAAACAGCTGAGAGCAAATCAGCTGAGAGTCGGGAGGCCGATCCAATCAACTTGTGCTAATTAGGCTGTGCTGAAGCTGAAAGGAGCTGTTTTTTTCTTGCTGTTTGCTTGCAAGGAGGTAACTGCTGCGAGGCAGAGGCCAAAGAGTGGGGGCCAGTGGGGGGGCGGGGCTACATTCGGTGTATAAGATGCACTTAAATTTTCACCCCCTTTTGGGGGGGGGAAGGTGTGTCTTATACTCTGAAAAATATGGTAATAGTTGGGCTGTTCAAAGTGATTCTGTACTAGCTTACTAGGATAACTTTTTTTTTACTTGAAACAATCTACTTTACAAGGGCAGTAGAATGGAGTGGAGTGGAGTGGAGTGGAGTGGGATGGGATGGGATGGGATGGGATGGGATAGGATAGAATAGAATAGAATAGAATAGAATAGAATAGAATAGAATAGAATAGAATAGAA
>WNWU01000066.1:353743-365537 GCA_012654045.1 Ptyas mucosa | reverse complement strand
CCCAGAATTCTCCAGCCAGCTATGCTGGCTGGAGAATTCTGGGAGTCGAAGTCCACAAGTCTTAAAGCTGCCAAGTTTGGGAACCCCTGTGCTACACTAATAATCTACCTGGATGTTGGGCTCCAAAAAAACCAGGACTGACAGGTTGCATTTCTTCTAAGCAGATTTAGTTATTGTTCCTCATCTATAGACAGAAATCTTGCCAAACTAAAGCAGACCACTTGACCATAAGACATACCGTATTTTTCGGGGTATAAGATGCTCTGGAGTATAAAATGCACCTTAGTTTTTGGGGAAGAAAATAAGAAAAAAAAATCTTCCTCTGCCTACCAGCATCCATCGGTATTCATCTGGCTAGCATCCTGTCAGTGGGTGAGAGAGTTGAGGGCTGTTTGGAAACTGAAACAGTATTTGCTGTGTGAGCATCAAGGAAGGAGACAGCAAGGAGCCTGGGCGTGGCTTATCTCAACTGTTCTAAAGCTGCATGCTGTGCTGATCTCTGAAACTAAAACTGAAACTCCTCTCCTCTGCTTGTGTTTTGCTTGTATTTACTACCATGTTGGAAACTTTTGGTATTGTATATTTACTTCATGTGTTATATTATATATAAAGAGAAGTTATTGAATCCAGCTGAATCACTTACTTTTGCGTGCTTTCTGGATGTGATTGCTGCTGCTAACTCTGACAGTCCTTGCAGCAAATGGCGAACAGCCAGGTCAGCTTCAGCACATTATTGCAGCCTGATTCAGCACGAGCAGCTGATTGGAGGGTAGATCAGCCTACAGGAATACCCCCAATCAGCTCTTACAGACTGCAGCAATTGCCATAGACCTTCACTTCCTCCCTGGCTCACGTTTTTGGCTACATTTGGTATATAAGACACACCCAAAATTTCACCCTCTATGGGGAATGCATCTTAAACTTTGAAAAATACGGTATATTCTGGGAACTATTAGGGAAGAGTTGTCTTCACCTACTTTCTCTCAGCCACGTAAACTTTGCTGCCTCTTGCTCCTCTCTACTTCCTGGGAATCCAGACAACATTATCTTATATTGGATGTTTGTAAGCAAAGGAACTAATAAAAATGCAATGCCATATTTGCAATGGACAGAAGGGCACAAAACTCATTCTTGCTCTTTGACGTTCTCACCATTCATGGAGATATATAGCAATATCCTTGAATAAAACTTTCCATCATCTACAAGGAAGAATTGAGTTCAGAACTTTTGAACAAAGTTAACAAAATAACAGAATTGAAAGGAACTTTGGAAATCTTCAATCCAATCCCCTGCTCAAGCAGGAAACCTATACCATTTCAGACAAATGGTTGTCCAATCTCTTCTTAAATATTTCCAGTGTTGGAACATTCACATTCTGGAAGCAAGTAGTCCCACTGATTAATTGTTGAGGAAATCTCTTCTTAGTTCTAGGTTGGTTCTCTCCTTGATTAGTTTCCATCCATTGCTTCTTGTCCTGTCCTCAGGTGGTTTGGAAAATAGGTTAATCCAGTGGTGGGATTCAAAATACTACCAGTTCTGTGGGCATGGCTTGGTGGGCGTGGCATGGCTTGGTGAGTGTGGCTTGGTGGGTGTGGCAGGGGAAGGATACTGTAAAATCTCCATTCACACCCCACTCCAGGGGACGGATACTGTAAAATCTCCATTCACGCCCCATTCCAGGGGAAGGATACTGTAAAATCTCCATTCCCACCCCACTCCAGGGGAAGGTTACTGCAAAATCCCCATTTCCTCCCAATCAGACGGGACTCGGGAAGCAGAGAATAGATGGGGGTGGAGCCAGTCAAAGGTGGTATTTACCAGTTCTCCGAACTATCCAAAATTTCGGCTACCGGTTCTCCAGAACTGGTCAGAACCTGCTGAATACCATCTCTGGGTTAATCCCTCTCTTCTCTGGGACAACCCCTTAAATATTGGAAGACTGCTATCATGTCACCCCTAGTCCTTTACATTAGACTAGTCATACCCAGTTCCTGTAACCATTTTTCATATGTTTTAGCCTCCAGCCCCCTGATCATCTTTGTTGCTCTTCTGGCTCATGACTATAGGATGAACATGACATAAGAATGCTTCCACCTTTTGGAGAGTTCTCGCTGTTTGAGAAAAGAGATGAACTCATGGCATAACTTCGTTTAAATCTGCAGTGCCTGTTACAGCTCTGCCTGTCAACTAAGAATAAATGATTGGGGGTTTTTCCCCCTAATACTTCCATTGCATCCCAAATAGATTCTGATACCGGTTTGGTAAATTTAAATAATTATTTGCATGCAAAATAAATGTAGCTACTTTATGAGCTGTGCAAATTATTTGAGAATTGCTTATTCATCTATGAATGTGTTTTACGAGTATATCCATTCCGGCAAAATCCAAAGAATCCATCTATCATTCACAGAGGGGTTTTTTTCTCTCCCCTTTCCATTTCTAAACCAGGTCATATCCCCTAAAATTCATAAAAAGTTTCATCTGCACATTACCTTAAAAAGTATTGCCACATGTGCTTCAGTTTAATTCATCCCTTTTATTTTAGGCATAACTTTTTTGAAGCCCAGCCAATAATATTTTGTTCCTTTGAAGCCTACCAGGTAGAAAGAAACTTAAGCATTAACTTTTCCAATATTAAAGGGGACACGGTGGCTCAGTGGCTAAGATGCTGAGCTTGTTGAATAAAAGGTAGCAGTTCAGCAGTTCGAATCCTTAGTACCGTGTAATGGGGTTACTTGTCCCAGTTTCTGCCAACCTAGCAGTTCGAAAGCACGTAAAAAATGCAAGTAGAAAAATAGGGACCACCTTTGGTGGGAAGGTAACAGCGTTCCATGCACCTTTGGTATTTAGTCATACCAGCCACATGACCACGGAGATGTCTTCGGACAGCGCTGGCTCTTTGGCTTTAAAACGGAGATGAGCACCGCCCCCTAGAGTCAGGAACGACTAGCACATATGTGCGAGGGGAACCTTTACCTTTACTTTTCCAATATTTGAAACCTGGTAGAAAATAGGCCTGAAACTTGTTGGAACCAAATATTTAATTATTGCTTTCCTTGCTGTTGGCTTGGAATGTTAAAGGAGAAAAACACTTACTTCCTATCATGTTTTTATTTGAATTCCAGAATTGACCTGGAAGATTGGGCTCCATCTGTACTTCTCTACTGCAGGGCTGTCAAACTCATGACCCGTGGGCCAGCATGCACTGGCCACACCCATGTCTGGTTTAGCGAATGGGAAAATAGTCCCGATTACATCATGTGATACCGCCGTGATGATGCAGGTTTGACACCCCTGCTCTACTGCCTCCTATTCTTCTCTAGGAAACTTACAAGGAAAATCTAATACTAAAGAAAATGATTACAAACACTTAAGCACACAGTCAGAGGCATATACCTATGCAATATCTAATATGTAAATGTGTGATATGTAAAGAATGTATTTATATGTAAATATGTAAACAAGTCTGGTAAAAGATGTCCAAGCAGGCAACTCCTTAAGTATGAGCCAAGAGGTGCTATAGCTTCTGAAAAAGCCAAGACAGTCCTGAGTTGCATTAACAGAGAGATGGAATCAAGATCACATGAAGTCTTAGTATCACTTTATAATGCTTTGGTAAGACTACACTTGGAATCGTCATCCAGTTTTGGTCACCATGATACAAAAAAAGATTTTGTGGCTCTAGAGAGAGTGCAGAGAAGAGCAACAAAGAGGATAAGGAGTCTGGAGGATAAACCATACAATGAAAGATTGAGGAAACAAGGTATGTCTAGTAAGGCCACACTTGGAATCCTGCATCCAGTTTTGGTCGCCACGATGTAAAAAAGATGTGGAGACTCTAGAAAGAGTGCAGAGAAGAGCAACAAAGATGATGAGGGGACTGGAGGCTGAAACATATGAAGAACAGTTGCAGGAATTGGGTTTTGTCTAGTTTAATGAAAAGAAGGACTAGGGGAGACATGATAGCAGTGTTCCAATATATAAGGGGCTGCCGCAAAGAAGAGGGAGTCCAACTATTTTCCAAAGCAATTGAGGGTAGGGCAAGAAGCAATGGGTGGAAACTAATCAAGGAGAAAAGCAACCTAGAATTAAGGAGAAATTTCCTGACAGTGAGAACAATTAATCAGTGGAACAAATTGCCTGCAGAAGTTGTGGATGCTCCAACACTGGAAGTTTTTAAGGAGATGTTGGATAACCATTTGTCTGAAGTGGTGTAGGATTTCCTGCCTAAGCAGGGGGTTGGACTAGAAGACCTCCAAGGTCCCTTCCAACTATTCTATTCTATTCTATTCTATTCTATTCTATTCTATTCTATTCTAACAAAGAGAAGGACTAGGGGTAACATGATAGCAGTCTTACAGTACTTGACGGGCTGTTACAAAGAAGACAACCTTGATCTCTTCTCCGAAGCACCAGGGGATAGGACAAAAAGCAATAGATGGAACCTTATCAAGGAGAGAACCAACCTAGAATGAAGGAGAAATTTCATGTCAGAGAGAACAATTAATCAGCGGAACAGCTTGTCTCCAGAGGTTGTGGGTCCTCCATCACTGGAGATTTTCAAGGAGAGATTGGACAACCATTTATCTGGAATGGTGTAGTATAGGGTGTCAAACTCGATTGCATTGAGGACTGCATCAGGATTGTCTTTGACCTTGGGGTGGGGGGGTGGGGGGGCACAGCCAGAGTGGACGTGGCCAGCTTGACGTCACTTGTGTCATGGGTGCCTGCGGTGGCCTGAGCGCTCTGCCAGAGAAAATGGGCTCCTAAGCTCCGTTTTCAGCTGAGATGGCCTCCTGCAACCCACTGCCCGCGAAAACGGAGCTCGGGAGAACCCGTATGCAGCCCTCCCAAGTCCTGTTTTCACTGGCAGAGGCACCGAAGGCCGGTCATTCCCTGTTTCCAGGGCAACCCTGTGGGGCAGATCTAAGCACCACACAGGCTGGATCCTGCCCCCCGGGCCTTGAGTTTGACACCCCTGGTGTAGTATCTCCTGCTCAAGCAGGGGGTTAGAGTTAGGGGTGGGTTCTACTTACCTTTACTACCGGTTCACAATGGGATCGCGTGCGTGCTCTTGCTTTGCTTGTGCATGCGTCTTGCTTCTGCACATGCGCGGATCCCCGATGATGACATCCGGGGTGGTGGGTGGGGCCTCCCACCGGTTTTACTGCCGGTTCTTGCGAACTGGTCCAAATTGGGGACAACCCACCACTAGTTGAAGGCTTCCAGGTTCCCTTCCAACTTCATTCTGTTATTCTGTGTGCTATGTTCCTAAAATACGTTTACATTATTAAAATATTCACTAGGTCCCTCAGCAACGCATTTTCAAACCTTTCTGAAAGGCCACCAGCGATGCGTCAGTCTTGTATCTCACACGTAGGCAGCCTGTTCAAAAGATCAGGTCAAGTGACCAAGATAATTCAGGACCCTCATTGCAGGGGATTAAACATTTGCAGACTGGGTTCCCCAAAGGTCTTATGGAAAACATGCCTCCACTGGAGCATTTATAAAGCTTCTTTAAATGATGGGACTTGTCATTCAATGGCTGAGAGAGAATTGCCAGAAACCTTTCAGGTTTCACTTGGAAATAAAATCATGGTGATCCTACTGGACCCGTAGATATCGTCCATTGTACTGGACGATATCTACGGGACCGCCTTCTGCCACCAACAGCCTCCCACTGACCAGTTCACTCCCACAAAGAGAGACTCCTCAGGGTGCCGTCGGCCAAGTTATGCCGGCTGGTGACACCCAGGAGGAGAGCCTTCACTGTCGGAGCCCCTGCCCTTTGGAATGAACTGCCCCCCAGATATTCGTAACTTCTCTGATCTCTGATCTCCGGGTCTTTTGCTGTGCCCTTAAGATCCTACTGCTCCGACAGGGGGGGCTATCTAATTGAATTGAATTTAAATTGGGTTTTAACTTTGGGTTTTAAAATTCGGCCAAAACTATTTAATGAATTTTAATTAATTCTAACTTTGATACTGTATATTTATGTTTTAATTGGCTGTACACCGTCCCGAGTCATTCGGGAGGAGGGCGGTATATAAATAAAATAATAATAATAATAATAATAATAATAATAATAATAATAATAATAGATTAGAATTCAGTTTAAAAACTGTCTCCTGCCTCAACTGGGAGCCTTTCAGACATCATAGACTAAACCCCCGTATAATCTTAACAGGGTTGGAAAGGACCTTGGAGTTCTTCTAGTCCAAGAGGTGGTGGAATTCAAATTTTTTTTACTACCGGTTCTGTGGGTGTGGCTTGGTGGGCGTGGTGTGGCTTAGTGGGCAAGGCTTGGTGGGCGTGGCAGGGGAAGGATACTGCAAAATCTTCAATCCCACCCCACTCCAGGGGGACAGATACTACAAAATCTCCATTCCCACCACACTCCAGAGGAAGGATACTGCAAAATCCTCATTCCCTCCCCACTCCAGGGGGAAGGATATTGCAAAATCTCCATTCCCACCCCACTCCTGGGGGAAGGATATTGCAAAATCTCCATTCCCACCCCACTCTAGGGGGAAGGATATTGCAAAATCTTCATTCCCACCCCACTCCAGGGGGAAGAATATTGCAAAATCTCCATTCCCACTCCACTCCAGGGGGAAGAATATTGCAAAATCTCCATTCCCACCCCACTCTGGGGCCAGCCAGAGGTGGTATTTGCTGGTTCCTCGAACTACTCAAAATTTCCACTACCGGTTCTCCAGAACCTGCCAGAACCTGCTGAATAGCACCCCTGAACCTCTTGCTTTGGCTGGAAACCCTATACCATTTCAGACAAATGGTTGTCCAACCTCTTCTTAAAAACTTCCACAACTTCTGAAGGCAAATCATTCCACTGATTAATTGTTCTAATTGTTAGGAAATTTTTCCATAGTTCTAGGTTGCTTCTCTCCTTGATTAGTTTCCATCCGTTGCCTCTTGTCCTGCCCTCAGGTGCTTTGGAGAATAGCTTGACTCCTTCTTCTTTGTGGCAACCCCTGAGATATTGGAAGACTGCTATCATGTCTCCCCTAGTCGTTCTTTTCATTAAACTAGACATACCCAGTTCCGGCAACTGTTCTTCATATGTTTCCAATCCCCTAATCATTTTTGTTGCTCTTCTCTGCACTCTTTCTAGAGTCTCAGCATCTTTTTTACATCATGATGAGCAAACCTGGTGCAGTATTGCAAGTGTGCTCTTACTAAGACATTATAAAATGGGTGTGACACTTCACGTGATTAGTAACCGTTAGTAACAATTCATGTTATGAATATGTTTTTAACATCTGGTGGTCTCTGACCTTGGACTATTCCCCTCTCAAGGGTCTTGATGTACTCAGTATCTGAATTGCTTGCCCTGCGAGATTCCCCCCTCTCGCAGGTTTGGCCCTCCACTTTACCAAGGGCGTATGACGATGACGGACTTTGGAGTCCGGAGAGATGGTATGACGCAAAGAAGGGTGTGTGGGGCTTTTTGGTGAAGTGTTTTAATAAGATTTTAAGGGATCCGGGGAGGGGGGTTTGTAATAATTTTTTAAGGGGAATTGAGAAGACGACTGATGGGGATGGGGGGGGGGTCATCCTCCATGGTCAGAGCCTAACCTGGCATGGGGTAACGGTTTGGGGGGTGCAGAACGAGGGATTGGAGGGGGGACGGAGGATCATATTTATGAGGGTTGCACCATCAGCACGGTAGTTGGGAGGGGCAGATATGGCGGGAGCAGGGGACCACATCATGTGTCGGGGGCGCGCACTCGCTATTTGAGAGCGATTGCTCGCCCCGGTCTCCAAAGCTCCACTCGGACACTAGGTAGCACAGATACTCAGGATCTGGGCCTTCGGTTGATGCTGTGCAATGCCAGGTCCGTGGTAAATAAGGCCCCCCTCATCTGTGATCTTATTAAGGAGGGGGGAGCGGACCTGGCAGGTATTACGGAAACCTGGTTGGGTCCAGAGGGAGGGGTCCCTCTGGTTGAGATGTGCCCACCAGGTTTCAGAGCATTCCATCAGCCAAGGGCCCAGGGGAGGGGCGGGGGGGTAGCGGTTATTATTAACGAAGATCTAGGTCCGAGGGAGACCACTGTGCCACAGATTGCCGGATGTGAGTCCCTCCTTATGAAATGGGGTCATGGGGTTCAGTTGGGCTTGCTGCTCACGTACCTGGCTCCCTGCCACGTGGCAACAGCCCTGCCCGAGCTACTCGACGTGATAGCCACGGTGGCAGTGGATACACCCAGGCTCATGGTCATGGGTGATTTCAACTTGCCTTCCGTTGGTGAAACGTCTGAGGTGGCTCGGGAGTTCATGGCTTCCATGATGGCCATGGACCTGACCCAATTAGTTCATGGCCCCACTCATAGCGGTGGGGCATACTCTGGACATGATTTTTGTCTCTGGCCAGTGGTTGAGTGATCTGGTTATAGGGGGTATAGACATAGAACCCTTGTCATGGTCTGATCACTCGCTCCTTTGCCTAGATTTCCGAACCGCTACACCCCGCCGCAGGGAGGCGGAACCAACTAGATGGGTCCGCCCCAGGCACCTGATGGATCCTGATAGGTTCCAGATGGAGCTTGGGCCGTTTCCTGAGGATCTGGCACACGACTCGGCCGAGGACCTGGTAGCTGCCTGGAATCGGGCAGCTGGTGGAGCCTTGGATCGAGTCGTGCCTTTGCGGCCTCTGACCCGGTACGGATCTCGAGCGGCTCCCTGGTTTACCAAGGAGCTGAGAGAGATGAAGCACCGGAAAAGATGCCTAGAGAGTGGTTGGAGGGCCAGTCTCGCTGAATCTGATCGAACACTGGTAAGGTCGCATATTAAGACCTACCTAGTGGCGATAAAAGCGGCAAAGTTGAACTACTTTTCCTCATTTATTGCGTCATCAGGGAATCGTCCGGCTGCCCTGTTCAGGGTGACCTGCTCTCTGCTTTATGCGGGAGTGCGGGAGGATCCCTTGGAAGGCAGGGCGGAGGATTTCGGACAATACCTGTATGACAAAATTGCTCAGATTCGGGGGGATTTGGACTCCGACTGGGTAGATCTGGGCAGGGTGACAAGGAATAGTCTTGAGAATGTTATCTGGGAAGAGTTTGACTCTGTGACTCCTGATGATGTGGACAGGATTTTGGGGAGACTTAGTGCGGCCACATGTTTACTGGACCCGTGTCCCTCCTGGTTGGTACTGGCCTCCCGGGAGGTTACACGAGGCTCCAGGGTATTATCAACACTTCTTTGAGTGAGGGTCACTTCCCTGCCGCCTTGAAAGAGGCGGTGGTGAGGCCCCTCCTCAAGAAGCCTTCCCTGGACCCGGCAGTATTAGCTAACTATCGTCCTGTCTCCAACCTCCGCTTTATTGCGAAGGTTGTTGAGAGTGTGGTTGCGCAACAGTTTCCACAATTCCTGGAGGAAACATCTTATCTGGATCCGTTCCAGTCGGGTTTCAGGTCTGGGCACAGCACGGAGACGGCATTGGTCACATTGGTTGATGATCTCTGGAGGGCTCGGGACAGGGGATGTTCCTCTGTCCTAGCCCTATTAGATCTCTCAGCGGCTTTTGATACCATCGACCATGGTATCATGCTGCACCGGCTGGAAGAGTTGGGGGTGGGGGGCACTGTATTACAGTGGTTCTCCTCCTTTCTCTCTGACCGGTCGCAGTTTGTGTTGACAGGGGGGCAGAGGTCGACCTCGAGGCCTCTCGTTTGTGGAGTGCCGTAGGGGTCGGTCCTCTCGCCCCTTTTGTTCAACATTTATGTGAAGCCACTGGGTGAGATCATCCGTGGCTTTGGGGTGAGATACCATCAGTACTCTGATGACACCCAGCTGTACATCTCCACCCTAGGCCACCCCAATGATGCCCTCGAAGTGATGTCCCAGTGCCTGGAAGCCGTGCGGATCTGGATGGGGAGAAACAAACTCAAGCTCAACCCGTCCAAGACGGAGTGGCTGTGGTTCCCGGCATCCCGATATAGTCAGTTGACTCCATCACTGACTATCGGGGGCGAGTCTTTAGCCCCCGCAGAAAGGGCTCGCAATCTGGGAGTCCTCCTGGATAGGCAGCTGTCTTTGGAGGAACATCTGATGGCTGTAGCCAGGGGGACCTTTTGTCAGGTTCGCCTGATTCGCCAGTTGCGGCCCTTTCTTGATCGGGATTCCCTGTGCACAGTCACTCACGCCCTTGTCACCTCTCGCCTAGACTACTGTAACGCTCTCTACATGGGGCTCCCCTTGAAGAGCACCCGGAAGCTCCAACTGGTCCAGAATGCGGCCGTGTGGGTAGTGATGGGAGCAGCGTGGCGCTCCCACATAACACCGCTCCTGCGCGAGCTGCACTGGCTTCCAGTGGTCTTCCGGGTGCGCTTCAAGGTGTTGGTGATCACCTTTAAAGCGCTCCATGGCATAGGGCCTAGTTATCTCCGAGACCGCCTGCTGTCACCGATGACCTCCCATCGACCCGTGCGCTCCCACAGAGAGGGCCTCCTCAGGGTGCCATCAGCCAAACAATGTAGGCTGGTGACCCCCAGGGGGAGAGCCTTCTCTGTGGGGGCACCCACCCTCTGGAACCAGCTGCCCCCGGAGATTAGGAGAATTCATGACCTCAGTGCCTTCCGCTGTGCCCTAAAAACACATTTTTTCCAACAAGCCGGGCTGGCTTAAGAAGAAATTTTAAATATTTTAATTGGTCTGTGAGTTTTAAATTTTGTAGCCAAATTATATATATTTTAAATGTCTTAATATTTATATTTCATGTTTTTTATGTCTGGCTGTACACCGCCCTGAGTCCTCAGGGAGAAGGCCGGTATAGAAATTGGAAATAAATAAATAAATAAAAATAAATAAAATAAAATGTGATTGATGTTCAGCCAGACTTTCCAAGTTTTTCCAAACTCATTGAAGTCTACTTCAAGAAGTGTTGCAATCCAACACATCTGATGATCAGCAATTTCAGGGATTCTGGATTTGTCTAATTTTGAGCTGAGTTCTGGTCCTTGTACAGCTGCTCAGCCATTTTCAATCTCTTCCAATATCAGGTAGAACAAAATTCCTCCTCCTCATTTGGCAAAAGATTCAAACCTGCAGATCTTCATATTTTCTCCGCGTTCGATTCTGAGTCATCCTTTATATCCCCAAGCAGGACTATTTATACTGTGGACTAGTAATTAGGAACATCATTTGGGCTGCGTCTAACAAGGAAAAACTGTAGCATTGCAGCAGGTAATTTTATGAAGACGGCGGGAAGAAAATGATGGATCGCTCTGACAGGAACTGCAAGTATTAATTAGCAAAAAGCCAGGAAGTCCCTGAAAAGAAAAGCTCCAAACTAACAACTTTGCCAATTCTCAAAACCGCTCAATTCTTTCCAATGAATAAAAACAAATATTTTCTTTCGGGACATCAATTTTATTAGACTTTGGCTTGGCAAAGATTTTATTTTCTCTAATGAAACGGAAAGAATGTCGCCAAGTCAATTGTGAATCGAGTTCGGATGGCAGGAAGTCCTCTATTTAGGACCGTAACTGAGTTCAAAATTATGGTCATAGGTCATGGCGGTTGTTAAGCAGGGCCCAATGGGAGGGTGCCTGATTTTACCACCTTTTTTTGTGGTGATTGTTATGTGAATCGCTTGGTGGCTAAACGAATCTGTTGACTGCAATGGGTTTTTTGTTTTTGTGTTTTTGCTGGAAACTGGGAGTAAATCTTGGTTGGTTGGTTGGTTGGTTGGTTGGTTGGTTGGTTGGTTGGTTTCTTTCTTTCTTTCTTTCTTTCTTTCTTTCTTTCTTTCTTTCTTTCTTTCTTTCTT
>WNWU01000066.1:300171-335385 GCA_012654045.1 Ptyas mucosa | reverse complement strand
AATAATAATAATAATAATAATAATAATAATAATAATAATAATAATAATGTAGTCCTCGACTTCTGACCACAATTGAGTCCATAATTTTTGTCGTTAAGTGAGACATGTGCTAAGTGAGTTTTGCCCCATTTTAAAACCTTCCTTGCTACCATTGTTAAGTGAATCACTCCAGTTGATAAGTAAGCAACCTGGTTGTTAAGCGAATCTCACTTCCCCATTGATTTTGCTTGTCAGAAGGTCGCAAAAGTGGATTACATGACCCTGGGACACAGCAAGTACATACACATAAGTATGAAGCAATTGCCAAGAGTCTGAAATTCGATCACACAATCATGAGGATGCTTCAAAGGTCGTAACTGTGAAAAACGGTCCTAAGTCATTTTTTTTAGGGCCGTTGTAACTTTGAAGGGTCACTAAATGCACTGTTGTAAGTGGAGAGCTACCTGTAGAAAGTAATAAAAACTAAAATAAAAAATAAATAAATAAAAATGTTAAAAAATGAATTTAAAATAATAAATACATAAAAAAGAAAACAAAGACAGACAACAAAAGATTAAGAGCCTTGGTGGTGCAGCAGACTAAGTGCTGTTATGTAGCACTTAGCTGCCAGCTGCCTGCAATTAGTGCGAGTTCAAATCTCACCAGGCTCAAGGTTGACTCAGCCTTCCATCCTTTCTAAGGTAGGTAAATTGAGGACCCGGATTGTGGGGGCAAAAAGCTGACTTTGTAGAAACACCGCTTACGGGGGGGCCAAAAGCCCTACTAAGCAGGTATATACAAAAGAATGAAGGCTATTGCTATAAGTACATTGTAAGCCCTGAGTCTTCAGAGAAGAGCGGCATATAAATTGAACTAATAAAATAATAAAATAAAACTCAAAGGGCCACCGGGTTATTTTCGGTTATCAGTTTTCTTCATTTCTAAATTATTCATTTGGCTCCAGTTGGCAGATGGGCCGAAGAAGAAATTAAAGTGTTTGTGTGCAGTTGGGGTAGGAGGAGGACAACCTAGAAGAAAGGACAAAAAATAAACACAGAAGGATTTAAAAAAAAAAATTAAGTGTAAATTTTGGCTTTGCCAACAATGAACATCACGTCTCTTCCTCCCTCCCCCCCCCTTTCCCTTCAAGGAGACATCAAGAGTTTTCTGGCTGTGTTTGCCTGTTTATTAGTAATCAGGATCTATTTATAGCACAGTGTGGATCTGAAAAGATTTGTTAAAGCTCTAAATCCATTCCTTTAGAACATAAATACTTGTTTGCAGGAACAAATAAGAAACCGTACAGAAATCACAGATATCCTGATTCAAACTCAAATCAAGATAGGGTTTTTGTTAAGTTCTGGTCACTCCACTCTAAAAAAGACATTTGAGACTCTGGAAAGAGTGCAGAAAAGAGCAACAAAAATGATTAGGGCAGGGGTGGGTTCTACTTACCTTTACTACCGGTTTGCAACATGCCCAAACGCTCTTCTGCGCATGGGCAGATCAACTATGATGATGGCCGGGTCAGTGGGCGGAGCCTCCCACTGGTTTTACTACCGGTTCTTGCAAACCGGTCTGAACCGGGGGCAACCCACCACTGGACCAGGGGGCTGGAGGCTAAAACATATGAAGAATGGTTACAGGAATTAGGTATATCTAGTCTAGTGAAAAAAAGGATTAGGGGGTGACATGATAGCGGTGTTCCAATATTTGAGAAGCTCCTACAAAGACGGGTGGGGTGGGGGGTCAAATTATCCAAAAGGCAATACACGAAACAATGGATGGAAACCAACCAAGGAGATAAGCAACCTAGAACTAAGGAGACATTTTCTAACATCGAGAGCAATCAACCAATGGAACAGCTTGCCTTCAGAAGTTGTGGGTTCTCCATCACTGGAGGCTTTCAAAAAGAGACTGGATACCATTTATTCGAAACGGTGTCGGGCCGTGATGGTGAACCTATGGCATGCATGCCACAGGTGGCATGCGGAGCCGTATCTGTGGGCATGCGAGCGTTGCCCTAGCTCAGCTCCAGCACCCATGCGCGTGCCGGCCATCTGATTTTCAGGCCTTCTGGGCCCACCGGAAGTTGGGAAATGGGCTGATTCTGGTCTCCAGAAGGCATATGGGGGGGGGGGAGACTGTTTTTGCCCTCCCCAGGCTCCTAGAAAGCCTCTGGAGCCTGGGGAAAGTGAAAAACGGGACTTCCAGTCCTACCGGAAGTCGGGAAACTGGCTGTTTCCAGCCTCCGGAGGGCATCCAGGGGATGGGAAGGCCATTTTCACCCTCCCCAGGTTTCAAGAAAGCCTCTGGAGTCTGGGGAGGGCAAAAAATGGGCCTTCCGGGCCCACCATGCCATCTTGTGCCAAAAGCAGGGTGAGCTTGGGGGTGGGGGTGTCACACACATATGTGCTGGGTGTGGGGTGCGGGGTGCATTGAATTATGGGTATGGGCATGTGCATGCGCGATGTCCCCGCGCTCCTCCCGCTTTTGACATGCGACGGCAAAACGGTTAGCCATCACTGGTATAGGGTTTCCTCCTTGAGCAGGGGATTGGACTAGACAACCTCCAAGGGCCCTTCCAACTCTTGTTATTCTGTTAAAATGTGGATATACATGTACTTTGTATGGCAATGTTGCTGTATAGTTGACTGAAAACTCTGTGCTTTAAGTATTGCTTGCTTCCTGTTGCAAACCTATTGAAAAATAACACCTTGAGGGGAAATGTTCTAACACAATCCTTTTCATGAGAGGTTAGCTTATGCAAAAGTGGTTTTGGCCCTTTAATTCTGGGTTTGTTCTTTTTGCAGGAGAAATGTATACTCTTGGAAGGCTAATGAGAGATCCAGCCTAGAAGTAAGGAGAAATTTTCCAACAGTGAGAACAATTAATCAATGGAATAGCTCGCCTCCTGGAATTGTGGGCACTTCACCCCTGGAAGTGTCAGGGTTCCAAGGTTTTCAAAAAGAGATTGGACAACCATTTGATTGGGATGGTATATAAGGCTCCTGCCTTGAGCAGGGAGTTGGACTAGAAGACCTCCAAGGTCTCTTCCAGCCCTAGGATTCTCTGTCCTATGTTTTGTGAATGCTGATGTAGTAAGGCATTGGAACAAGCAATGTCTTCCAAAAGTTTTAGGTTGCAAGAATTCTTGCCCATTAGACATGCTGGCTAGGATTAATGAAAGATGTACAGTGGTACCTCGGTATCCATCAGTACTGAGTACTCAAGGACCAGGGGAGACATGATAGCAGTGTTCCAATATTTGAGGGGCTGCCACAGAAAGGAAGGGATCAAGCTATTTTCCAAAGCCCCCGAAGACCAGGCAAGGAATAATGGATGGAAACTGAACAAGGAGAGATTCAATCTAGAAATAAGGAGGAATTTTCTGACAGTGAGAACAATCAACCCATGGAACAGAAGTTGCCTCCAGAAGTTGTGGGAGCTTCATCCTTGGAAGCTTTCAAGAAGAGACTGGACTGCCATCTATCAGAAATGGTGTAGGGTCTCCTGCTTGGGTGGGGGGTTGGATTAGATGACTTACAAGGTCCCTTCCAACTCTGTTAATCTGTATCTGTATCATTCATTGGTTCCAGGAGGCACGATGATTACCAAACACTATGAGTACCAAACAAATTTTCCCCATAAGGAATATTGTAGTGAATCACAAGGCACCCGACACTGACAAGTTCCAACTTCGGTGTTTAGTACCAAGCAAACAATGAGTATCAGGACAAAATTTTCATGCCAAAATGTGTTTAGTATCAAATTCGATGAGTTTCAAAGCAATTGAGTACCAAGGTACCCACTGTAGTTCAAAATATCCAGACAGCACCAGATTGCCTGCTCTTCAAATCTAATTCTTCATATTAGATTTATGATGAGAAGAATCAAGTTTCAAAATCCTGTTAATCTACGTGGCTCATGAGGTAATCTTGGAACATTATTTCAGATTTCTTCCTCGTGTAAGGATAAATGGATTGCTCAGCTTTTGGAGCAGAAATAGGATAGAAACACAGTTACCAAATTCATAAAGAGTTTGAAAACCTACCCAACATGCCACCAAAAGAAGCCGATAGCTTACTGGCAAACAAAGTGAAGTTAATAATGAGAAGAGGGAAGAAAGGTTGCTAAACCATGGATTGTATGTGAAGTATTACTCTGGAAAGGAAATGTGTCAGGGAGTGGCGCAGCCAGTGTCCAAATGGAGTCAGAGACGCCTGACACGAACTTGTAATTTTAAATAAATAAATATATTTTACAACTATATACACAGCAAACTAGATAATCAGGCAAACAGGAGCATCATGAGGTAAATTAACATAGCGGGAACACCATGAGGTAAATTCTTACAGGGCACACACCGCACACACAGAGGAAAAAAGCGGGAAAATGAGGAAACTCCCCCTTTACACTCACAGCAACCAATCACAGCTTAGATTGCCTCATGGAGTGGCCAGCTCTCTTCAAGCAATTAGCTACAACTGTGTGTATCTTACTCATTGTACAATCTTTCGCTGCTCCACCAAAAGAAGCCAGTAATTTACTGGCAAACAAAGTATAGTTAATAATGGAAAGGGGAAGAAAGGTTGCTAAGCCATGGATTGTATGTGAAGTGTAATTCTGGAAAGGAAATGTGCTATGTATTTACCAAACTTATATGGCTTCCTATTTTGTATACCATAATCCTAGGCAGCTCACACCAAAACCAACAAAACAATTATGCCACCCATCCTCGAAGCACCACGCTGTAGATAGAAGGAGCGCACTGAAGACATTCAAATTAATATCTTCCTACAAGTGCACTTCTGCTGAGATTCTCCAGGATAAAGGGAATGAAGATGCAATAAAAAACAATGGATGATCCCATTTTGGGGAAAAGTTAAAACCCAACTGCCTCATTCTTTATACAAAATACTCCAAAGTACAAAACAGAAATGAAGAAAAGTACAGCCAGCAGCACTGGCAAATGTTTTAAGATTCTGCCCTAGCGGTAAAGATTCAGTGGACGTCTAATTAGATAGTTTTTATGCAGTTTTTGGAAGAATAACAGAGTTGGAAGGGACCTTAGAGGTGTTCTAGTCCAACCCCTGCTCAAGCAGGAGATCCTATACCATGGTTATAGGAAAAATGGTTGTCAAATCTCTTCTTAAAAACCTTATTCTTAAAACCTTCTTAAAAAAACTTATTGGAGCACCCACAACTTCTGGAGGCAAGCTGTTCCATTGATTATTTGTCTAACTGGGAATGGGAATGGAGATTTTGCAGTATCCTTCCCCTGCCACACCCACCAAAGCCACGCCCACCAAGCCATTCCCACAGAACCGTTAGTAAAAAATTTTTGATTTCACCACTGGCCCTGGCCCATAGAATTGCCAGGAGTCGAACACGACTGAATGGGAAACATCATCAGCTTTCTGACAACAAAAAAAGGGTTCTCAGATTGTTGACATTTTCCTTACCACTTCATCAATATCAGAACGAAGCAAACAAATGAGAAATATGTCCATGTTTCTTTATTCTTTTCTTTTTTTTAAAAAAAGTCTTTCTGTGTGCTTACAGATTTTTTTTTTTTTACGGTATCTGCATTTCGAGAAAAGAGAAAACTAGAAAGGGTGATTTGCTTCATGAGAACTTCAGTCTAAGGAGCCCCTCAAAGTGAAGCAATATCTTCTAATTGATGGAGCAAAGTAACAAGGTCATTTTGACCTAATCAGTTACAAGCTTCTGGGCATGCTTAGAAGTCTGTAATTAAATAAAAGACAGCACATTTTGTTTATTTGTTTTCCATTAGGCAGGGAACATATTGCCCCTCCTGATTTGAACTATGTTTAGATTCTTTTAATGAAGAATTAATTAAATGAATTAATTCTAATTAATTAATGAGAAGCTTGCATGCAGCACAGCAAAGCACCAACACAGAAGTATTATTAGAAATACGGTTGAGCTCTACAGAACCCTCATGGGTTTTCTTATAAAAACAGAAATGATGAATTCCCCCAAAATTCCCCCACAAAAAACTTTTTTTTTCTTTTGGAAAAATGGCCCATCTACCCAGAAAAGGAGACAAAGGTAAACTAATGGGAAAATTAACATTTTGTGACTGGTTATGTCTACTATTATAACCATTTTAAGAGAGACTCCATAACATGGGCTTAAAATTGTCCAAAGGGCCCACTAAACTATAAAACTCACCCACATAATGTGCAATAAGTCAAGTGAATTCAGAGGGTTAGCTTATCAAACCTTTAGCTTGCAGAGAGAAGCAATCTTAAGCCTTTTCAAGCAAAATCCATAGAATAGAATAGATAGATAGATAATTTTATTTCTATATAGAATGGACCAAGCTAAAATGTAGCACATAAAATGCCTGGCACATATTTCGTTGCATCTACCCAACTGGTAGGCAATAGGGAAGTAAGACTGATGCATCCTCTTCGTTCTTATATTTTTAGAACTTAAAGCCTTATGTTTGTCCGCTGAACCTGTAGAATGGATACAGACACCATTGGAAAATCTGAACAGTCAACCTAGGGACAGATCATCCTGGAGAAAATCTATCAATGGGTCAGTAAGACTTGACATCACGAGATGGCACCCAACAGTAGAATGTGGAAAGAAAAAGACCACACTTGGAATATTGCATTCAGTTTTGGTTGCCACGATGTAAAAAAGATGTTGAGACCCTAGAAAGAGAGCAGAGAATAGCAACAAAGATGATTTAGGAGATTGGAGGCTAAAACATATGAAGAACGGTTACAGGAACTGGATATGTCTAGTTTAATGAAGAGAAGGACTAGGGGTAACATGATAGCTGTGTTCTGATATCTCAGGGGTTGCCACAAAGAAGGGGGAGCCAAGCTATTCTCCAAAGCCCCTGAAGGCAGGACAAGAAGCAATGGGTGGAAACTAATCAAGGAGAGAAGCAACCTAGAACTAAGGAGGAATTTCCTGACACTTAGAACAATTAATCAGTGGAACAACTTGCCTGCAGAAGTTGTGAATGCCCCAACACTGGAAATTTTTAAGAAGATATTGGATAACCATTTGTCTGAAGTGGTGTAGGGTTTCCTGTCTGAGCAAGGGGGTTGGACTAGAAGACCTCCAAAGTCCCTTCCAATTCTGTTATTCTATTCTATTCTATTCTGTTCTGTTCTGTTCTGTTCTGTTCTATTCTATTCTATTCTAGTCTAGTCTAGTCTACTCTACTCTACTCTACTCTACTCTACTCTACTCTACTCTACTCTACTCTACTCTACTCTATTCTATTCTATTCTATTCTATTCTATTCTATTCTATTCGGGTATAATAACCCTAAATAATTTTTCTTTTTATTCTTTTTATTTCTTTTATATGCTGTTTTTATATCCTAGTAAGTTACCTGGAATCACCATTAGGCGGCAATATAAATTTTCTAAACAAACAAACAAATAAATATTCTGGCTCATTTTACAATGGTTTGATGGGAAACATCAATAAGCATGTTGAGGATGACAGTACATTGAGTGCAGAAAGCCTGATACCAAAGATTTTGTCTGGCCACCAAAGTTAAATATGAGGCAGCAGCGTGTGGCAGCAGTGAAAATGCTGCTTAAATATGAGGCAGTGGTGTCTGGCAGCAGCCAAAAAAGCCAACACAATCCTAGGTTGCATTAACAGTGGGATAGAATCAAGATCACATGAAGTACAAGTACCTTATGATTCTTGATTAACGTATCTTTTCTTTTATGTACACTGAGAGCGTATGCATCAAGACAAATTCCTTGTGTGTCCAATCACACTTGGCCAATAAAGAATTCTATTCTATTCTATTCTATTCTATTCTATTCTATTCTATTCTATTGCCTTATAAAGCCTTAGTAAGACCACACTGGAATGCTGCGTCCAGTTCTGATCCCCACAATATAAAAAAGATGTTGAGATTCTAGAAAAAGTGCAGAGAAGACCAACAAAAATGATTAGGGGACCAAAAACTAAAATATATGATTTTATTTTTTTTCCCCGTAATTGGGTATGTCTATTTTAATGAAAAGAAGGACTAGGGGTGACATGAAAGCAGTCTTCCAATATGCCAAAAAGAAGACCTATTCTCCAAAAGACCTGAAGGCAGGACAAGAAACAATCGATGGAAAGGAGAGAACCTTCCTAGAAATTAGAAGAAATTTCCTAACAGTTGAGTACAATTGACCAGTGGAATGGTTTGCCTTCGGAAGTTGTGGGTGCCCCATCACTGGAGGCTTTTAAGAAGAGGCGGGACAGCCACTTGTCTGGAATGGTATATAGGGCCGTGATGGCAAACCTATGGCACGTGTGCTGCAGGTAGCACGCATAGGCGTCTCCGCCAGCACATGAGCCCTCGCCCCAGCTGAGCTGTATATACCTCCAACAGGAACAGGAAGTGCCGCACAGGAGCAGATAGAGGTAAATCCTAGAGAGGCAGGAAATGCATCACTGAACAATCCAGTTGAATGCTAGAGAGGAACAAAGCTGCATACAAGGCTGACATAACACCTGTAACAGTGTATGCATGCGGGGGCGGGGGGGGCGGGGGGGAGTGCGGGGTGTGTGTGGCATGCCCCCTCACTCCCCTTTTTTGGTCCCAGGAGGCTTGCTAAGCCCAAAATAGGGCGTGAGGAGGGAGCTCATGTGTGTGGGTGTCGTGCTTGCATTGTATTATGGGTGTAGGCATGTGTGTGTGCGCTGTTGTGTGCGCGCACACCAGTGGTGGGTTTCAAAAATTTTTACTACTGGTTCTATGGGTGTGACTTGGTGGGCGTGGCATGGCTTGGTGGGCGTGGCAGGGGAAGGATACTGTAAAATCTCCATTCCCACCCCTCTCCAGGGGAAGGATACTGTAAAATCCCTATTTCCTCCCGATCAGCTAGGACTTGGGAGGCAGAGAATAGATGGGGGCGGGGCCAGTCAAAATTTTTACTACCGGTTCTCCGAACTACTCAAAATTTCCGCTGCAGATTCTCCAGAACTGGTCAGAACCTGCTGAAACCCACCTATGGCACACCCACTTTCAGCACTCAAGGACAAAAAGATTAGCCATCAACCTATTCTCCAAAACACCAGAGGGCAGGATAAGAAAAAATGGATGGAAACTAATCAAGGAGAGAAGCAACCTGGAATTAAGGAGAAACTTCCTAACAATAAGAACAATTAACCAATGGAACAGCTTGCCTGCAGAAGTTGTGGGTGCTACTTTACTGGAGGCTTTTAAGAAGCAACTGGACAGCCACGTGTCTGAAATGGTATAGGGTCTCCTGCTTGACCAGGGGTCTTAACTAGATCTCTAAGGTCCCTTCCAGCTCTATTCAGATTCTTGATTCATTCATAACTTTAGTTCTCCTGTCTGAACTGCCTCAAAAAGCTGACACTCACACTGCTGGCAACTGTTCAGCTTGTTGTCAGTGACCAAGTTCTTTATGAATATTGTATATGCGCCCTACATTTCTTCCTCCCTAAAATATCTCATGTCCTTCTTGGAGGACGTGTGGTTCCTTTCATCAAAGTCTTCCAACCTATCCAGATTAGATTTCACACTGCCATGAAAATATCAGCCAATTTTCTCCTCCTTTGAAAAAATAAAGAGGAAGACATTGCAAGCTGCTGACCCAAATCAGATAAAAATTACCTCCCCCCACCAAAGACTAATTTTATAAGCATGGAGGGAAGTAACCAAATGAGCTGTCAATAAATTGTGCTCCAAAGTTTGCTGGTGTCACCGTGTCTTCCAGAGAGAAACAAGAAATCCCAGTGATTTAATATACCGGGCATTAAGATCCAAATTTGGCTTGGTCTCATGAGGAATTCATTTTCTGAATTCCGGGTTACCTTGGTTTTGTCTTTGTTTTCCAAATTCCATGACTGTGGCTATGTATTGGAGGTAAATTCCCAGTGACAGCTGGCAGAGGAAGGGCAGATTCAGACAATCAAAGACTTTGGTAGCATCGCTTAATTAACTAATGGGCTTCAGAGAGACATAATGGAATTTGAAAAGAAAAAGCTTTTAAGCAAGATTCAAAGCCAGCAACATCTGTAATAGTAAAACTCCTACAACCCCCTCTTCTTCCTTCTCAGATTCACATGTCAATCCAAAACTCTTAAATTGTTTGTATGCAATGTTGGTGCTCCCCCTAGTGCTTCTGAGCTGCAACTGTATCTGATATCAGCCTAAAAATATTACCATTTTTAAAAGAGAAAAAATGCCTTTCTTCTTCAGAGAACTGAAGAAGCTTTTAGAATGAGGAGAGAAACGTCTTCAAAGAAAAACAAAGAAAGTCCAGTTGCCTCTTGAAAAGCATCTTTGGGACATCACCAGGCCACCAAAAATCTAAACACCACCACCAACAATTAAGTTAGTAAAGTTTGTAACTCAAGAAAACATGCTGCACAATATCAAAGTAAGTACGCACAATATCTATGTAAGTACATAGATAGGAGCAGAGAAGATGTTCTTGTTTTGGTAACTTCGTTATCTAAGCCCAAACCAGCTGAGATAAAAGGCACAGTTGGTTTCTTTACATTTTTTTTTATTAACAAGCAAAATTGGAAAAAAGTATCTTCATCATCCTTATTTGATTGATGGAGAGTGGAAATGCCCAGGTAACAGTTGGTAATTGGTATACCTTCCCAGCTGATCTCACAATACAAAGAAAGGGTCAGCCTATTATCCAACCTATTGTCCTGAAATCAGGACAAGAAGCAATGGATTGAAACTCATGAAGGAAAGATCCAACCTAAAAATAAGGAGAAATTAATTTAATTGGTGGAATGACTTGCCTCCAGAAGCTGTGGCTGCTCCAACACTGGGAGTTTTTAAGAAGAGATTGGACAATCATTTGTCTGAAATGGTATAGAGTTTCCTGCCTGAGCAGGGGGTTGGACTAGAAGACCTCCACAGTCCCTTCCAACTCTATTATTCTCTATGTTTTTAGTATAATTCTGTTAGTTGAAAATCCCTACATGTTAAATAAACTATGGTCCTAAACTCATTAAATACTAATTTCTGTCTTCCTTCTAGTCTAGGTCTCCATGGATGACTGGGGGCAAACATCTTGTCTATGGATTGTAGGAGTTAAGAGATCCTACTGATATCAAGGCAGCTTAATAGAACGTTGGAGTCATTCTTCTCAACTATGAGATCACTGTTGAAACAACTGAGGAACTTCTAGATTTTTCTGTGTGGAGTCGGAGCAGCAAACAGCTGCCATGCAGCCTTTTGCCCCACCTAAGAAAACTCCCAAAGATAAACTTGATTTCCAGGTGAATCCCCGCGCAGATGCCATTCGCTCTAAGCTGATCTATACATTTTACCTGATTGATCACTTTGAGGGGCTGAGCCATGCGGTGCCACGGTATAACATACAAGATTTTGTGGATTCCAAGAAGCGAAAGAAACTGATGCTCATGGATCACCACCAACTGGTTCGCTTCCATGTCGTGCCCACCCGGAACATCATGGTGACTCAAGAGAAACGCTGGCGCAACCGTATCGAAGTGCGTTGCAGTCATTGGCCCCCTTTAAAGATGTGGGTGTCTTCAGTTCTGAACAGCCCAATATTCAAGGGCTTTATCATCTTTCTTATCTTCTTGAACATTGTAGTCCTCATGATCTCAACGGAGATCATGGAGAAGAGGGGAATCACCTATGTGAAAATTACCAGGGCGCTGGAGGTGATCATTTGGATCATTTTACACATCTTTCTGATGGAGATTGGGTTGCATTGGTTTGTGAGCTTTCAGAAATACTGGAAAAATCCTTGGAATATCTTCGATTTCATAGTGACGGTCATCGCCTTTATACCAGAAATAATATATCCATTTAAGAAGTACCAGAGTGTGACAACTCACCGACTTCTGCTGTTAAGTCGTGTACTGCGTTGCCTAAAGCTCTTTCCTAGAGTCCGACAAGTCCGGGTTCTCATCATGGCTATTGCCAAAGCCCTGAAAGCAATGGCCTTAATTTTGGTTCTCCTTGCCTTCCTCTTCTACGTCTTTGCTCTGTCAGGCATCTACTTTTTTGACAGTTACACCAAATCAGACAGAAAAGACCTGACTTACCAAATGTATTTCATGGACATGCCTAATGCTCTAGTAACCATCTTCATTCTTTTCACCATGGACCACTGGTACGCTCTGTTACAAGATTCATGGAAAGTCCCAGAGATAAACAAGGTGGTCAGTGGTATATTTATCTGCCTATGGCTTCTGATTGGGGCATTTATTTTTAGGAATCTCTTTGTTGCCATTATGGTCACCAATTTCCAGAACATCCGAAGTGACCTAAGTGAAGAGGTGAGTCAGATAGAGACTCAGACGCAGGCTGACAAATTCAAAATGGAGATCATGGAAAAGAGATTCAGCCAGATTCGAACATCTATGGACAAAGACATTACATTCAGAGAAAGGTTCACCATGGACCCCGCATTAATTCAAACTGCAGACAATCCAGATTTCACCCACGATGAAATGTCTCCAGGAATTTTGGACTGGGAGACTTACATCCACAAGAACCTACCAGGACTCTATGCTGCTGATGAAGATGAACAGGTGCTTTGGCCACGTGACTCCCTCTTCCGCTACTTTGAGTTGTTGGAGAAGTTGCAGCATAACTTAGAGGAACGCAAGGAACTTCATCAATACATGGTGTTGGCTCTTTCCAACCTTGAGGACAAGTAGCATGGACCATGCATACATCCACAAGAACCTACCAGGACTCTATGCTGTTGATGAAGATGAACAGGTACTTTGACCACATGACTCCCTCTTCTGCTACTTTGAGTTGTTGGAGAAGTTGCAGCATAACTTAGAGGAACACAAGGAACTTCAGCAATACATGGTGCTGGCTCTTTCAAACCTTGAGGACAAGTAGCACGGACCATGCAAGCTTTGGGAGAGAAAAGCCAAAGCAAATGAAATTCATGGGTTTGTACCAGCCCTTCCCTTCTCTCCATCCAAAGGTCTCTAGATAAGACACAAGAATACTATTAAAATATATTGCATATCACCATTTTAGCTGTTGTCTATCCGTTGCAGAATGAGGGCCTCTTCCGCAGGTTTCCAACCAATATGGTCCTGTGCTTTTTTTTTTTTTTTGCCAATTGGGCCCACAATACTTGCCAATGCCATCAATCCATCTTGTTTTAGGTCTCTTTCATGGACACTTTTTATCAAGTGGGATCCATTCTTTTGACTGCTTTGGTCCACCTGCCATCAGTTCTTCTTGCAATGTGACCAGCCTATTTCCATTGCAATCCTTTTACTCTCTTGGTGATATAGTATACTTTTGTTTGTTCTCTAATCCATTTAGAGGCCTTTCTATCCTGTCTTGTGTTTTTAATCGGGGCAACCAATTTATGGGATGGAGCATACTGCTCCTCTTTTGCCTTTCAGCCTCAATCCAGGAGCCTTCAGAGGTAGTTGCTTTGGCAACAAACTATTTTTGTGCTGAATTTATGTTCATTTGGGATTTGAACCTGGACTACTTGTATATTAGGTGGATGTATATCACCTTTTCTATAACCTCTTCTTCGAACCACAGAAGGGTATGGCTAACTGATGAGAGCTAAATCGCTTGAAATAGATCTATACTAGTCTCCCTTTATTGCTTTACCAGTAAAACATAAATTCAACACAAAAATAGTTTGTTGCAAAAGTGATTGCCTGGGAAGGCTCCTGGACCAGGTTGCCCTGATAAAAACCACTTAATATTTCCCCCGCTATAGCCAACAAAGTGAGGAGAGCCTATGGCTTAAAGGTTAATACATTTAATATACAAGTAGCCCAGGTTCGAATCCCAGAAGGGTATGGTTATCTGATGAGAGCTAAATATCTTGAAATAGTTCTATGCTAGTCTCCCCTTATTTCTTTGTCAGTAAAACATAAATTCAACATAAAAATATCTTGTCTTGCAATGACGAGCATGTATCTTTCCATGGCTCTTTGCACCACTCATAGCTTTTCTATCGATTGTGAGATTAGTGTCCATGTTTCGCTGGCATATGTCTGAGCAGGTAGCATACACTGATAGAAAACTTTTCTCTCCAGGCACAGGGGGAAGTTGTTCTTGAAAATTATGCTTAGCTTGCCGAATGCCTGCCAACCCCCATTTAATACACTGTTCAATTTCCTTTATTGTATCACCTTTCATTGAGATCTGTTGGCCAAAGTATATGTAGTGCTCTACTACGTCTAATACATGTATTGTACATATAATTGCGGAAAACTCATGTATATTCAAGGGCTCCAAATTCTGTTTACATAAAACTGAGATCTAAGCATCACTCTCCAGATGTGAGGCAGATAAAATTGATATGACAATTTCAAACATCCATCTTTGTTTTGGGATACAAGCTTTGCTGGCATTAAAGGGCATCAAGTCATATTCACGTTTCTTTTTTTTTTCTTTTTTCTTTTAGTTGAAAAGTTTTACAAAAAAGAAAAAAAATTCAAATATTTCCCCTTCCCTCCCCCTCCCTTCCCTACCCCCCCTTCCCCCTCCCCCCCCAGAACTTCCCAAAACAAATTACAGGGTAAAACATTTAACAATCATATGCTAAGCTCTGCTAACTAATTACAGATTCCTATCCCTCGACACTTTAACTCACCTTTTCCTTAACTAAATATACATACTTTTAACTTTTCTATTCATTCATAAGCTATTTGATACTTTTTAGTCCGATATTTGTTTTGAATATAATCAATCCACCTTCTCCATTCCGATATACATCTTTCTTGTGAATGATCTTTCAAATATGCTGAAATCTTCACCATTTCTGCCAAATTCGCCACTTTTAATGTCCATTCTTCGATGGTAGGCAATTCTTCCTTCTTCCAGGATTGCGCCACCAAAAGTCTAGCTGCAGTTATTAAGTTCAAAATCAATTTAGTCTCTATAACTGTACAATCTGTGATTATACCCAACAAAAACAATTGTGGAGTAAAAATATGGAATGCTTCATGAATTTGCGTGTCATCCTTGCGCAGGAGCCATGCTAATCTTCTCTGTATCGTTCCAATTTTAGTGTATGTGCTGCCGAAGTGAGCACGTCACATACATGTTTCAATGTTCACATTTTTATGTTCTAGGACAGAGATTTTTTCCCCCACCAATTTCATACTGAGGGAGAGCCAGGTGCAATATGGAAAGAATTGCAACAATTCTCTATGGGTTGAATAAATAAATGGGTCCCATACAGTGTTTTTCAAAGTTGGTAGCTTTAGGTTATGTGGCCTTCAACCAGTGGTGAAATCCAATTTTTTTACTACCAGTTCTGTAGGCGTGGCTTGGTGGGCATGGCAGGGAAAGGATATTGCAAAATCTCCATTCCCACCCCATTCCGGGGGAAGGATACTGCAAAATCCCCATTCCCATCCCACTCTAGGGGAAGGATACTACAAAATCTCCATTCTTTCTCCACTCCAGGGGGAAGAATATTGTAAAATCTCCATTCCCACCCCACTCTGGGACCAGCCAAAGGTGGCATTTGCCGGTTCTCCAAACTACTCAAAATTTCCGCTACCGGTTCTCCAGAACCGCTCAGAACCTGTTGAATTTCACCCCTGACTTCAACTCCCATAATTCCTAAGACAGCCATTGTGTCCCCAACCCATCCAGACACATGTGATATCCTGTGCACTATTTCTGACTTGCACACCACGTGCCTGTGTGCTCTTCCCGGCTCGCATGGCAACTCTTGCACACCCTTGCTCAATCTTCCTAACCTGTGCTACACTGCTTTCTGTCTTGCTTGGCACCTCTTGCACACTCCCGCACACTCCCACTCGCCCCATGCACCCTTCCTCACCCACACTCTTTCATGTATCCGTGCATACCTACAAGAGGTGCCACCTGGGTCAGGAAGAGTGTGCAAGGGCGCAAATGAATGTGCACGCGGTGCCACGTGAGTTGGGAAGGGTGCACTGTGGTGTACAAGAGGTGCGTGAGAGTTGTTGCACAGGTTGTGGTGTGAGTTGAGCAGAGTCTGCAGGGGTGAAAGGGGATGTGAGCTATAACATGACAGTGTGTAGGAGGTGTGGGGAGGGTTGGAGAGGGGTTGTGAGTAGTGGTGGCATTCAAATAATTTAACAGCTGGTTCTCTGCCCTAATGACCGACTGGGTGGGTGTGGCCAGGGCGGGCGTGGCCAGGATGTGTGACAGGCAGCACTCGGCCTCCTGCAGCCTCCTGGGAGCAAAAATAGGTCTGGAGGGGCTGTGCCACCCCCATGCCCCATTTTGGGCCTAGTAGGCCTCCTTGCAAAAATGGGCCATGTGGGGAGGGGCATGCCACACACACACCCGTGTTCAGTTTTGGGCCTAACAGGCCTCTCTGTACTTACCTGGGAGTCAAAATGGGGTGTGTGGGGACTCCTGGAAGGGGTAGAGAGAGGAGGGACGGGGCAGGGAGGGGCAGGGAGGGGCAGGGCCAGACAGCAATGTAACAACCAGTTTGCCCGAACTGGCTGAATCCCATCACTGGTAGTGAGTATGTGTGAATGTTATATATGTCAAACAATATTCACACATACCCGCAATGCCTCTCCAACCGGGTCTATATCCTTTCTCATGTTCTGTTCTGCATTCCTGCATTCCTTGTCAGATTAATCCCCATAGCAGGAATCTTCTCCCCAAATTAATACCTCCCCCTTTATTTTATAATCCAGGAAGGCAAGGAAAGTGTTAAGCCACAAAAACAAGTTTGAAAGAAACCGAACATAATGGCTGTTATGAGTCTTTCACTACTCAGTTAAGCATATTGTCAGAATGCAGAGATGATACCTACAGGAAGAACAGTAGTACCTGCTGGTAGTGTTTTTGTGGCTAATTTTGAGCAAACTGCATCAACAAACCAACTAAATCCGTGTTTCTCAACCTCAGCAACATTAAGATGTGTAGACTTCCACTGCCTCCTCCTTTTCCCCTGCTGGCATTCTGGGAGTTGAAGTCCACACATCTTAAAGGAGTTGACCCAAAGGTGCTTTTTTCAGGAGGAAACTGGACTTTCTGGTTTTTTTCTTTTGAAGACATTTTGCTTCTCATCCAAGAAGCTTCTTCAGCTCTGACTGGATGGTGGAGAATGGAAGGATTTATACTCCTTGCAGACAGTTGGTCATTTGCATAAATCCTTCCATTCTCCACCATCCAGTCAGAGCTGAAGAAGCTTCTTGGATGAGAAGTGAAACATGTTCAAAAGAAGAAAAACAAGGAAGTCCAGTTGCCTCCTGAAAAAAAAGCACTTACTTACTTTGTTTGTTTGTTTGTTTGTTTGTTTGTTTGTTTGTCATATTTCTATGCCGCCCACTCTCCGAGGACTCTGGGCGGCTTACACCAAAGACAGTGTACTAAATAGCACATTGCCCCCAACAATCTGGGTCCTCATTTTACCCACCTCGGAAGGATGGAAGGCTGAGTCAACCTTGAGCCGGTGAGATTTGATCCGCTGATCTGCTGAACTAGCAGTCAGCTGAAGTAGCTGCAGTACTGCACTCTAACCACTGCGCCACCTCGGCTCTTACCTTTGGGACAACCATGACCTGTATGACTGAGAATCCTCATAGACTTAAAGGAATTGAATTCTGGGAGTCGAAGGCCACACATCACGAGTGAAATCCAGCAGGTTCTGACAGATTCTGGAGAACCGGTAGCAGAAATTTTGAGTAGTTCAGAGAACCGGCAAGTACCACCTCTGGCTGGCCCCAGAGTGGGGAGGGAATGGAGATTTTTCAGTATCCTTCCCCTACCACGCCCACCAAGCCACGCCCACCAAGCCACACCACACCCACCAAGTCATGCCCACAGAACCGATAGTAAAAAAATTTGGATTTCACCACTGCCACACATCTTAAAGTTGCTGAAGTTGAGATCCATTGAACTAAATAAGACTATCTCCTACATTCATTTAAATAATCCTGCCACTTTACAAATTTTGCACTGGGATTTTTTGTTTAATTGGCTCCTTTGTTCAAATAAGCGTAGACTGAATGGCATAGAGAAGGTTTTATTATGCAACTTCTCCAACCAGCCTTCCATAATTGCCTTGGTAATATTAACTTGCCCTCATTTTCTTGCACTTTGATTTAAAATTGCATGCTATGTGCCATTCGCCGTTTCCTTAAGGGCTGCCCTTCGAAAAGGAGGGGCTTGTTATGGAAAGTATCTCTGTTGCCTTGGTTACTAATTACATAGATTTTTAATCACATGTAAACCCTGGGTTTAAAAATAGCTTTGATGTGAGAAAATGTACTAAGGCAAGAGAAAAGTGTTTATGGATGGTCATGATATTGATAGTATTCTCTTGGTAGTCCAGACCTTTTAGGAGTGGTGTTGATTTTTGAACATTATCAAAACTATTTACCAAGCAAGGGGAAAAAATGATTTATTCCTAAGAGGCAGAAAGAAACACGCTTCTTCCATCCTTGAAAGTATCTGCAAAAACTGCACAAATTTCACGGGCTAAAATTAACTTTTCAGACTTGCAGAGTATATATGGAATGAAAAGAAAATCATCCTGTCCCATTACAACAGTTATTACAAACCTGGCACATCGTCTATCATGTAGATTTAAATTTATATGTGTTTACTACAATTGGTAGTAGACCACTACTGTTCTGCCCCAGCTACGGACCCCAAAGAACGCAGCACAGACAAAGTCTGTACAAACCTTAGTTTACTAAATTAAATCAGTCTTTTTCAAACAAAGGCTGTTAATTAACTTTCGTAACAGCCTACAAGAATCCAAAGAATAAATAATCATAATCTTACTATGGTTGGCAGAAAGCCCAGAAGCAATTTGTAGGAAACTGATAAGAGAACTAAGATCCAGACGTGAAGGAGAGTGAACAAAGTTGTTCCCTGCAAATTGCCTCAGTCGTCGTCCTTCCTTAAATAAGCTAAGGGAGCGGCCAATTAGCCCCAAGCCTTACTCTTGAGGAGACCTCCTCCTGAGGAGCCACTCCTGCCTTCTGGCAGCTTTGCGCGCCCGTGTATCGAGAAGAGGCTCCTCCTCTTCGTCCTCTTCACTTAAAGGAGCTTCTGGAGGTTCTGAAGGCCCTGGCTGAATCCCCAGCTCTGGCACCACATCTTCTCCAGCCTCCTCATTGTCTGACTCGAGCGCCAGCTGCACAGGCCGCTGACGGGACACAACAACTATGGTCAACAACTGGGGTCTTAAAATAAAGCATGGATTTCCTCCCCCCCCCACATGTACCTTCCCCAATAAGGAAATTTTTGCAGGATCCAATCTGAGTCTGTCACCTGGACCAGAGGTTTATTCTCCCAAGCTTTTGGGATCATGCTGGAGCCTATTCTCAGGGAACTTCGCTCTCTCTCTCTCCACAATATGTGCACTGGACTGTTCTATACATTGTATTTACATCAAAAACGTCATCAAAAAAGCACAACAAAGAATGTTCTTTCTGCGCCAACTCAGAAAGCTCAAACTGCCCAAGGAGCTGCTGATCCAGTTCTACAGAGAAATTATTGAGTCTCTCATCTGCACCTCTGTAACTGTCTGGTTTGGCTCTGCAACCCAACAAGACAGACACAGACTTCAGAGGATCATTAGAACTGCAGAAAAAACAATGGCTACCAACCTGTCTTCCATTGAGGACCTGTATACTGCACGAGTCAAAAAACTTGCAAACTTCCAGTGATGGAGTATTCACGATTTCCGGAGTTAAGCTGTTCCGCTGATTAATTGTTTTCACTGTCAGGAAATGTCTTCTGAGTTCTAGGTTAGATCTCTCTTTAATGGTTTTCCATCCATTACTTCCTGCCCTGTCCTTAGGATCTTCGGAGAATACAGTAAGTCAATCACCTCTTCTCGGGGCAGCCCTCTAGGTATTGAAAGACTGCTGTCATATCACCCCTAGTCCTTCTCTTCATTAGACTAGACATAGCTAGTTCCTTCACTCTATCAATCTGAAGGACAGATCTCAATCAAATCTTAATCAGATCAATCAGAATGCAGTCTGAAAAACTATCATAGAAGTCAGAGGTTTAACCTATTGCGAAATTCCTGTTTTGAAAACTTCAGTTCTGTTAGCACCTTTATAAGAAAGCATTCAAAAATATGTTTATGGATGCTAAAAGTATTTGTATTTGCACCACCGAGGCGGAATAAAAGGTGGATAATAAATCAGTGTCAAACAAGCAGAGAATTAATGCTATAAAAATGTTTGGATAAAAATATATTGTACTCAGAAAACAACAGCCTCCTTCCCTCTCTTTTAATGAAAATTGATAGGAGCAAATCTTTAAATATCCTACTCAGAAAAAAATACCACTCATTTTTGTTGTTATTCACATGCAGGCACGTCCTTAAAAGCTGTATGCACTGAAAGATTATAAAGCACTGTAAAGTGGTATATAAATCTAAGTGTTATAGCTATTGCTATTAAATGCATCCCATTGTCTGCATTTAATTCATGAATTGCTAAAAGGGAGCATATCAAGGTTAAGAAAATTGATCTTCCCTAAATCCAGCCTTATCCACATGAAAGCTGTGATGTCAACTATATCTGTAATGTACCTATTGGAGCCTGAATCTATGGAGGGAGATGAACCAGGACTGGAGCTGACTGAGACCGAGGAGGCAGCTTCGTTGGCTTTGGAGGAATATGGGGAGGGAGCAGGCCAAGTCAGGCCAGGACCTTTTAGGATTGGAACTACTTGTAGGCAAGGAGGAACGGGGACAGGATGACCAAGAGAGGCTAAACAGTGAACATGAGAGACAATGCTTAGGTAATGAGCAAGGACCACCACCTCCTGATCCTTGATCACAGAGAGTGGAGAGAAGGTGAGAACAGCACAGGCTGACCTGACAACTCGGGAGGAGAGCACCCCGCCCCTCTCCACAAGGCACACCTGGGGATTGAGATTTAAGGAGATGCTGTGGGGAGGGGCATTTGTTGGGAACAAATGCTGAATTCATAGAGAGTTATGTGCCGTTGTCGACGTTGGACATTTCCTGGACTTCTTGCTTTCTCACTTTGCTTCCTGGACTAATTGACTTATTCCCTTGGATAAGGGAATGAGTTTCTTGTTTGCAGCCATTGTGCTCACAGTGTTGTGCTCGACTACTTGCAGCCAGAGGCTGCTGGAGGTGTTGTGTGTGTGTGTGATCACTTTGCTCGGGGACTTGCCAGAAATATGGGATAATTTGGAGAACATGGTTTGGGGAATTTGGTTTGAACTGTCCGCTGACTGTGTTGCCTCTGTGCCATGTCCCAGGTCATCACAATACAGTATGTAGCCCTCAGTTCCCTTCTTTAGATGTTCAGAACTGACTTGCTCACCAAAAGTTTTCCTAATCGTGATTTAAAAACAACTCTCAACCCACTCTGGAATCCCCATATCTCTTGTCAGTAGTGACAAACCAGCCAACTACTTCCGTGAGCCTGTTTTAAGCATGGCTAAGTTTCCTTCCAATGCATTGATTGAAATAATCAGCCAAATTTCTGAGTCAACTACTCCAGCACAGACAGAAATGCCATTATAGGCCCTTCCGTCTACTTATCAGCATGGTGGGAATTAACTGAAGTGACTATTTAAAAAAAGAGATCATTCAATTATAAGTAAGTGAAGTCATAACGAGTTTCAAATTAACATTGCGGAAAACAAGATAAAAGAAATATTCCCTCTTGTCTTTCATCCTTCCTTTTGACGAGCAATTTCAGTCATCGGTAATTAATTTCATGCCATGTAAGTCTTAGAAAAACGGGTTATGAAAAATAAATTCCTTTTTTTAAGTAAGAAAACCTGCCGGATCCTTACAACAGGAAGATAGAAAATCTGGTTATGTTTACCAGGGTGAAAACAAAAACTATTTCGCTGGGAATTCCAAATCAAGAATAAAATGGGACAATTAAATCTAATAACCAAATTCTTTCAAGGCAAACATGTTTCTAATGTGTTCTGTCTTAATTTATTTAGCAATAGCAACAGCACTTAATCTTATATACAGCCCCATCATGCTTTACAGCACTCTCTAGGCAATATACAAGGTCAGCATCTTACCTCCAATAATCCTTTTACCAAACTCAGAAGGCTGGAAGGCTGAGTCAACCTTGAGCCGGTCAGGATCAAACTCCAGCCTATGGGCAAAGTTTGTTTGCAATACTGCATTCTAACCACTGTGCCACCATGGCTCTTTAGTAATTAATATATGTATTAGATTTATTTAGCCTCCTTTTTTATTCAGGAGTTCAAGGAAGCATACGCAGACCTCTCTCCTATTTTTCTCCACAATCTGTCTGTGAGATTGTTGTTGTTGTTAGTTGCGAAGTTGTGTCCCACCCATCGCGACCCCATGGACAACTTTCCTCCAGGCCTTCCTGTCCTCTACCATCTCCCAGAGACCATTTAAGCTCACACTTCAGTGACTCCATCCAGCCACCTTGTTCTCTGCCGTCCCCTTCTTCTTTTGCCCTCAATCATTCCCAGCATTAGGCTCTTCTCCAGTGAGTCCTTCCCTCTCATTAGGTGGCCAAAGTATCTGAGTTTCATCTTCAGGATCTGGCCTTCTAAAGAGCAGTCGGGGTTGATCTCCTCTAGGACTGACCAGTTTGATCGCCTTGCAGTCCAAGGGACTCACAGGAGTCTTCTCTAGCACCATAGTTCAAAGGCCTCAATTCTTTGACGCTCAGCCTTCCTTATGGTCCAACTTTCACAACCATACATTGCAAATGGGAAAACCATAGCCTTGACTATACACACTTTTGTTGGCAGGGTGATGTCTCTGCTTTATCTGTGAGATAGATTAGGCTGAGATACCAAAAGTCACCAAGACAGTGTAATGGCAAAGAATGGCTTGGAATCTGGATCATACCAGTCCAGCATCTTAATCACAATACATGTACCATATAGCATAACAAAACACAGCATTAGTGCATAAAAATTCGGATATAAAATGTGTATCAAAACATAAAATTTGTATCAAAATATAAAAATCGTGGTGAGCAGTGGTTAGAATGCAGTATTGCAGGCTAACGCTGCCCACAGCCAGGAGTTCAATCCTGTTGGGCCCAAGGTTGACTCAGCCTTCCATCCTTCCGAGGTCTGTAAAATAAGGACATAGATTGTTGAGGTTAATAGGCTGACATTATATCTCCTTTGCCAGCAACATACATTGGACATTCCTCTCCATATTATCTCTGTTTTTCATTTATTGTAATGAGCCTTTATTGCATAGTAGGCCTTACTTTTGCAAGCTGACATAGTGGAACTTGGACTGATCCTTAATGGATTGTTTCCTTCTGACCTGCCTGGCATCCATGCCTGGTTTTTGCTCTCCTCTTCATGTCCACATTATCTCTTGGATCTAAAATCCCTCCCTTTTACCATTATTTTAAAGTTTAAATAGATCTTCCAAGGAGCAAGTTTGAAAAACCACTTGGTGAGTAAAACATCATCTTAAAATAGAACAAAAACTAACAGATTAAAGAAGACAGGGAATATAATATAAATGGCAAAAAAGCTCAAATAAGAATTTAACTCTAGGAAGTTTTTTTTTTTAATTTGATTTATATGCCGCCCTTCTCCGGAGACTCAGGGCGGCTTACAATGCGCTAAGCAATAGCCTTCATACTTTTGTATATTTATACAAAGTCAGCTTATTGCCCCCACAAACGGGGTCCTCAATTTACCTACCTTAGAAAGGATGGAAAGTTGAGTCAACCTTGAGCCTTGGTGAGATTCGAACCTGCAATAATTGCAGGCAGCTGATGTTAATAACAGGGTGCTTTAGACCACTGTACTATCCAAGGCTCGTTTTAAATGAATTAAGGAATAAGTTTGGAATATTATACTTTTTGCTAAGAATTTTGAATGACCAAAGCAATATCTTCGTGGGAACAGAAATTGTTTAATCTCTTAGGGGGAAAAAATGATTATTTGAAATTTGAAAATAAAGAAACAAAGAAATCGGAGACTTTATATTTATAGAAATAGGCTAAGGAGTAGTAGGAGAAGGAGAAGAAGAAGGAGAAGAGGAGGAGGAAAAAGAAGAAGAGGAAAAGGAAGAGGAAGAAGAAGAAGAAGAGGAAGAGGAGGAGGAGGAGGAGGAAGAAGAAGAAGAGGAACAGGAACAGGAACAGGAGGAGGAGGAAGAAGAAGAAGAAGAGGAAGAAGAGGAGGAAGAAGAAGAAGGGGAAGAGGAAGAGGAAGAGGAGGAGGAGGAGGAAGCAGCAGAAGAAGAGGAGGAGGAGGAGGAGGAGGAGGAAGATGATAGAGGAGGAAGAGGAAATGGAGGTGGAGCTGAAGGAGGAGGAGGAGGACAGAAGACGACAGAAGAAGGGGAAAATGCAAATGACAGTGACACAAGCTTACAGGCTGGATTCTTCTCCTCCTTAGGTGGGCGTTTACCACTAACTGTCCTATGGAAAGGATCCTAGAAGTCATAGAATAAAAAGCTCAGAAAAGATGTTAGAGGACTTCTAGTGCAATATGTAGCATGAAATTCATTTTTAATGATTATGTAGTTCATTGTAAAGTGTGTAAGTATGTAGTTCATTTGAAAAATGATCTGTGTCTCTGCTGCTTTGGGAGGACCTTTATTCTGATGTAAATAGTTGTAATAAATAATCTTTCTCAACCCCACAGTGATGGATTTTACTAGGAAAGGAGACTATTCCCTGGTCCCTCCTTAAAACTAGCATTTCTACGAAGCCAAAGGAAGGCAGTACATCCACCCTTGTTCCCATTGGAGGTTGCACTGGAATTATTTTACATGCTTAATGAGGCCTAACCAGCCTCACCAAGCAATCTTGATGGATTCAACTTCGCCAGATATTCTTTTTCTCCATCAGTTTCTCTGTTGGTGTTGGAAAATCGAAAGTTATTTTTCCCCTTTCTAGTTTCATTTTTTTTTCTCTGTTCTCATTCTTTTCATATTGTCTAGCTTGATGAAGAACCTTGGAGAATTCAACAGCTTTTCTATCCCTTGACTGATGCCGAAAATGGGTTGTCGAAGGGGGGGGGGGGATATCACTGAAACTATATTAATGTATTACCCAATTATTATAATCTTACCCAAGTCTCACAGTGCTGGCCTTGTATTTGCTAATATCTTGCTAAAGAGATTGAAATACAATCTCTTTGTATTTGGGACTGCTACATATTTTTGTTTCTTATTGTCTGCAATAAACAGGACAGCAACCTTCTTGTAAGGTTGTTTTTTACCCAAGGGTGCCCTCTAATCAATCCTTCACTAAAATATCTGCTCGAACATATGTGAACATAATTTAGGAAGCATCACGCGGTCCGTTTGGCAAGATGGAATTAATAGTTGCAGGGAAAAGAGGAAATCAAATTTCCAATAGCACAAAATTGGATGGCATAGCTGGTACCCTAGACGACAGATACATAAATTAAAAGTATCTTGGCAGATTAGAGAAGTGCACTGAAAAAGACTTCCCAGAAATAAATAAGCAAATAAATAAATAGATTCCCACAATCTGGGCAACTTTCATTTACTCTGTAGCTTTTTCCATTAAAACTTTAATTAATCTTTGGATGAGAAAAGAGAATGAAGAACTGTGTGGTGGCTCAGTGGTTAGAATGCAGTACTGCAGGCTACTTCTGCTGTCTGCCGGCTGCCAGCAGTTGGGCAGTTCGATTCTCACCAACTCAAGGTTGACTCAGCCTTCCATCCTTCCGAGGTCGGTAAAATGTGGACCCAGATTGTTGGGGGCAAGATGGTGACACTGTAAACTGCTTAGAGAGTGCTGTAAAGTATCATGAAGTAGTATATAAGTCTAAGTGCTATTGCTATTGCTATAAGGTAAATGTGGTAAAGCAAGACTCTATCACCAGTTGATGGTAAAGGCACTTCAACTCTTCTGGACATGTTTCCCGCTATCTGGAACTCTAAAACCAGATTCCTGAGTATCTCCTGAATCTAAGATAAAGGTAAAGGTTTCCCCTGACCGTTCATGTCTGACTCTAGGGGGCTGTGCTCATCTCCGTTTCTTAGCTGAGGGAGCCAGCATTGTCTGAAGACACTTTCATGGTCATGTGGCCATGGAACACTGTTAATTGAAGTGGTGCCTATTGATCTACTCGCATTTGCATGCTTTCAAGCTGCTAGGTGGGCAGGAGCTGAGGCAAGTAATGGGAACTCATCCCATCATGCAGTGCTCAAATCTTGAACCTGGGCTTTCCAACTGACAAGCCCCAGCGTCTTAAACACAGAGCCACTGCAACCCCTCTCCTGAATCTAGAAACCCACTGTGGAGCAGTGTCTTAAGCAGAATGGTCTGTTCAGCTGGTAGACTCTTGCTCCATAATAGCTTAGCTCTTGAAATTGAAATTAAATGAGGTATACTGAGAATTTATTGCATTGAAGACACAGAACAGAACAACTCTTGGTAAGAGCTCAAATGTACAAGTTTTTTTGAGTTCAACCCATAATAGTTACTTTGGAACTCTTGATCTTTCTCTTCAATTGGTCCCTTTTGCCTAGTAAGATCTTGATTCTGAACTGCAGTGCGATTAAACCTTGTTCCTTGATTTCAAGCACAAATACCTTTGCTAATTCAAACCCTGAGTTGTTAAATCACTTTGCTAGGTCTCGCAGCCTACTCATTTCCCCTAATGCCCATTGTTCTTAATGCGCATTCCCTGGAAAATAACAACAATTTTCTTAATAGAAATGTCCTTAATATTTTCTATTGCATAAGTTTCCCCAGATGATGCAGGCTTTTAAAATAATATAAGGTATTTATTTATTGAATTACGCCCAACGGTGTAATGCTCTGGACAGGGTAAACATTCAAAACAAAATGAACCAAAATAATAGGAAAACAACAATGAGGATCTTGGAAGAAAAAAATACTGATAAACAGCTGAGTATATAGAAAGCTGAAAAGGAGAATGCCATCCACCCTAATCAAAAACCGGGGAAGAAAAGCTTGTTTTTCAAAGACATGTTTAGAAAAAGTTGGTATGACCAGATACCCCTCCAGATCAAATCATAATTAAAAAAATATATGAATGTGCAGAGATGGACAGTATCTATGGAAATGAAGGGGAGGGAGGACACCGAGTACTATTTAATATGGAATAAATTATATTCCTGGCTGGAGAGTAAACATAAAATTTAAGGGATTTTGTTATGAGATCGAATTGTAAATAGAAATCAAGATAATTTAAATAAAGATGTAAGTTTAAGTTAGAGATATTTAGAAGGAGAATTTGTGTAAAGAGGTTAAATAGGTTAGAGATACCGATGCAGAAAAGTTGTTATTAGTATTGAAATTTTGATATGTTTGTTTTTGGTTGTTTATATCTTGTGTGTGTGTATGGTTTTTTTTTCTTGCTTTTTTCTTGTGTATTATGTTTCTTTTTTTACTGTGTATTTTAATCTTTGGAAATTTAATAAATATTATTTTAATAAAAAAATAAAGAAAAAAGAAAAAGTTGGAGCCTATACGAATCTCTGGAGAGATGGGGTTCCAGAAGTCAAGCATTGTAATAAAGAAAGTCTACTCCCTTGGTTCTGTCATTTGATGTTTTATATATCATGAAATCCAGGGTCCAGGAAGGACAGAATTTACAGGTAGTCTTCAATTTATGACCACAAAATTAACTGGACTGTTTTGTCCTTGAGGACAAAGAAGAAGATAACATTTTGCTTCCAAGACGTTGTGACTGAATGGGAGAGGGGGATGGAAGGATAGGTTTTGTTGGATGGTGTGGGTGTGGGTGTGGGTTTGGTATGACCTAAGCATAGCTCATAGAATTATCTCCTACAATGTCCTACCTGTCAATGACTACATCAGCTTCAACCACAACAATACAGGAGCACACAATAGATACAAACTTAAATACAATAGATACGGACATAAATACAATCGAGAGAGTCCAGAAATATTTTACGAGAAGAGTCCTCCATTCCTCTATCCGCAATAAAACACCTTATGCCACCAGACTTCAAATTTTGGGCTTAGACAACTTAGAACTATGCCGACTTCAGTCTGACCTAGCCATAGTACATAAAATTATCTTCCACAATGTCCTTCCTGTCAATGACTATTTCAGCTTCAACCACAACAATACACAAGCAAATAATAGATACAAACTCAAGGTAAACTGCTCCAAACTCGATTGCAGAAAATATGACTCCAGCAACAGAGTTGTTAATGCCTGGAATGCACTACCAGACTCTGTGGTTTCATCCCCAAACCCCCAAAATTTTAACTTAAGACTATCTGCTGTTGACCTCACCCCATTCCTAAGAAATCTGTAAGGGGCGTGCATAAGAGCACCAGCGTGCCTACCGTCCCTGTCCTAATGTTTCTTCTATTTGCACCTATTTTGTGTATCCAATCCATGCTTATACTTATTACCAAATACGTTCTTGACAAATAAATAAATAAATAAAATATTTCTGTAGAATGGATGGGAACACCATTGAAAAAAAATCGGAAGGACAGATCACCCTAGAGAAAATCTATCAGTGGGTCACCAAGGGCTGACATCACTAGGTGGCACCCAACAGTAGAATGGGGGTATAATAACCCTAATATCCATTTTACAATGGTTTGATGGGAAACAACAATAAGCATGTTGAGGATGACAGCACACTGAGTGGAGAAAGTCTGATGCCAAAGATTTTGTCTGGCCATCAAAGTTTAATATGAGGCAGCAGTGTCTGGCAGCAGGCAAAAAAGCTAACACAATCCTAGGGTGCATCAGAGGTGGGCTGCTGGGGGTTCGCAGGGGTTTGGGAGAACCTCTAGCTAAGATTCTGTGCAGTTCAGAGAGCCCCCAAATCCCACTCATGGGTAGCCCCGCTCACTCCGCCCCTCCCCTCCCCTCCCAGGAGTCCCCACGCGGCCCATTTAGGATGCAGGTAAGTGCAGGGCACGCATGGAGGCTTAGGGAGGGCAAAACCCAGGTCTACCAGAAGTTCAGGAAGGGGACCTTTGGAGTCTGGGGAGGCTGTTTTCGCCCTCCTGGAGGCTTGAGAAAAGCCTCTGGAGCCCGGGGAGGGTAAAAACATCCATTCCCCCTCCCGCCGTGCTGCAGGAGGCCGACTAGGCCACACACCCCTTGGCCACACCCACTAGGTCATGCCCATCATGGCCACACCCACCCAGCAACCGGGCAGAGAACCCCTGTCTAAAATTTTTGAAGCCCACCCCTGGTTTGCATTAACAGAGGGACAGAATCAAGATCACGTAAAGTACTAGTACTGCTTTATAAAGCCTTAGTAAGACCACACTGGGAATACTGCATCCAGTTATGGTCACCACAATATAAAAAAGATTTTGAAACGCTGGAAAGGGTGCAGAGAAAATCAACCGAAATAATTAGGGGACCGAAAGCTAAAACATATGAAGAACAGTTGCAGGAATTGGGTAGGCCTAGTTTAGCGAAAAAGAAGGATTAGGGGTGATATAATAGCAGTCTTCCAATATCTCAGGGGCTGCCACAAAGAAGAGGGACTCAACCTATTCTCCAAAGTATCTGAAGACAGGACAAGAAGCAATGGGTGGAAACTAATCAAGGAGAGAAGCAACGGAAATTAAGGTGAAATTTCCTAACAATGAGAACAATCGATCAATGGAACGACTTGCCTCCAGAAGTTGTGAATGCTCCAACACTGGAAGTTTTTAAGAAGAGACTGGACAACCAGTTGTCTGAAGTGTTATAGGATTTCCTGCCTGAGCAGGGGGTTGGACTAGAAGACCTCCAAGGTCCCTTCCAGCTCTTTTCTGAATTGAATCTGTGCCCTTGGGGGGGGGGTGGTGGTCACCTGAATCAGAATTCAAATGGTTGTGGAATCTTTTTGGAACTGTAGAAAGGGCTGCGTTGTAGAGATAGGCGGTGTCCTATCCCTCCCCCTCTGTTGAGAGAGGGCTGTTCAATTCTAGAATAGAATAGAATAGAATAGAATAGAATAGAATAGAATAGAATAGAATAGAATAGAATAGAATAGAATAGAATAGAACAGAACAGAACAGAACCGAATAACAGAGTTGGAATAACTCTGAATAACAGAGTGTCCCCATTTCTACTCTCCATAAATGAGGGGTTCAAGTAATCGATTTTCCTCCTATTGAAGTTTTTCTCTGCAACAATCAAATTGAGCCAAATGTTATTAATAGAATAGAATAAGAAAGTTGGAAGGGACCTTGGAGGTCTTCTAGTCCAACCCCCTGCTTAGGCAGGAAACCCTATACCATTTCAGACAAATGTTATCCAACATCTTCTTAAAAACTTCCAGTGTTGGAGCATTCACAACTTCTGGAGGCAAATTGTTCCACTGATTAATTGTTCTGTCAGATATGTCATAGATACGTCAGATATGTCATAGATACGTCAGATATGTCATAGATGGACTCTATTACCCTTCTTTCAAACCAATGCTCTCTATCCACATTTTGGATAGAGGGGACCATTGGTTCTTCCAGCGTTTCTTGCATGCTTCTTTTTGAAGAAAATCATGAACCAGGGTTATAAAGAAAGTGCCCTCGCTCGCACTCAGCATGTAATTCCTATTCCCCACTGGGCTAGGCAAAACATGGACTAAACCCCAAGGCATCATGGGTATTTCTAACACTGACTAATAAGAGCTTTGGCTCCGTTGAAATGAAAGTGTTGCTATTAAGCAATGTGGATTTTTCCCTCCTAGAACAAAGTTGGGCTTTGTTTTTCCAATGAAGATATCCACAGGGTTTCATTATATTTCCTCGGGTAAAATAGATGCCTTTTCAGTGAGATGCACTAATCCCAGCTATTAGCGGTCCTTTGAATTTTCCCCATTTTCTCAAGAAAATCTCGAGAGTCAGCTGTTCTGTTAGTACCGTACTGTACCGGATATGGTTATATTTAAATGTAAATTGCTTTTAAAAAAAATATGGACCGCATGAACTGCTGCGATGCTCATTTCTGTAATTAAAAAATATATTATTATAATTGTACCCTATTATTTTAAGAGATGCTCCTCAAGCAACCAAAGGGGAGCCAAAATGAAATCCCCTTAGAAATGAGCTTGAAGTTGGTGATTTCACTGACAATGTAATTTCCCATTTAATTTTCTTGGCAATAAAAGGGAGGGAGTTTTGGCATCTCCATCTCCTGAAATATTTCAACTTCTCAAAGTTCAACCTCTAAAGCCCTGGGATTTCTGGAAGGCCCCCATTGTCAGTTTTAGAAGACAATTTTCTTATTTGCTTCTTAACTGCTACATATTTTAGCTGGGGAAGTTAGGAGGGGGTTGCTGTTGGAGCGGTAGAAAGTTAGTCATAACAACATTCCGTATTCAAGGACTTTTGCCTGCGTCTGATGGAGACTGCCTGAAGATTGTATCGAGTTGAGTGTGAAGAGTAGATTGGACAATGTGATGAACTTGTGGGTGTGGGGCAGGGCTGTGAACTGTCTGCTGGGTGTGGAAAACCTGGAAGCTTTCAGATTCAGGTTTTCCCAGATGTGCCAACATGACATCGCTAACAAATTGGAACTTTGAGGAACCTCAAGCCTCAGAGCTTTATTTCGTTGGGGGTGTTCCTCAGAACCCTGACACCCATTTCAAGTTCTAACCAAAATTGGCATGGTCAATTCACCCAATGCTTCCATCTGAAGAGCAGAAGACTTCAACTGTTATGCAGGGGTGTCCCCGGCATGCAATTAAAAATGTGAAGATGGCAATCACGATGCTGGGATCAAAGCTCAGCTCATAAGTGGAGCTCCGTATCACTGTAATGGTCAATATCTTGATTCCCAAGTAGGAAGAGGAGGAGTTTCAGGGGAATAAGAGGCAACTCAATCCAGATATGATATCTGAGAGGAAATGAATGAAGACATTGCCCCTCTAATAGTTCACACAGAAGATACAGATGCTCTATAGATAAATATGGACTCGTAGATACAGATGGTAGAATCCTGGATCCTGAGATTTGGTCTATAGGTGTGGAGCAATAAAGATCTCAGCTTGGAAGACTCAACATGGGCCATTCTTGATTTTGGGCCTGACATCACCACACATCTGTAGATTCTAATTTTCTACAAAAGATTAAGCAAAGAAGTATAAAAATAACCACAAAACAACCACAAAAAGGCAGTCCAACCATAAAGCAAATATAAAACACACCCAAGAATAAAATAGTTTGAACTCTTGAATAGAATAGAATAGAATAGAATAGAATAGAATAGAATAGAACAGAACAGAACAGAACAGAACAGAACAGAACAGAACAGAACAGAACAGAACAGAATAGAATTTTTTATTGGCCAAGTGTGATTGGACACACAAGGAATTTGTCTTGGTGCATATGCTCTCAGTGTGCATAAAAGAAAAGATATGTTCATAAAGAATCATAAGGTATAACACGCAATGATAGTTGTAGGGTACAAATAATTTGACAGTGTTGAGGGAATTATTTGTTTAGCAGAGTGATGGCATTCGGGAAAAAACTGTTCTTGTGTCTAGTTGTTCTGGTGTGCAGTGCTCTATAGCCTCGTTTTGAGTGTAGGGGTTGAAACAGTTTATGTCCAGGATGGGAGGGGTCTAAATATTTTCACAGCCCTCTTTATGAAACATTATAGATATAAAAACTAAATGAAACATTATAAATGGAGAGACCCATCCATTTTACCCCAAAGCCTAGGTAAATACTGTAATCTTGCTTTACTACCTACTTTTACTTATCCAATTTCCCTTCATTGAACTTTGCATTTCTTCTGATACACCCAACTCCCATTCCCATATACAAGAAGCATATTTTATACAGAGATTTTCAATTTTGATTATTTGTTTATATACTGTACATAGCTGCCCATCTCATACAAGTGACTCTTGGTGGTTTACAGACAAACCAGTCAAAAGATCCTTGGTGCTGAGGATAAATAATTACATCCATACTAGCAGAATAATAGAGTTGGAAGGGACCTTGGAGGCCTTCTAGACCAACCCCTTGCTCAAGCAGGAAATCCTATAACATTTCAGACATATAGTTATGCAAACTCTTCTTAAAAACCTCCGGTATTAAGGAATATACGCAGAGTAACCCTTGAGTAACAAGGGTGTGCACATGAGAAACTGCTGAGAGTGATTATGAATAAGCACTGTCAATACAGACACACTGAGTTGTGATATTCTTTTACTTTTAGGAAAAAGCAAAGCAAAGTCCAATAAACAATCCAGGTCATACACATATAAAGATAGTTAAAATGTCAACCCAGGGATATTCCAAGAACAAAGTCTTCTTACCAGTTGTCGTAGTCATATGCAATAAAACAGTTCTTTTTAGAGTTCCAAACAGGAACAAGTACAGCAGTAAAACAATCAGTAGAACAGTAGAAAACAACAAGTAGCAATGATCAAGCAGTGATCACGCAGAGAGAACAGGCGGAGAGGAGCAGAGGTAACAATAATAATGTAATAAGAGCAATAAGCCATGATTCAAGCTTCCTCTTAAGGACATTGGCTACAGAGCTAGCCAATCAGACTACAGTATGATGCAATACAGCATTACAGTCTTAAAGCTATACAATACATTTTGACTGCAAACATGCATTGATGGTTTATATATATTGCCAACCCAACCAGTTAGGCAATAGCCATTTCTTCAATGCCTTACAAAAGCCTAAGGGGGTTGTTGGGACCTTTTAATCTTCTGTAGATGTTGTTCCACAGGGAGGTACAGAGACTGAGAAGGCAGAACCAGCCATTTCCCACAACAATCCACATGCTACTTGCTATTTTTCTACCAGCGTTTACATATATTAACATCCCTTCATTTACTTTCTCAACATCACTAAACATGCTGGTGTGGAATACAAATTAATTGACTTGTTTCAGTTGTGATTCACTCAACTTTCCCTGTCAAACACAGCTACCTTGGCTTTTGATACATGAATATTAAGAGTCTTGACATACCGTATTATCTATCTGATGTTTCCTACCAACAGTTGGAGTTTTCAGTCAACTATACACCATCATTGCCATACAAAGTACACAGATATCCACATTTTAACAGAATTACACAGTGGGAAGGGATCTTGGAGATCTTCCTAGTCCAACCCTCTGCTCAGGCAGGAAATCCTATACCCATGATGGCGAACCTATGGCATGTGTGCCACAGGTGGCACACAGAGCCATATCCGTGGACACATGAGCATTGCCCTAGGTCAGCTCCAGCACACATGCCTGCTGATTTTTGGGCCTTCCGGGCCCACCGGAAGTTAGGAAACTGGCCATTTCCAGCCTCCAGAGGGCCTCTGGGGGGTGGGGGGGGGGTGGGGAAGGCCGGTTTCACCCTCCCCAAGCTCCAAGAAAGCCTCTGGAGCCTGGGGAGGGCGAAAAACAGGCCTACCGGTAACCTTTTTGCTGTCATATGCCAAAAGTGGGGAAAACACGTGTGTGTGTGTGTGTGTGTGTGTGTGTGTGTGTGAGACGTGCATATGCACAGGTGAGCGGGGCGTGGAGGGCATTGAATTATGGGTGTGGGCACACACATGCGCAACCCCCCTGCACTCCCCCCAGTTTTGGCACACAACGACAAAAAGGTTAACCATCACTGTCCTATACCATTTCGAACAAATGGTTGTCCAATTTCTTCTTATCAATTTTCAGTGTTGGAGCACCCACAGGTTCTGGAGGCAAGTCATTCCACTGGTTGTTTTCAGCATTAGGAAATTCTAGGTTGGTTCTCTCCTTGATTAGTTTCCATCCATTGCTTCTTCAGCTGCTTTGGAGAATAGATTGACAGCCCTCAAATATTGGAACACTGCTACCATATCTCCCTAGTCCTTCTTTTCACTAGACTAAAATACCCAATTCCCAAGTTGGTTTTTGAGCTTTTTGTGGCTGTGTGAGGTCCCTGCTTGTTGCAGGGGCCATTCTGGGTCAAGTGCAGCTGCCTTTACATTGTGTGTGTGAGTGAGTCGTGTTGTGTTTTGTTATGTGTGTGTAAAGTGGGAAAGTTGGTTTTTGAGATTTTTGTGGCTGTGTGAGGTTCCTGCTTGTTGCAGGGGCCATTTGGGGTCAAGTGCAGCTGCTTTTACATTGTGTGTGAGTCAGTTATGTTGTGTTGTGTTGTGTGTGTGTAAAGTGTAAAAGTTGGGTTTTGGTATCTCTTATTGTTTTGTGTACTTTGTTTATTATTTTTATTATTTATTATTATTGACCACGCCCACCAGGTCACCTGACCACCAAGCCACACCCACCAGGTCACCTGACCACCAAGCCACACCCACCAGGTCACCTGACCACCAAGCCA
>WNWU01000066.1:252213-268369 GCA_012654045.1 Ptyas mucosa | reverse complement strand
ATTCACATGATGCTTTTTTTTGTGAGCATGGCCATCATGCTGGAAAATGTTGCCTCTGGTCCTTTGATTTCAGATTCCCCAAGTGACCTACTCTGGAAAGAATAAAATGGATTTCATCTCCACCTTTTGGTGTGATTTATTTAGCTATAGCCTGGGAGGCAACGGACCCTCTGTTTTGAGGGAACACTAACCAAAGCATGTGATCTCTCTAAAACCACCGAGGAGAGTTCAAACACACTGCTAAACTAGAGTTGATGGCATTAATCTCAGTTTCCTGGTTTCACAGGAAATACTGATCTAATAAGAATGGCTTGTTTACAAACCACAGTCACACTTTAGCTTAGCATAATATATGAACTCAGAAAACAGTGATCTCCAAGCCACAAGAAATTTGTTCCTAATTATTGTCTCTAAGCAGAGCGATCAATTTAACCATCATCTTACTTTCAAATTCCATTCTTCCACTGTGGGGGATATACTCTTCCTTCCATTATTGCACATATAAACAACCTGGCAAACTCTAGGTAGGGCACATCTAGTAAAAAGATTCTTAAATGCTACTTTTCATTTATCGTACCATAAATCCCTGTGTGAATCAAATCTCAATTCATGACCTTAAAAGTCCTGTCGCCTTGAGATATGATGGTATCTTCAAGCACTTCCTTTGCATCTTGTGTGCAATAACCCTTTAAATTGCAAAAGTCAGAGACGCATATGACACAAGTTGGGTGTTTTCTTTCTTTCTAAGAACGTTTGCAGCATGGTCCAGCTCAATTCCTCTTTCTCTGAAAAAGGAACTTACTGCATCAAGTGGAGGCCAACAGAGTCCTTTAAAAAGATCTCATCCTTAGATTCCCCAAAAGACTTGCTGGTTCTGTTGGGAGATTCTTATCATCATCAGGTATGCTTTGGTTTTTGTAACTGTTATTTGCAAAGTACTCCATTCTGGCAACCATCAGGATGGGATCAACTGATCCTGCCAGATCCTCTGGCCAATAATGGGACTCAGTTCAGCAACATTTTTTCCCCCCAGCTTGGTGTGGCACCAATCTTCTTAAGATTGACTCCAGTAAATCTTAATATGTGTATTTTATGAGTTCTATTCTCGTGCTATTAATTATCTCCTCCTCCTCCTCCTTCTTCTGCCGTATCCATCTTCAGATGTTGGCGATCATGTTGGCGATCCTATTTTTATCAACAGCCTCACGAAAAAGTGCTGTTTATTAATTTTAGTTGGTACCTTTCTAATGATCTTCTATAATTTTTAAAATTCTTTTGTTATAGTTATTGCATTGTTGGTCTTTTGAATGGAAAGGGGAGTGGGTAGTAGTATCTCAGAAGGACCCTCCCTAGTTTTCTAAAAAGTAAAAGTAAAGTAAGGGAGAAGAGTTTTCATACTTGCAAGATCGTGTTACTACAAACTCAGAATAAAGATAATATTAATATTCATGTCTTGGGCTTTTTGGATGGACTGACTTGCTGATATTAATCTTGCTGATCAATGAGCTTCCATGGCTGAAGGTGGAACTTTTGTTTCTTCTCTCTTCAAACTGTATCTTAACTTCTCCACCTCACTGGCCTTGGGGGACGCTTTTAAAACAGGTTAATAAGTTGGATTCCATTTACAGGAGATGAATTTGGTGAAATATTTTCATTTACTGTTCCTGGCCAGAGTAGGTGGCTCAGTGGCTAAGACACTGAGCTTGTTGATCAGAAAGGTTGGCAGTTTGTTGGTACAAAACCCTAGTACAGGTCTCCTGCGTGGGCAGGGGGTTCGACTAGATGACCTCCAAGGTCCCTTCCGACTCTGTTACTGTTACTATTCCAGGCAAGTAGGAGGCTCTCTCCTCCTAACCAAGCTTAAACTGACTTATTTTATCTATTAACTGCTTTTACGGCTTTTGTTTTAGTCTTTAAATTTTCTAAGTTTTAAATCTTTTATATCTCTGAAATTTTATGCAACCTGGCCACCAATCTACCTTCAGCTGTACCTCAGCTATAGTAGCCGTATTTTTAACAATTTTTAATAACCTGAGCTGGGCTCAGTTTTGGGAGTGCTTTGTTGCTGTTTTTGTTGCTGTTATCTAGGATTAATTGCTTTAGCTTGGAAGCCGAGTACTGCCTAGCTTTGATCTGACCTCTTCTTTTACTTGACTTATTTTATTTTTAACTACCATTTTTGTTACTCTACTTATTTTATTATTTTTACTTACTCCCTGCTCCTTGCTCTGCCAGGAGGGTAGGATCTTTGCCTTACTCGTGAGGAGTTCTGTTGTTATTGCATCAGGGCTTGTTTCCTTTTGACTCCTCTTCCTCTGGACCTGGACTTGTCTCAGAAAGTAGATTTTTCGCTATCTTACATAATGAAGTCAAGGAAAAGGACCAGATCCCTTACTGACCTGGCTCCCCAACCTTCTCTGAAGCAATCCAAGATTGAGGACTTTGCTTTAATTCGACCGCCCTGCCTGGAAACTCTAGCTCCTTTTCATCTGACTGCTGCTGGTCGTGTGATCCTCCGTTGGTCGAGGATGTTGCCCTCCGAGTTGAGAACAAAGGCTCTTCAAAAACTACGGTCCCCATTCAACCTTCAGAAACAACAGCGAGCATACAGTTACAGTTTGATAAAATAATAAGTACCTTAGACTGCCTAGTTTCCTCGATTACCGATGGTTGCCCTGGACGGACTTCTTGGCAGCCTGATGCAGTGACAGGGCCCTCCCTGTCGGGCCCCAGTAAAAGTACTGGTTGGGATGGCCCTGCCAGTGGGTTGAACTCTACACCTCTGGGCGCGAGAAACCACCTGGTTTTACAGCCAAGACAGGTGGCCCTTAATATCAATCCCATTAACGGCAATTTGCCTTATTGGGGCTCAATTCAGCTGGCAAGGGGTCATATACTACAGTTACTGGGGTTGACTGCTGATGATTTGAAGAAGGTTGAACTTTTACCCTCCCCTGTATATTGCACTAGAGTGTTACTCAATTTTGATAACCCTAGCACCCGAAACTATTCTTCAGGAGAAGATCTCTACTAAGATCTTTCGGCATTGTGCCAAGTAGAGTCTTCAAAGATATGTCGATTAAGCCACTTTTAAGAAACTGACAATCTGTGACCATCAGGAGACTTATAGCCCCAAAAAGACTCTTAGCAGCACATACTAATGTGCCAATTTTGAATGCCATCCCTGATACTAGACCATCTATTAAATACTCATCCATTCCTGTAAGACCTCCTGATGGCATCTTTTCAGACGGTACCCTGTCTGTTCTTCCTACAGCCGGTCAAATCTACCCCCCTCAGTGAGGCCCATCTCATCAGGAAGTTTGCCACGATCTAATCAGCTGGGAAGAAATGACCCCAAAGGAAGCGATACCAGCCCAGGGCTTCCAAGGCTCCTTAGTGAATAAGCCTCAGGCCAGTGCCTCTGGGATCCCATCCATCCATGAAACCAACTCATCTCAAGACAATTTCTGGAATCTGGAGGAGGTACAGCTTTTGACTCCTTTCTTGCACTCCCACAACCAGAAAGGGCCCAAATTATAAAGCGCCTGACTGCAGTTAAATCCAAGCTTTGGAGTCTTTCACTATCTGACAAGGATCCCCTTGGACCCCAGGGAGCCCACATCGATTTATCAGAGGCAGTTCCCTCGGCCCTCCCTCCAGAATGTCCAATTCGTAAACTTGAAGATCCAGGGCTACTCCAAACCCTGTCTGTTGATGTCACTGAATGCTTGCCAGGTAAGCAACCAACGAACATTGGAAGCACAAACTGAACTGCGTTCAGAGCCCTAGAGCCTCATGAACAAGGTTCGCCTCCCTTCCACTCTTTCCTGCCTTTATCTCCCAAGAGGGTGACACTTTCATCTAATAATGGCTGTATTTTTTCGGATCTGAAGGGCTCTCTGGAAAAAATTAATTATACAGAATGACTAGCAAACCCGGCTTCCCCCCCTTGCACACTTAGATGCCTCTCATGGAACATAGCAGGTTGGGGGAGAAGGTGCAGCACCACGGACTTTATCAATTATATTCAGTCATTCGATGTGGTCCTGCTTCAGGAGACCTGGGCATGCGATAAGATATCCCTTACAGGGTTTACGGCCATTTCTTTGGCTGCTACCAAACAATCTATGACAGGAAGACCTAAGGGTGGTTTAGCTTGCCTGGTCTCTACCTCCCCGAAAGTGGAGACAGTGGAGCTGCCCCCCTGTGGGTCCTTAGCTATGGTGTTCCTAATTAAGAGAGGACACAGTAAAATGTTAGTGTTCAACGTTTACCTTCCCCCAACGGTGAGGCAAGCTGACACTAAGGCTCAATGGGGCGAACTGGAGAGCTATATTACTTGTACAGAAACCAAATTTCCAGCGTTGTACATCTTTATAGGGGGCGACTTTAATGCCCGATTGGGAGGCCAAATTCCCCCATCGATTGATGCACTCTACTCCCAATAAATCTGCCAGGCCATAGGACACCAGATTTCAGCCAGGCATTCTAAGGATGAGCTAACAAATTTTGCCGGCGTTCAACTACCCCTCTTAGCATCCCAACATAATAAGACAATCCTCAATGGGAGCACCCCAGGCAATCTAGCGGGTGAATTTACTTTCAGTTCCTCATGGGGGAGTAGTGTTATTGATTTTGTGCTGGTTTCCCAGCCACTAAGACAGGCAGTCCACGTTTTTTTTGTGGACTGCCTCACGGAGAGCGACCACCACCCCCTGGTCACAATCATTGGGCTCTTTACAAATATACATCTGCCAAAGGGCCCTCAAATACTGGATCCTTATGTGGCCTCTTATGCAAGGAGGATCAAATGGTCTTCCAAGACTGAAAGAAAGTTCCACTCTCTTTTATCATCTCCGGAGTGTCTTAGCCTATACCAGTGATGGCTAACCTTTTTGCCATCGCGTGCCAAAAGTGAGGGGAGTGCGGTGGGGTCACAGGCACACGTGCCCACATCCATAATTCTATGTGCCACCCACCCCGTCCTCCCCCCCGCTTTTGGCATGCAATGGCACGGTGGGCCTGGTAGGCCCATTTTTTGCTCTCCCCAGGCTCCAGAGCCTTTCTAGGAGCCTGGGGAGGGCAAAAACGGCCTCCTGCCCCGCTGAGGCCCTCCGGAGGCCGGAAACAGTGTTTCCTGACTTCTGGTAGCCCCAGAAGGCCTGAAAATCAGCTGGCTGGCATACGCATGCGTGCCAGAGCTGAGCTCGCGTGCCCACCAATATGGCTCTGCGTGCCACCTGTGGCACCCGTGCCATAGGTTCGCCATCATGGGCCTATACAATCAGGCCTTAACATGCAGTGACTCAGCGGCAATCTCGACCTTCGAATCATTAATTAACAGTATCCAAAGGGAACTAGGAGCTGACCATAGGCCAAGTGGCCCATATCGTCCAAGAAGCAATCCCTGGTTCGATGAAGAATGTGTGCTGCTCAGGAACAAGATTAGACAGGTTTACCTGTTCTATCGTAATCGAGGGGATAAACGCCTACCCGAGGACTACTATCGCCTGAAGCGGGAGTATAAAGGACTAATTGTTAAGAAAAAGAGGGCTAAAGGAAAAGAGCATGGGACCTACTTCTCCTCTCTATCCAGCAGAAGAACACTTGACTATTTTGGCAAATTGTCGCCAGTTCGCTGCCTGGTCATCAAGAACTCCCTCTCCGTTGTATTTCCAACAGAGATTGGGAAAGCCATTTTGGGTCAATCTTCCAGACTTCAATAGTCACAACAGGACTCGGACCACAACTGCCCCCTGCAATTCCGGACTGGCATCCCATGACTCACGCTGAGATCAATGAGCTTATCTCTGAACTCAAGTCAGGCAAAGCTCCTGGCCCTGATGCTATACTCCCTGATCTGCTAAAATCTAATCCCAAGTGGTGGACTCCTCTTTTAGCAACACTCTTCACCCATATCAATACCTCTGGCAGGATTCCTACCTTCTGGAGTCTAGCAATTATTGTCCCTATTTTTAAGCAAGGAAATAGGAACAACCCAGCTGATTATTGTCCTATAAGTCTGCTCTCCATCATTGGAAAATTGTATGCTAAATATCTCCAACGCAGACTCCTCACCTGGGTCGAGGAGTCCAACATTATTGGTGCTGAACAGATTGGGTTTAAAGCAGGCTGTGCCACATTGGACCACTGCTTTGTCTTAGCGCACCTGGTTGACAAATATGCCACCATACCAGGTGGTAAACTTTTTACTGCTTTTATCGATCTAAAGGCTGCGTTTGATTCAAACCCAAGGGAATTGCTGTGGTCAAAATTGCTCAAAAGTTCCATCGATAGACGTCTTTTGTTCCTAATTAGATCCCTTATATAATCAGACTTCTAGTCAGGTCAGGTGCGGTTTGCAGGGAGAACTCTCAAATCCCATCCCAATAAAGAGTGGAGTAAGGCAAGGTTGTGTCCTGGCTCCTCTTCTGTTTAACTTATTCTTATCTGACTTGGCCTCTTACATTGGACATACAGAGTCTCACGCCCCAAAGTTGTCAACTACGAAGATTCCGCTTCTCCTTTATGCTGATGACGCGGTCCTCCTATCTCTGACGAGGCTTAGTCTGAAAAGGCTTCTTTCTGCATTTGGGTCCTACTGTGCTGAGAATCACTTGTCCATTAATTACGACAAATCGAAAGTATTGGCGTTCTCTAGAGCCCGGAAGCTACATAACTGGGCTATTAAGGGTAATGCTGTTAAGCAGGTTTTCCATTTTAAATATTTAGGTATTCATTTTCAGAACACCGGTGCTTGGACCAGACATCGAACCCAGGTGCTGAATTCAGCCTCTTGTAGCCACCAGCAGATTTTAAGATTTTTCTATACTCAAGGTGGCCAATTCATTCCTTCTGCTCTGCGTATTTACAAAGCCAAAACCCTGGCCCAAACTCTTTACGGAATTCCTATATGGATACAGGGCTTCAAGGAGTGTATTGAAAGAACCCAGGCTGCTTTTTAAAGGAAACTTTTGGGTCTCCCTCCCTGTGTTGGCTTTGCTCCGATGTACCTGGAACTGGGCATTCAATCAGTCGAATGCATGGCGTGGATCAACACCTTTAAATGGTGGTTCCGGGTGCTCTTTTTGGCAGCCCCTGGTAGCTACCTCTCCCTGGTGTTAGCTGACGACTATACTTCTCGATGGGAGAGGGAACTGATGAAGAAACTCCACCTGTTAGGCTTTTCGGGGGATGCCATGGGAGACTATGGCCTTAAAAACGCCCAAACTAGGTAGTCCAACAGCTTGTGGACATAGACCTGCAATATCTGAGGGCTAGAGCTAATAAAACCTGCTCCCCTCTGATCTTCAGCCAATTTAATAACTATGGGATGAGGATGGCTTCATATTTCTATACTCTAACCATTTCTAAGTATAGAAGAGTCTTCTCCCTTGCCCGTTTTAATGTCTTGCCTTTAGCATTGCTGGACGGACGATTCAAGAGGCTCCCGATGGGCGAGCGGCTATGTCCCTGTGGTAGAGCGGAGGTTGAGACCGTGGAGCACGTCCTTCTACACTGCCCCATGTACAACGTAGGCAGGACTAATTTGATGTCCCTCTTAGAGACAGATCTCTGTGGGCCCAATGCTAGTGATTTGGCATTGTACTGTTTAGGGGATGGCTCCTCATACACTACCTCTCAGGTCTCAAAAATTTTTTTAAGAGCCATAACCATTAGAGGAGAGCGTTGTGGTCCCTCTTGGCCGGGGCTTTTGGTGGCTGGCTGTTTGTGATGTTGCTTTCTCTATGTCTTTCTGTAGTTATGCTTGCATTTTGGTCTGTGACCGTAAATAAAATTATATATATCTCAATTGAATTTTGCTCACTGTCTTAAGATGACAACAATCTTATCAAATTGAGAAAAAAGAAAGAAAGAAGGAAGGAAGGAAGGAAGGATGGAAAGAAAAGGAAAGAAAGAAAGAAAGAAAGAAAGAAAGAGAATGAGAGCAGACAAGGATTGATGTTTCTCCTCTGAAGATTCTTCTCAACCTCAACAGATATGTCAGTAGGAAAGGTAGAGCTTGAGTGGTGGTAATTGTTATTTGCAAAGTACATTTTCAGTTCTTGAGTTCAGATTTTTGAGTTCAAAATTTTTTCTAGGAAATGCTTCCAGCTTATCTTCAAGCCAAACTCACAGAGCACCATGTGAAAGCAATGACTAAGGGCAATGGAAAATAAAACCAGCACCACTGTCTGGAGAGAATTCTGCTCAGTGTCTTATGGTGACAGCAATCTTATCAAATATACTACACAAATTAGGAAAGAAAAAGAAAGACAAAAGAAAGAGAGAGAGCGAGTGAGAAAGACAGAGAGAGGGAGGAAAGGAAGGAAGGAAGGACAGAAGAAAGAAAGAAAGGAGGAAAGGGGGGAGGGAGAGGAGAAAAGGATTCATGTTTCTCCTCTGAAGATTCTTTCCATCCTCAACAGGTATGTCTGTAGTAAAGGTAGTGCTTGAGTGGTGGTAATTGTTATTTCCAAAGTACATTTTCAGTTCTTGAGCTCAGGATAGGACTTGGGGAGGGAACCATTTAGATATTACCGATTAATAGCACAGAATTCTATGGCCACATGAAAATCTCATTCTCTTTAGCTTTATTTAGTTATGTTTTTATCTTGCCTTTATTAATTGTATAAATAACTCAAAGTGGCACAGATACCGAATACTCCTCCTCCTATTTTTCCCACAATAATATCCTGTGAGGTGGGCTGGGTTGAGAGAAATATCACCCAGCTGACTTTGGTGCCTGAGGTGAGACTCGAACTCACAGTCCCTGATTTCTAGGCAATGCCTTAAGCATCAGACCAAACTGGTTCCCCAAAGCTCTCACACAGTTAGAATTAGTCATAATTTCTCTTAGGATTCTGACTTTTTTTTGTCAAAGATTCTGACTGAAGGAGGAAGTCCATTGTGAAAGTCTGACATAGTCCACTTGCTAGATCATTTTTCATCAGATTAGACTAGACTAGATTCAGTTTCCTTCATTCTCCATCCCCTCCCCCACAAATGCATACATACTGTGCATAAAATCCATTTTTACCACAGAAAGAATGTAAATAGATAGAGACCTCCACAGGTTTAGGTGTTGTGGCTCCGACCCCTGAGCCCATCGCATCGGAGGAAGAAGGCTCCGAACATGAAGGAGAGGAGCCAGCCAGGCCTCCCTCCCCCAGCCCCTCCGCTCTGGCAATTCCTCAGCTGTCGGCCAAAGGAGAGGAGATTAGCCAGGAGCCAGGTGTCTCTGATCAGTCGGAAAGTGATGAGGGAGACAAGCTGTGGCTGGACCTATGTCAGCGTCGGCGTGCTAAAAGATCCCAGCAAATAAGGAGGCATACCAGGGATTAGCTGAGTCACTGGACCACACCCCACAGGCTATATAAAGGAGTGGGGTGGCAGTTTGGATTCTGTGACAGACAAAGTTTCATTCTTGTTACTTTCTTGGTGCCAAGCCTCAGTCGGCTGCAAGGATTGGAATTTGGACTGTGTTTTCCCAGCTGGTGTGTATGTGTTTGTTATCTGGTGAAGGAACACCCCCCCCTCATTTAGTAAAGAACTTGGCAGCCGGTTCCCATAGGGCTGCCAAGCCTTGATAACGAAACCTCCGTGTGTGCCAGTCATTTAACCCTCGTCTGTCTGTGTGGGTTTGTGTGTGTGGAGGACGGAGACAGAACATTAGGCAGGAAGAGCTTCACTTAGCAGCAAATGTCCATCAAGCTAAGTAGATGCATTTCCTCTGTGGATTATGTACCATCATACCCGCTGGGGTCAGTCTGCTTGACCCATTGCTAAGAATTGAACAGAAAAGGTGTGCAAATCTTGAAAGAGCTTCCTTATTGCTAAGGAGCTTTGAACAAAGCATGTCCTGAAAGCTGAACAGTGAAATTAAGCTTCTTCCACATGATTTAAAAAATAATGACATTTCGTGGATAGTGAAAGCAACTATTCCACTAGGGGGAGATAATTTTTAATTGATTTTATTGTATTTTTTTTATTTTTCATTCTTCTGAATTGTGCAGTCAGTGAGAGTCAGCTAGCACTCTAGTTTCATAAATTATAGTTATAGTTGATTGGCCAGATGTTCAGATTGGATGTTTGGTTTTAGCCATCCATCGAGTCCTTCCCAAGGACCTGGGATAGACAGATGTGGTGGTTTGATGGTGTTAAAGCTATTACCACAGTGTGCAGATGAAGTCAGGAAAGCAAAGGCTCAGAATGAACAAAGACTTGCAACAAAAGTCAAAGATAACAAAAAAAGTTTCTTTCAACATATAAATAACAAGGAAAAAATATCAAGGAAACAGTTGGTCCACTAAAGAGAGAAGAGGGCAAGGAATAACAGGCAACAGAGAGAAAGCAGAGTTGCTTAACTCATTCTCTGCATCGGTCTTCACGCAAAAGGAAACTATACCGCAACCTACGAGAAACATAACTGTAAAAAACAGACTGGAAATAAAAGTTAAAATAATAAAAAAATAGTAAGAGAACACCTGTCTGATCTTGACGAATATAAATCACCAGGACCTGATGGATTACACCCCAGAGTTCTAAAGGAGCTGGCAGATGTCATCTCAGGACCATTGCACCACATCTTTCAAAAATCCTGGAACACTGGGGAACTACCAGAGGCCTGGAAAAGAGCTGATGTGGTTCCCATCTTCAAAAAAGGAAAAAAACCCAGGAAACTATAGTCCAATCAGCCTAACATCAGTAGACAGGAAGATACTGGGAAAGATAATAAAAAAACAGATCTGCCAACACCCAGAAATGAGTAAAGTAATAACTAGCAGCCAGCACGGGTTTGTTAAAAACAGATCATGCCAAACCAAACTTACTTCATTCTTCAACATAGTGACTAAATTAGTAGACCAGAGAAATACTGTGGACATAAAATACTTAGAATTCAGGAAGGCATTCAACAAAGTAGACCACAACCTACTTCTTCATAAACTAGAAAAAAGTGGGATAGATAGCTTCGTCACGAGATGGATTCGCAACTGGCTGACAAACCGTACTCAATGAGTAGTCCTTAATGGGTCTAAGTCTACATGGAGAGAAGTAAGCAATGGGGTGTCACAAGGTACCACCGCGACGAACGCCGCCCAAGCCCTGCCGCCCGACGACAGCCCTAACCGCAACGGAGGGAGACCAGGCCAGATACCTACCGTTCCAGCATCCACCACCGGGATTCGCACCGCATCCGGGATCCAGCCTACACGCATCGGGGTCGTCCGCTGCCGTCGCCGTCGCCGCCGCCACCGCCGATCCACCATTAGGCCTATGGAGGCCCCAACCATCATCTGCCGCCTCCAGCCGATCATCCGGAGAAGAACCAGCAGCGTGGAGAGAGATCCAAGGACTCAGCGCCCGGCCCAGGTCACGTAGAGGCGAGTCCGACCTTCAGCCAGCAGGCCTGGGCCTCCAGCAAGGAGCCCCGGACAGGAGCTCCTCACTCGGTGAGATCCAACGCAGAATGAACTTCATGCATGCGCATTTGCCACCTGCAATGAGAAAAACAGTGAACATAGAGACAAGTCAGTTTAGACTTATCTCAACCATACCCCAGCCTTATTGCGAGTTCAGTCACATCCTGGACCATGGACAGCTACATTCTGTGAGTAGCAATTGCAACCATTCTGGGCTAATGAACATTAATTTACTAAAATTACAGGCAGATGGGGGGAACCTAGTGGAATGGAGCCAGCAGTTGCAGGTTGCCTTCATGAAAGAAAATGTGTTTTTCCTGATTAATAACCCCCCACCAAAGCCTTGGTCACTAGAAATTGACTGCCTGCATCATAAAGCTTTTACATTATTGTTAACTTCCATTTCCACAACTATGAAACCCACCATTGGTGACAATTTTACTGTATCTGAGGTAATGCAAAAATTATACAACTTGTTCTACAGTCAGAGCAGGGCAACAACTACAAGATTTCCAGGGTGTTTTACTCTGCCAGATACAAGGCAGGGATTACCATGAGTGAGCACATACTCAAATTAAATGCCACCAGAACTGAGCTCATGCAAAGGGGGGAAATGATAACAGATGAGAGCATGATGAGCATCATCATCAATTCATTAGACAGCAACTGGGATAATTTTGTGACCCAGCTGGATAGCCTAAATTTAGAACACCTATCCCTAGGCACACTCACAAATAGGCTAATAGCTGAGGACAGCTTGAGAAGGGACCGTCATCTATCCAGAAGGGAACCCAGACCCATAAAGAGGGTTGAGTTCCAGGATAGAGCTAGGAACGCCCCTGAATGCTTTAACTGTGGTTCTAGGAACCACCTAAAAAGAGACTGCCCTAGAAACAACAGAGATAGGAGGCACGACGATTACAGAGGGAGACATTCACCAGAACGTAGAAGGAAACAATCCCCAGAGCATAGAACATTCAAAGGGAGAGAACATGGGTGGTCCCCCAACACCAGAAGGTCACAAGGGCGTAGGGACAGCTCTAGAGACAGCCACTCAGGGTACATGTATGGCTTCAAGTGTGATGATTCAGGAAGTGAACCAGAGGCAAGGGAAAACATGTGGCTTCTAGATTCGGGACCCACAGATCACACAACGTATAACCCTAAACTATTCAGCACACTCAACAAAGCAGACTTTAGGCTAAAAGTAGCTAACCAAAGCAGTGTTCAAATGGTAGGGAAAGGGATCATACACATACCACAAGTTGGGAAAATAGAGGGGGTATTGTACGTACCGGAGATACCCCATAATGTATTGTCCACCACTAAACTCACACGGGACACAGGCAGCGAAATAGTATTCAGAGAAGGGGAGGCCCATTTAATTAGAGAAGGGAAAGAGGTCGGAGAAGTGACTATACTAGAGGGACTACCTTATTTTTCACCCAACAAAGGAAGCATTAACACAAGCGCACTAAATGAGAGTGAGAGAAACTCAGGGTCTGAGGAGGTAAATTCGGGGAACGACAGAATTGAGAAATCTAGTAAGAACTCCATCTACATTGGTAAACCTATGCATGATAATTGTGCACACCTCCTACATAGGAGGCTAGGGCACATTAGCTTTCCTGTTGTAAAGAAAATGCCTGATTGTACTGAAGGGCTCAAAGTAAAGAACTGTGTTAATTATTTGGAATGCTCAGTTTGTAAGCGCTCAAAAATTAAGGTAAAAGCCAGGCCCAGAAAATCAAAGAGAACCACAGAATCCCCATTCCAACTGGTACATATGGACCTTGTAGGGCCCCTGAAACCTTCTATAAAACATAAGAAAAGATTTTTTCTAAACATTGTAGACGACTATAGCAGATATGGGTACGTCTACTCACTTAGGCATAAAAGTGAGGTACTGCAAAAATTCAAAGAATTCCACAAAAGGATAGAATTACAGCATAACATCAGAATAAGACAGATAATGACTGATAGGGGGTCAGAATTCATGGCAAAGGAATTCTCGAGGTGGTTAAGGGAACAAGGTATAGTGCATTACTCCACTTCGCCTTTTTCGCCATTCCAAATTGCAGTCTCAGAGAGAAAGAATGGAGTACTCCAAACTATGATGAGGTGTGTATTGGAGGACGCTGGACTAGGGCAATCTTTTTGGTCCGAAGCACTACATTACTCAAACTACACCCTAAATAGACTGTGGTCAAGCTCCGTCAACAAAACACCATATGAAATGCTATACAAAAGAAAACCAAACTATCACACCTACAAACATTCGGTGCCCCAGCAGATGTCCACATTCCCAGACAACTGAGGAGAAAGGGAGATAAAATATCCAAAAGGTTGAGGTTCATAGGATACGAACCAGGGACTAAGGGCTACAGATTTATAGATAATAACAATAGGTTTATAGTATCCAGATCTGCCAACTTCCACGAAAACTCCAACTGGTCCAGACTCCACTCCAATGAAATACCCTACAACAGAGTCACACACAACCACAACCAGGGGAGAATTGAACCAGCCATAACACAACCAAAGGGGGCTAATCTGGACAAATCAAAATGTTGTAAAGCGTGCACAAGGGGATGGAAAGAGGGACACCCCACTCTAAAAATTGACTGCCTAACAGACAAAGAGGCTGGGCGCATATACGAAGCAGACACAACCCCAAGCCGGCCCATAAGAGAAAATAGAAATAAATTACCCAAAAGATTAGAGGACTACGTGATGACCATGCACAGTGACAATACCATACCCAACTCCTACGAGGACATAATAAAACTCCCACATGAGGAGAGGGAGAAATGGGAGATAGCCATGAAAAAAGAGATGGATAGCCTAAAGGACCTAAATGTGTACTCACCAGCCCAAGTGCCTGAGAACAAGAAACCCATTGGGACAAAATGGGTATTCCGGATTAAAAAGCTGGAAAACGACAAGACCTTATATAAGGCCAGGTTGGTCGCACAAGGGTTTGCCCAAAAATACCCGGAGGACTACACGGACACTTACTCGCCCACTGTCAGGGCTGAAAGTGTTAAAAGTGCGTTAGTCATGGCAACCATGTTGGGGTTTGAAGTATTTCAATTTGATGTGCAGACCGCATACCTCCACGCCGAACTGGATAAGGAGATATACGTTAAAGCACCCCCAGGTTTTAACGAAGGAGGGAACTGCACCTGGCTCTTAAAAAGGAGTTTGTATGGACTTAAACAGTCTGGAAAAAGATGGTACGACTGCCTAGCCAAGGCCCTCAACTCCATGGGTTTTACTGCCACTTCAGCCGATAAGTGCTTCTTCACAAAGAAAGAAAATAATTCATTCAAAGGCATACTCGTCTACGTTGACGATATCTTGTACATAGGCAAGCATAGGGATAGATGTGAGAAATTCGCCACTGAATTAGGAAGCCATTTCTCCCTGAAGTCACTAGGCAAAATCGACAAGTACCTGGGGGTCCACGTAACAAGAACTGACAAAGGATATAGACTTTCACAAAAAGAAAAAATCACAGAATTACTCTCTAAATGCAACATGTCTGAGGCGAAGCCCTGTGACACACCTATGCAACCAGACTTCCTGAAGAACATGTATGGCGAATACGAACCTTTCAAAGATAATCAATTGTACAGGTCCACAATAGGTTCGCTCCTATACATCGCCAATTGGACCAGGCCCGACATCGCCTTGGCAGTCAATCTATTATCCCGGCATGTGAGCAAACCCACTTCTTTCCACTGGGATGCCATTAAGAGGTTACTCAGGTATCTCAAACACAGCATCAATGCACAGCTTTGCCTTGAACCAACAATAACCACAAAACCAAAACTAACCTGCTTTGCCGACGCTGATTGGGCAGGGGATATTCAGAGTAGAAAGAGTACTTCAGGCTATGTACTATTTCTCAATGGTAGCCCCATCCATTGGTACACTGGGAAACAGAAACTAGTGGCCACCTCTACCACAGAGGCAGAGTTCGTCTGTCTGTCCAAAGCCACCAATAATCTGATATGGTTCGACGATTTATTAAGTGACATTTGGGGGGAACCATCCTACCCCATAATAATACACGAGGACAACAAAGCTGCGATAGAAATATCAAAGGCCGACGCTGTAGGGCAACGGTCAAGGCACATTGATATAAAAAGCAAACATGTCAGACAGTTTACCGAATTAGGTTTCATTAGAGCTGTGCATTGTGACACCGAAGAACAAACAGCAGATATATTAACGAAACCCTTACCACTCAAACAACACTCATACCTCAGGTCTAAAATTTGTGTTTATATGTAACCCATGTGAATAATCTGTATGTACCCATAAATTGTGTATATGTATTCAGTTAGGCATTTAGAGTGGGTTTTGTCAAGGTAAATGCCTATCTTCATTGTAACAACTGAGCCTTAGTCATGTAAGGGTTAACCCACCTACCACATATCCCATCAGCCCCCTGACCACTCCTTACCTTCTAGCTCCTCCCCCCAGGTATAAAGGGTCCTCCTCCACGTGGAGCATGTGCATTCCAGATGTGTACCTGTAAAGGAAGGTCAAGAGGTCAGTACCTGAGATACTGAATGGGCCTAAACTCAACTAAGGCCTAAATAAAAGAATTGATTGAAGAATCATCTTGTGTCTTGAGTTATTTGGTAAGATCCATCCCTCTAACCCTTCCTTCCTTCCTTCCTTCCTTCCTTCCTTCCTTCCTTCCTTCCTTCCTTCCTTCC